>CAXAMN010005158.1:259605-340864 GCA_963970005.1 Durusdinium trenchii | reverse complement strand
ACCCCCAACCACAAACCTTGTTGACCTTGAAGGCGGTCAGCCCCCCCCGTTGATTCATCCGACGTCGACATTCGGATCATGCCCCACCCACCACCATACCCCGCGCGGGTCTCAAACTACGATCGGTTCATTGCACTTTCGGGGCTAAGGATTCTCCGTCAACAGCAGCAGTGTGCGCGTAAAAAACGCATGGCTCATGGGAGAACGGCCATATATAGTGGAAGCAAAGGTGCGAAGGCTCTTCAAAGGCTCTTCGAAGGTGGAGCCACCAAAGTTGGGATCAGAGATCACTGGGTTTGTTTGCTTGTTTCTCTGCCAGGCGTGAACGCTGATCCCCTCTGGGAGGAGATTGCAGGCGAGAAGAGTGTTAGGACAAGTCTGGGGAGGGGATGGAGAGCCAAACTGGCGAGGCCGCATCACATGGGCGCCGGCGCGCTCTTTCTAGCCAAACATACGCCTTCACTTTTGCATACCGTCAGGTTTGATTAGCTTGTCCATGCTTCTTCCGCGTAGTGGCGACAAATGAAGTCACTTGATCACCTCATGCTGGGCTACACCGTCACACGACGGCGGAGTGAACCGCCGTGCCATTTGGCGGGGGCCTGGTGAGTTCAGGAATGGGTCCGTACACTTCCAGGTGCATTTGCTCAAGAAAACGGCCCCAACCTGGAAGAATCTGAGAGATTTTAGGGACCAACACTTCTCAAAAGCCTTCAAAAGTGATGGGCTTCCCCGCAACGACCCGCCCCCCGGCCTTTTCGGCCGCCTAGCCGCGAGGCACAAAGGCCTCCGAGAGGCTGCGGCTGGGCACGAAGGCTCCGATGGCCTCCATGGTGTGACCTCTGAAGATATGCTCCTGGCGGCCCGGACGACCAGCGGTCCAGTCCGGCCGAACCGACAAGCGCGCGCAGGTCGGTTCGGGGGCGCACCGTGGTGGCAAGAAGATGCAAGAGGTACTCCAGGCTGGGGAGCAGAAAGGTTGGCTCATTGAATCCCTTCAGATCAATCCATTCACACGTGGTTGGGCCCAAGCATCTTCTGAGCTTGGCACCGTTCCGGACGGCCTCGCTAAGACTGCTTCGCCAAGGCGTTGATATGAAACTGGACCCCGAAGAAACTCCGGGAAAAGGTTCGAAAAAAGAACGCCCGGGAAAAAAGAAGCTCCCGCAGTGATCCTGGTGGAGGGTCTCGTGCGCGGTGTCATGAGTCACCTCATCCGCACCCTCCTTGGTGACGCGATAGATCTTGTCCGCCACCTGGCGGATGGGGCGAGGGGGACCGAATCGTGCGTGAAAGGGTGGAAATGAAAAGAATTTGATGTGGCCAAAGAAGGCGCACTCCCTGGAATCATCCTAGAAGTGGACAACCCCCTGTTTGTAGAGGAAACTGGTTGGCGCTTTTTGGCTCGCCGCCGTCAAGGGGCTTTTCCTGATACATTTTCCCCTTCTGGGGGAAGTGCGGGTCGTAGCCATGACATCTTCCTCCTATGCTTCTACACTCATATCGTTGAGTCCTTCTTTCTGTCGCCAGCATTTTTGGTGGTCGACGGCGAGGAGACGATGCGGTACGAGGAGGACCTGGACACACTTTGCCATTGCTCTTGTGGTTTGCCGCTTCATTGCCATTGCCCTTGTGGTCGACATGTTTCGTTTGGATTGCTTGAGCTGCACGTGATGGTTGGCGATCTTCAGGTGCACTACCTTTCTTTAAGGGGAAAAAACAGAGATGTTGGAGGGAGCCCGGGAGCCCGTGGCTTTTCAACAGCCGGACGAGATGTGAAGGGGTGAGTCCATAACCTTACAAGAGGGGCAGTTTTGTTGGTCTGAACATTTGCGTATCCTTTGTGGTCGCCTACTTGTCTCTGTTTCGGTTTCTAGCTGCAGTTTGGTTGGTTTCTCATATCCCAGACACTCCATGTACTGTATGCCATATATGCCTACATTGACCCCCAAAACCACCCCAACTGATCGGCATCTATTCCATACATGGATTCTGGGTATTGTTGCAGTTGGGAATTGTCGTGCACGTCGTTGCTTTCTCTCTTCATTTGATTTCATGTTCATTTGTCATCTTCTGAATGGCCTGGTGCAGTTGGAGCTTGAATACCAGGCCAAAAATAATCGTATAGATGCATCTCAACTGTCTCACTTTGTTCATTGGGTTGAAAACCTTTTGGTGCCTCTCTGGTTCATCAGTGTCATAGGAATGGCACCCGCAAGGCCATTCCTGGTACCATCAGACGCAGGTACCCGCAAGGTCGGCCGGCCGGTCGGCCGCCGGTCGCTCTGCAAACCGGGCGTGAGCCGTGAGGCAGGTATGACCGGTGTAGAGGAAACGGGTCATCCCGCACACGTGGCAGGCGCCCCTTCACCCCCTGCCCGCCCCACCCAGGACCCCCCTGTTGAAACCTACTAGTATAGGCACCTGATCTGAGGCCTTAGCACGCATCATGATTCCGGGATGTGTAACATTGCAAATGGAGATCTGTGGCCCAAGACTTCACCATCTCCATCTGCGGACGCTCCCGGTGCGACCCAAAGCCTCAAAACCCTTGATATCCTTGCAACCTCTTCCACTGAGACTTCTTGCAAAGGTTTTCCGGGGAATTGTCCTTGGATCAACGACAAACAGGAGGAACACACCCGGCTCTCTCCACACGCGCCCCCCCCAAAAAAAGGTGTCCCCTCTGCAGCTGGGAGCGATGGCCTCCAACCTACTAGCGGCCTCCACCCGAGTAGAGCGATGGCCTCCAGGCCGTAGGGCGTTTGGCAGGAGACGATGCAGGTTCTTGGCCGTCTGCTCCGAAACGTCGCGCCGTCCTCCCGCCGGTCACCGGAGGACGGAGCGAAGAGTAGCGAGACAGTGCAGGCGCGCGAGTGAAGGCGTCGCGTTCCCGGTGGGTGACTGACTTGGTCCGGGGTGGTGTCCCTCAGGTGTCCAACTTGGAAAGAAAGATCACCCGGTGGGTTTTGGGTCTGGGGCACAGTTGAACATCAATGAAAACACCGCGCTGTGTCTCACTCAAGTCCATCGTCTGGCCACGGCCATGCATATAATGCAGTACAAGCCGTGTGAAGGTCCAGTGGACGGCGCCGTGTGCCCCGTCCTGAGCAACACCGCGGTGGATCACCTCACACGCAGGAGCTGAAGAGAGAGGTGGAAGGTTGATCTATGTTCATCTCCTAAAGCCATGGCCGAGGCCATTGCGCAAGCCATTGAAATCAGTCCCTTGCTTCGTGCTTGAGCTTCGCCGCTCAGGCGCCTCAAAAACCTGTCTTCGCCGCTCGTCTGACGAGCGGCACCAATCGAGCGGCACCGGCCAAGTCGCAGTGGGTCACAATCAAGTGCCCACCAATGAAACTGGGTGCTGGCTTAAAGAAACATAAGACACCAAGATTTATGGAGCTCATTGTGACTATATATTGACCTGTTTCATCCCAGCTGGAAAGACAAGGACCTCCGTGGCACCACGCTTGGTGCATCAACACCGCCGCTCGTCGTTCTCGTTCTCTCGTCTCGTGTGTCGTGTCGAGGCGCAAAGTCCTTCAGAACGCGGCCGATCTTCTGCGAGGAGCGCTTGTCGAAGCCGTTGAAGGGTCTGCGGTCACCAGGTCGTCCGCGTCTTTGACGGTTGGCCCCGTCCAACGGGTGTCGGTGGGGTGGCAAGACGAGGTAGAGAAACAAGGAAACCCACCTGGCTTGGGCCGACCTCATGGTCGTGGCTTGGTGAAACATCGACTAACTGGGCATGAGTGGGAGCGTGGAAGACATGGCGAAATGGGTAGCTTTTGGGGATGGGTTTTCATGATGTTCCCCGTGGAGCAGCCGGCCCGCCTGTGGAGAATCAGCCTCGGCTGTCAGCACGAGGCTACATCTATTAAACAAAAAGGATCCACACAGTGGCCCTCATGGAAGCAGTAACATAAATGAGAACATTGTAGAGCATAATCATAAATAAAGAATTATATAAATAGTTGTTTACTGTGTGTTTTAAATTCATTGAAAGTCCACGAGAAGACCCAGCTTCTCTTGGGCCAACCTGACGCTGCATCTTCACAGCTTCCACTGCTCGACTGCGGACACGTGGCACATCAGGATTTGCGATGATCTGGCACGTGCTGTTGGCTGTTCGAAGACGCAGGTAGAGATACTACAAAGGAGGTCCATGTTGCAAGACTTGATTCCGGAGTTAACAATCCCCATGGAGGTATAAACCGTATTGTAACATTGCACAAGCCCCCAGAGATCTCCCAGACTTGTGAAATCACTTCGAACTCAAGGAATCGATTCTGGCAGGCGGTCGAAATGATTTCTCAAGCGGCACAAAAACTGAAGGGCTTTGACCTCTTCGACCGGATCATGTGAGTCCGACCAGACGAATCCGTCTTGTCTGAGGTTTAGTGCCCACCCCCCCGAGACCGAGAGGGACTCCGAGACCGAGTCCGAGCTGCGTGTGTTTTCTTTTTTCACGAGCGCATCAGTACCCTCTTGACGAACACAGAACACATGGTTACGTGGATGGCATGGCAACGGAAGACCACTGTCCCTTGCAACACCGGGGGTGTGAACTCCACGTAACCATGTTGCACATGTGACCTGTTCGTTGGAGTGGACCTCCAGACACCTCCACCTCCTCCGACTCGGCACCCCGACGGCCCGCGCTAAGGACAGCTTCCTGAGGTCGGGGGTTCGGAAGGGACCCGGCCCGCACCTGGACCCTCTCCCGTGGTGGTTGGAAGACCCGGCAGGAGAAGAGTGTTGTGAAAGCCGGTCCGAAGTTCAGGAACATGAAAAAGAAACACGATGGAACACTCGTGAAGGAATCAGCCTGAGAATCAGCCTGAAAATAGGGGCAAGTGATTGATGGAAAGGTCGAACTCCGAGGTGATGATCCTTCGATGTCCTCTTGCAGGATGTTCTCGGCTTGGAATGTATCATCGGCTCTTGAAAGGTACTTGTCTAATATGTTGAACAACCAAAGGAGCAAAACTAGCACAGTGGTTGCTGGGTGGATGGCACAAACCCAATCATCTCTTTCACATATATGGGTCCATATATGCCATCGTCATCTACTCTGAAACCACTGTAACTTGTCTAAGAGGAGTGCTTAAGCAGTGTTGCTTGTGGCAGTGGCTCGAGCCTCAACGAAACGCCCAGCGAAACGCACGGCGTTTCACCACCCGCCATGCTTTGGAAGGCCGGAGCACTGTTTCATGGAATTGGACAGGGCCAAGTTCCAGTCCACCACATCCCTCTTGGCAATCATCTCCATCACATCCTGCATTCTGGCCACTGTTTTGGGGCATCCTCGAAACATGGGAAGCTTCTGACGATGGACGTTGGGATGCCGAAGGTCTACGAATTGCAAAAAATGATGAAACATGTGTAGAACTGTAGAACGTTTTCTTCAACATCTTCAACCATCCCTGGCACTGCGCTTAGTGGCGCGCAAAAAGTACCTCACCTCCTAAACCAGTCTGCAAGTTCTTGCTCCCTATCCATCGCCCCACCTCCTGTACCTCCATCAGATGGCATACGAGCCGCACGCGCTGCTCGGACCTGAGCGATTCCGCAACGCGGGTGGAGAAGGAGGAGGAGCTACAAACTCCCTGGAACTCGACATGGTGACACTGGATGGCATGGCCTCTAGGAAAACGATTGCTTGTTCGTGATCTGCTGTCAAAGAGGGTACCCTTTTCGTGCTGTCCCTACGGCTTCCGTTCGACCGTGTCATACCCTCAAGAAAGACAACACAGAAGGATGTGAAAGGCTAGGTTTGGACCTAGGTCACAACTGGACTTATAGGGTTTCGACTTCGCTGCCCCAAGTTCTAGCATTCGCCCCCCAGGCGACCAACTCATCAAGCAAATTACAAATGCCACAGCTGCCACAGCCACAGCCGCAGCCCCCTGGAAAAAATAGAGGAACGCTCCCAGTCGCAGTCCAAGAACCAAGTTAAATCCTGTTGAACCTGGTCCTTGACCTCATTGAGCACTGATTTGTGGGCATTTCCCCCCGACCTAGTTGTCACTGATCTCCCTCAGACCCGGGATCCTCTCTCGCCGCCCAAAACGAAGCAAGTACCGCTGCCTGCGGCTGCCTGACTCGCCTGACGCACCGCCACGCGGCGGCAGGTCGTGCCGCGGTCAGCCCGAGCGGCGCGTCTGGATTCTTGGGCGCGACCCCGAAGCACAAGTTCTCCATGAGCCTCCGCGCGGTTTGGTGGGACGCCGGGCCGGTCGACACGGAAGGGGATCCCGTGTTCAACGCGGGCTTCTGCGGGGGGAGACGTCACGGGGAGCGAACGTGGGACGAAGGTGGTCGGAAGCACCAAAGACGGAACCTGTTTCGGCACGAGGGACCAACGGCATGTGGATGTTTGTTGCGGGGAAAGCCTATTTTGGGGTGAAACCTTCAGTGCAACAAAAGTGGTGAAAGATTTATGGAAGCACAGAATCAGTGGCAAGAAGTCCAGAAACTTTCTGAACGAGATCCTTCCAAAACATCGATCTGTTGTCTTCCTGCTTGATCACTGAGGCACAACCAACACTCCCCAATGCAGGAACCCAATTACAGCGAGCAAATGGAACCACACGAAGGCATGGTAGGCACATCAAGCGATGGAAAATCCTTCCTATACCTTGCTATTTCCCACCAGGACCTTCAAAGAGGCTGTTTGGAGACCCTAACAGGTGGTTTCTGGGCACCTGTCGTCACCAGGAAGCACTTGTTGGAGGGTGCTGGTATGTGGTAGCTGGCCTGATTTAGTTTGGATTCATCACCCGAAGTTCGCCACATCATCGTCCCTGGACCCGGGTACCCGCAGGTCGTCCCACGGTCTGTCTGCCGAAACGCAGGGCTTCTGGGCGACCAGTCAGGCTCCTTCCCCCGCACCCGACCCTAGAGGTCTCTGAAATGGCTGAAATGGAGACTTCTACGTCACAGGTGGTGACCTGGCAGGTTTCGGGTCACTGGTAGAAGTCCTAGGTAGATTTGGGCCACACCTTCAGTACCGGAATCGTCTTCCTTGCCTCTCGTCTCGTTCCTTGTTCCTCCTTTGCGTCTTCTGGGTGTTTTTGTGTCGGGATCTGGCTTCTCACACACCCCACCGGAGGTCGCCGGCTGTCGCTCTGGGAGGCCCCGGCGTGCCAGGGAAGAACTTGGGTTCATGCTCCACGTGGAGCACACGGAGGTGCGACGGAATGAACACACTCTCCTCGGTCAAGGCGACCGGCGCACGCGCGGACTGCGAGCTGCGTGGCTCTCATGGCGTGTCTCATGCCGGGGCGGCGGAGTCTAAGGGGGGCCCTCAGGGTGGTGCATTAGGGGCTGCCTAAAGGTGATGCCAAAAGCAACCACCTGGAGATCATGGGTTTGGGCACGGGATTCGTGTGGGCTTGCAGCCCACCATTGCGGCCGACTCTTGTATGGTGCATGGTCATCCCACAAATTGGTGACAACAACTCACCAAAACCAGAGCCTTAACAAACTCCTATCCTCCGCAGGCTGCACATCCACCTCACCCCAAACGCCGGACCCTGTCGCACCGGCCGTCGCCACCGGTCCACCCATTGGGCCTTTCGGTCGTCCCCCCGCGTCCCCCCCCCGTTCCGCCACACCGCCCAGCAGCTAGGTTCTCGGGGAGCACGGCGCCTCCCAACGTCCGCAGGCGCGTGGACTTGCCGCAGTTCACCTGGCCTACCAAAGCCACGTACCTCGAAGCGGCGAGTCAGGGAGCACGGGAGCACCGGGCCGAACCGAGCCGGCAGGCTGTAGGCGCTGGTGAGTCAGACGTGACCGTCATTCACAGTGGAGACACACCGGAAATGGGTGGAGAAAAGCCAGTTCAGAACCCTGGAATCCCTTTGAGAGCTTTACCAGTCGCTAATGACACGGCCCCTCCGTCCCGCGAGCCAGCACCGGTGACAGCTCCGAGCGGCGTCCCTTGCTCCACCACGATCTTTCCCCGGCAGGTGATCTGCACCGAGGTGAGTCCTGCGGAAAGGCGCCCGCTTTTTCCCACTCCCGCGAGCCACCCCCCAACCGCTGCGGCGTGGCACGGCGGGCGCCGGTTTCGACCCCACCGCTCTGGACGTCTTCGAAAGGCGACGCGTGGCGCGGGCGGGGTTTCGGGGCCCCCCGCTTCGCAGTCCCGTCGGGCCAAGTGAAACTTAGGTCCTTGCTTATTGAGTAGGGTTTTGGCAGGCCGGACCTCGCAAAAGGAGGTCCGGTGAAAACCTGTAGGGGGGTTGCAGAGAGCTGACCGTCTCTTCCGTCACAGGTAGTACTACTCGAACGGCCCCTACGAGAATGCCAAAAGACCTCTTTCGATGTCCTTCGGACAGGTTCCGGAGCACGTAGCAAATGCGAGGGTTTTCCAACCTTGAGCGAACCAAGAAGCGGCAAAAGGGCTTTCCCAACGTTACACTTCCCAACCCCAAAAAAACACAGTAAAAAAAAATAAAAAAAAGAACAGAACATGACGACTTGATAATGCTGAGTTGCATGATGGAACAGCCATCATGCCAAAATACCACTGCACCAGGAGTCACAAGACTCGACGGGGTGCTGAACTTGGAGGATAGGAAGTCAGGGTCCCCATGATCCACTCACTTGGGGACGAACAAAACCACCCAACTCCATGTGACCCCTTGGTAAGGACCCCCTCTCGTGGTACAAGGACCCCTCTCGTGGTACAAGGACCCCTCTCGTGGTATACGTAACCATGTTCGTGGTAAATGGCTAGCTTCCTCTTTCGTGACTCGAGTCCATGGCCTATTCCCCCCAATCCCGCCCAGGGACGTGATGGGCAACAAGTCCATCCGCACCTCAGGCGGTGGAGATGAAACACGGCTCCGAGTGGGGCCGGACATCTTCCGAGGACAGCTGCGGCCAGTGTCTTGCACGCATGCCGACTCAGTGAAGGGGACTGAGCCACCAAGCACGAAGTGTGTCCGGGCACCGCCCATCTTGCACGCATCAGAGCTACCCAAGTCATTGGTTGGCCCGGTCCTTCAAGTGACCAATCCGCTCCACGGCCCCACCTTCGACACCTTCTACCACCACCCTTCAGCCCCACAATTACCTAAACCCACTTCTGCCGGGCCCCTCCACAACCCCCTAGGTCCCAGGCCCCTCCACCGTCCACCAGCCGGTGCCGTGAAAGGGTGTGTGTTTTCCCACCGTGCCACGTCATCCTTCCGCTTCTTCTGCACCCGCTCGCGCAGGTAGGAGCTCGCTTCTCGCAGATGGTCCCTGAGACAGACTCACCGGTCGACCCGTCTTGGTGGAGCCCCACTCGGCAGGGGAAAACTGGCTTTACAGGGTGCGAGCAGCGCCCTGAGAGGTGCCAACACAAGTGACAACAGCACGGCGAATGGACCCTTCTTCTCAAACATGACCCCCAACATCCCCCAACACTCCCCAAACGCCAAACCCAAAACCCAGTTCTTTGATCGCCGAAGCTGCTGCATCTTCTTCCGCTCATAGAGATCCGTGGGCAGATTCAACAGCTCCTCAGGCGCACCAGGCCGCGCGGGTGCGGCCGCCGGGCGCCGGGCGCCGATCCCACCGGCTCATCCGCACAGATCTGGACTGGGACCTCCGTGACCCTTTTGGGGGGGGTCGTGCCAGCCTAATGAGGTCAAGCAAAAACCAGGTTCAACTTGGTCTGACTGGACTGGTAGGGGCATCGCAGCCCTGGGACGGTGCATGTTTTTGATGCACCAACTCCGCCAAACACGCGCGCGCCTACTTCGCAGCAATGTCAAAAGCGCGGACTACATGTGAGAGCCCTTAGCTTCCAACAAGACTTCATCCCCTGTACGTGGCTTCTTACGGCCAAACTGGTGTCAGAGGTGAGAAATGGCCAAATGGCACTGGGCCCCCAAGATGTCTTAAACAGAATGCGGGTCCATATCAACACACCAAACGTTGGGGTAACTGGTGCCATCTGTTCTTGACCGCCCTGGAAGTCCAAGACCTTCTTCAAATTGCTTGCTTCTTGGCTGTGCAATGATGCAAAGCCGTAAAACAAGGATGGTTCGGTCACAGAGAGAACAGAGTCACTATGCAAGAACTGGTCAATCCTCCAACTGGGAGAGTGTTGCCAACGAAGTGCAGCCCATCATTGAAAGGTTGGGCTTCTGGGGCCAAAAAAGCGCGACTTGCTTCATCTGTCCAAGCCACAGCTCATGTTAAGCAGTGGAACGATCGCCAATCATCCATTCTGGGGCCTATCAACCCCCTTCCTTCGTGGACCAACTGGGCCGCTGAGCTGCCACGACCCGATCCATGGCAGGCGCGATGGTCCTTGGCGGCCGCACCAACGTGTGATGGCAGAGGCCGGGGGGGACCGCGGGCGGGGTGCCCGGCGTGATGCGTCAGGACCTCCGGCGTGATGCGTCTGGCTGGTGGAGGCGGGTCGATTCTCCTCCTGGAGGGGGGGGATGGGAGGGATCACCCATCAGTGCACTGGAGGCCGGGGGATCCGAACCTTGGAAAACAACCCTGTCTGCCTCACATCCCTCAGCATGCCTCCACGGGGACCTGAGGACAGGTATAGACATCTCCAGTCGTGAAAAAGGAGGCACCCCGGCTGGATTGCAACTTCCAAACGTGGAGCTCCAAGCAAAAATCCAATAAATACCATTGGAGCTTTTGTTTATATACTCACTCCAAGATCCATGGCATGTTTAAAAGAACACGCTGACCCCATGATGGCCGCCCTGACACCATGGTCAAAGTTCGGTTCGGTCACTGAAAAGGTGATCTTCGGTAACTGCTCAACAGTTGCGGAAGAAAAGCTTTCGCCGACGAAAGGTTCGGAGTATCGGACTTTGGTTCTGACACCACTCCACTTCGAAATCGAACCGTTCGGGTCATGTGGTCATGCGATTCTTCTCACCAACTCCAAACTCGGTGAATCCGCGGTGCCTCAAAGAGGCACCTTCCGCCGAGCTACTGGAGTTCCACCACGATGTCATAGATCTGATTGGTGATCTCCTCCATCTGCGAAAAGATCTGGATATCACACCTCAGGTCAGCCAGTTTTTGATCCATGCCGTTCGGACCAAGTACTCCCATCTGCATGGCATGGACAAGGCGCTTTCGCGCGCGCGCGCGCGCACACACGGATATATATATATATGTATATATATATATACCTTCTGCAAACCATCCCAAGTCGACCTGTCAAACAATTGAGAAGAAAAAATCAGGGGGCGCCGCAAAATCCACCAGGAATCCACCACCAAGTGGCAAAAAGAGGCCAATGGACAACTCCCCCACGATGACTTGAACTCCTCCGAAGCCGAACCTCAGCCGCTCCCGAGCCGGTGTGGAAAGCACCTCCCTGCGAAACCGTGCTTTGGCTCTTCACACGGAGAGGGCCGGTGAAGGGAGGTGAGGAAGCAGTCCAACCTTTGAAAGCCTGGACTCCCTCCGAAACCCACGCCGCGAAACCTCCGTGTGGTCCGGCGCCTGATCGACCCACGAACCACGAACCGGTAGGATGCACGACTTCATCACGGTTCTCTGAAATTAAAGGCAACCAAAGGACCTTCATTGCACACCGCTTTTGGCCTCCCATTATGGCTCGCATATTGCACCCCCCACCGAACCAACTAGTCGGACGGCCGAAAGGTCGGCCGAAACGCCCAACGAGCTGGCCAACGCCAAGGCTCCAAAAGGTGATCAACAGCTCGCTGAGCCATTTGCAGAAGAAACGATTGTTGAAAATCAATTGTCCTGCCAGCTGGGCGCTGAACGCCAGTGCTCACCTGTCTACGGGCCTAACCTGCAAGAATGTTCGTAAGCAAAAACTGCAAGGTTGAGCTTCCGGTCTTGCAGAACGAAAAACCAGGCACCACTCCCGCCGGGAGACAGCGGAATGGAAGCTGCGTGTTGACACCACTTCGCCAGGAACCAACACACATCAAGAGCACCACTCCGAACCCAAAAACACACACCACTCATGAGCCGTTCGCAGAAAAGGCAGGGGCGGCGAAGCCAAAAGAAGCACCAATAAGGCAGGCGGTTCTTGGGAAGCCTTTGGCTCCCACGCGATAGAATTCTATTGAAGCACATGTTGGAAGTGTCCTTTTGCGGAAATATGCTGAAACCACTTAGTGGATTGTGGACGGGTAGGCTGAGGTAAGAACTTGTATCCTATCATGTCCTATCCTTCAATATTTTGGGTTCAACTGCTGCCAAAGTTCTGCCTTTCTTTAGACATCTCAATGCCCCCCCCGGTCGTTCCAGCCTGCACATGCCTATAATACCATACCAGCAGTCACAAAGGGGTGCCTATTCGAGGATCGGGAGTGCCCATTATCCAATCGCTTAGGGACTGAAAACCCACCCCGTCTTGTGACTCCTGGTAGTGAGAAAAAAAAGTTGTTCATGTCCAGTTTGCACTTGCCAGTGGTGATTGAATGCGCGATGCCTAGGTGATTGTAGGAAAAAACCATGGTGCCTCTCTTTCCGACCCCCGAACCAGATCGGTTTTCGTTTGCCGGTGCGGTGACCGCTCCGACGGAGCGCGAGGCGGCACGGAAGGCGCGCACGTTCTGCTCGAACCTCGGGACCGAGGTAGACTCAGGGGAGTGGAAGCCGAGAAAGGACAACACTGCAACAGCATTGCTTTGAATGAGTTTGAGTGAAGAGATGGACCTTGTTTAGGGAGGGCAAGGCTCGAGGGTTTGGGATTCATGGGCATGGTTTTGAATCATTTGGATCGGGTGGGCGGGGTGGTTCTGGAGAGTGCTGATCACGCAAATGAGGACCTGGCATCCGACGTGGAGCATGGTGCTAGGTGTTGGTGTTTTTGGTAAATCTTCCCTGTGCGGAGCCAGTCCCGAGCACGGAACAAACGTCCTCCAATGGACGAGTGGAGGCTCCAATTATAATACATGATGTACATGATCCACTCCCCCCGTGACCGACTCTCCGCTGAAGGAGGCCAATTACTACTTGTTGTGACCTATGCTAACAGAACCATTTGCTAAGCCTCCATCATGTTTCAGCAGCCGAAGAGGCCCCTTCCCATATCCAATGTCCAGACAAGCCTTGGTGTTTCTGGTCGCTTCCGCGTGACAAAGCCTCCGGGGTCGTCGTCTCTCACCAGCTCTGTCACAAAGCCGAGGCGCTGGTCCACCACGGCGCCGCGCTTGTTGAAATCGGAGATCAGCCGGAAGTTCTTCACCTCAGCTGGGGAGGCCGTGGCACCCCACCACGTTCCGAAGGTCAAACCGGCGGACCGGCGCCCCAACACTTCTATTCCCTCCAACAGGTCACCACCAACCTACGACTAGGGTTGGCTTTTGATGACTGGTTGGAGGACCCAACATCTTGGGTGTTGGGTCCACCCCCCCACACCGCCAAGCTGCAGCATTCTCCACTTCGCTCACCTCACTTTCGGCCATGGGGCGGTGGAGGGGGACAGGTGCATTCTCCAAAAGAAAGACCTCCGTGACGTCTGCGCTGAATGCCAGGTGTTCTTAGGGTTGAGCAGAGCCCTCGGTCGGTTCTACTGAAACTTAATGCACTATTACTATATACTATAGACGATAGAACCTGCCATGGGGTAACGACTGGCCACAGGCTCTCCAAGAATCTAGCACCACAAGCTTCATACCACCCTCATGATGGAAGGAACTCCTGGGTGTAGGGAGCTCGCTCGCATGCCCCACCCCACCCTCCGCGCCCTCTCGAGGTCCCCCGCACCCATGACCCATGCGCCACACACACCGCCCCGCTCTCAGACCGCCTCTCAGACACGGACCCCGGCTGATCCTCTCGGGCCCCCGGCATTGCGCGCCTCTGCCTGGGACTCCTCGGCCAAGACCTGCGGCTCAGGGACAAAAAACCGAGACCCGTCGACCCCAGACCCCCCCCGGGTCGAAGGGGTCGAAGGGGTCGGGGTGGAGGGGGTGCAGATCGAACGCCGACCTCTTCGATATCCTTAGCCACTCCAGATCCGCAAGAAGGCCCCAGTGGGCGGTCTGAGAGTGGAGCGGACGCTTTTTCGGCATCAGCGACGAACGAAAAGCCGAAGTCCTCGCCCCTGTGTTCGGGGTGACTGAAGGGGGCCCGGTGGCCCGTCGTGCCTTCTTGGTCTTGTCCATCCGCAGGTATAAGAAAAGGAAAAGCACCTGGAGCTTTCCAGTCGAGGAGTCGAGGGAATCTCTTCAGGATCTCGTAAGCGCTTTTGCGTTGGGTGACCCTTTGCAGTGCTCGTGGCACAAGTTGTCTGAAGATCATCCAACGTGACATGGCAAGTCCCATCTGGCAACACTACACGTCCGACAATACGAGCAGCCAAAATACGGTTCTCCAAAATACGCTTCTGCAAACCTGTATGAACTAAGCTTCACTACGGCCTGTCGTCTATTCATCGTGACCCGGGCGCCACACGCCGTGGCACGATACAGTAGACTGTCCTCCTTTCCCCCGATTCTTGCCCATCCCACTTTTGCATGCCCAAGGTGCCAACGGCATCACCAAAACGATGGAAATCGTCGTGGGGCCTCCGCGCCGCGCGCGCACCACGCGTCCCGCGCGCCGAACGGTGCGTTCCACGCCGCCGGAGATGGTCGTCGTCCCGGCGCGGCGAGCGGCGAAAGGGCTTCCCGAAGACCCAGGGCGCGGTGACCTGGAAGACCACCAACACGGCCTGGGTGGACGTGGGGGCGCCCGGACCGTGACCGGCGCGGGGATTTCTGACATGCGCGAGGAAGAGGAAGTGGTGAGGAAGTGGTGGGTTTTCTCGGCTTTTTCTGGAAGCTGGAGGCGATTATAACGAAAAGCAAAGCGGCACTAAAGGAATATCACCGACCTACTAAATGGAATTTCAGTGCACCGGGTCGTCTAAAGACTGTTGATGTTCGTGGGTGTGAGTGAGAGAGGGTCAAAGAATATGACATTATATAATGACAAACTATGACGACATACCAGCAGTCACAAAGGGGTGCCTATTCGAGGATCGGGGGTGCCCATTATCCAATCACTTAGGGACTGAAAACCCACCCCGTCTTGTGACTCCTGGTGTTACTTTGTTTTTCTGAGGGAGTTGCTTCTGTGATCGCAACTCGGCGCTCTTTGCCCGACCCAGGGTGGCGCCTACCATCCCCGCCTCACCGCTCGTCTCTTTGGGGCGCATGGAGGGGTCCAGTTGCACACGGTTCCCACCGAACCTTCTGCCCACCCCCTCCTCGGCTCGGGCCACCGAGGGGCCAAGTTTCCGAGCTCCCGGAACCTCGGCGCGGTCACCGCCAACGGTCGGGGAACCGTCCGAGATCTCCGTCCGCGGTCTCCGGGTGAGTCCGGCAAGTGCGGGGGGGTCCGGAGGACGCGGCCGTTGCGACGTGGAGATCCAGAACCCGAGACATGAGGAACCATGGGAAACCATGGGGGAGATGAACGGTATGTCTCCAAAGGGGAATCCGAAACACGACCGGAACCTGTGGGCACATGACTTCTGTGGATGTTCCTTTTGGATGATCCTGGAGGAGACGAGGGCACAAGCTTCTTGCCGAGAAAGCGGCAATCTCAGCACGTTGCCATAGCCGTCCTGACCAAAGCCGGAACCAAGCAAGCTGTCATTGTCACAGTGTCCCTCTCAAAGTCTCATCCCCAACCCCAACTGAGAAAAAACAAGACAATGGCCAACAAAAAACAAAGCGCCCCGTCCGAGGATCCCGGGTCCGGACCATCTGACCCCCCCCCCCCAGACCCCCCGGGTAAACCCGGCATTCTACCGACCCCAACTGGTCACGCCAGGTTCGCTCCTTGGCCAAGGACTGGGCGTCTCGGTTCAAGGCCACCGACACGACGGCCTCATCGGTGATGTTCTGCGCCGTGCTGCTGTAGTTCCTGGGATCGAATGACCGTGCGGTGCTACCACTAAGACCTGACCTGAGACCTATGTTTTGCGAGTGCCATTCCCTCTAAGATCGAACGAGGTCAGCGGGGTGCTGCTTCTGGCCAGCAACCTCGCTCGCCGGCATGGGTGGCGGGGGGGGGGGGCCAATTTGGCCACTGGAGGAGGGGGGGTGGGGGTGGGCACGCACACCTGTGCGGTTTTGGGGGACGGGAGGTGTCCCGGCAGAGCTCGGAATTTCCGAATTCCGAGGCGGAGTGGCAGAGACAAACCATCTTATGGCACCGGTGAGTTCAATGATGAACATGGAGCGAAGCGCTCATTTGGGCAGCGGAATGGATGTGAAATCGAGGTCCGAAACAGGACTCTGACCGGTGAAAAGCTGCTGACACCTTTTCGGGGCGCCCCACTATATAATGATGAGTCACAGGTGAAACGTGTCATGGTGACAATTGTCCTGTCCTGGTGACATGTGAAACATCGTGAAACGTGTCCGCAACTTCAGAGCAACTAAAGCTTGGTACATGCCATCTACCCCGGACACTCCATCAAGACTGGCATGTTTCTCCACGCTTGGGGGTGGTTGACCCAGGGTGGGTCCATGCCGCGCTCGCCGATGCCACCCAAGGTGCAGGTAGCGCCGCAGAACCGCCGACTGGATCCAGGTGATGGTGGTGCCATTGATGCCCCAGCCCAGGCTGAGGTATTCGAACAAGTAGAGAACCGCAAAGGGGCCAATCCTCATCACGAGCCAGGGCGGCGCCAAGCCCTTCGCCGGTCATCTTGGCCACTCTTCCACTCTTGCTGTGATGTTCCGCTCTTGCTCCGGTCAGCGCATCTGGATGGTCAGTCAGTCTCATCGCTCGACATGTTTCGACGCCAAAATCACCGCCCAAGATCGCACTGGGGATGTGTGGCTCGTCTCAGCGCGACATGCTTCTAGATTCTTAGTCTTAGCTGGGTCCTTGCTTAACACGGACACGCGCATGTGTCATATATACTACTGTGTCATGTGCTATCATGTTCGACTCGGATAGTTTTGTCAGATGCCATCATGTCATATGATACACCATACCATCCCGCTTCCCTCCCCTCACTATACCCAGGAATAATTAGACTGCATCTATCCTACCCTGAGGTATGCTATCATGTCATATGTCATATGTCAGAATCGAAACCTTTCATCGACTCGGAACCCTCTCTACTTCCCCAAGCCACCCTTCGTCCGGAAGGATCCGCGGCGAGAACAGCGTCCGAAGCGCGGGGGGCCGGCGGGTACCGGAGGTCCTTGACCCTCAGGGTGGAAGCGCTGCTCGGAAAATTCTGAGATGCTTAGCTTAGCTCATGAGTAGCTGAATGGCAGCTACGCAGCTACGCAGCTACACCCTCTAACTGCTCCGTTGCGAAGCCGCGGCAGGGCCCCGCCGGCGAAACCCCATCGCTCGAGCCACAGCGCACCCATGTAGATGTACAAGGACTCCTGGTGGTCGTGGATAAACCTCCGTGCCCGGCCCACCAACGTCACGGAGCGAGCATGAGCAAGCGGCCGTCAAGCGGCAAGCGGCTTCAAATGCGAACCTACCAAGTCCACTGCAGACATGGGCAGGGAAAAACAGGATCAAGAAGCAAGCGCCAGCAGTCTCAGAAGGGGTGCCGAACTTGGAAGATAGGAGAGTCCCCGTCACATCCACTGACTTAGAGACTAAGGTTGTCATTTGATGAATTTTCCGCTTTGGAACTCCTGGTGGTTCTCCCTACAGGTCCAAAACATCACGTGACTGCTGTTGATCATACGAAATCACTACTCAACAAGGAGGTTTGGACCTGGGTCCGACTGGACCTGTAAGGACGTTGATTTCTTGAGGGGGCGGAGCCAGCGCATGTTCTGGCACCCCAGTGGGGATCGCATCGAGCGATCTGCATCCCAAGGGGCCATAGGCTGGTCTCAGGCACGTCTGGCCTCGTTGCCGAAGCCGCTGAGCTGCCGAGCTCAGCAGATGGGTCGAGATGAGGGGTGAACTTGTGGAGAAAACCTGTCGTTAAGGGAGGGTCGTCTTGTGGGAAGTTGCCGCAACTCTGCTCAGTCAGAAGCATGATGCACCGGAGAGAAGAGAGAAGCCGTCTCAACATGTCAGGTAGCACGGAGGAACAAGTATATAGTATATAACACTAACTTAACTTCAAGTGGCAGCGAGCCTCTGAGAGCGCTTGTGAAGTACGTAGCGCTTGAATTGTGGAGGTCTGCTTCTTTTGGCATCTCAGGATGCTGGGATCAATGCTGCAGGTTTCTGGGGACAATCCATCTCCCTCCCATGTCGAAGGGCCATTGGCACCACCACTCCCGAAACGCTGGCAGAAGACTAAACATGGCCAGGTAACACCAGGATCTTGTCCAAGAGGTACACCCGCAAGAAGAGAAGCCTGGGCGGGGCAAGCACAAAGCCTGGCCGCATGAACACGCGCATCACGTTGCTATGCTCAGTTGGGTGTCCCGTGTGGAGGAGGATACAGGTGCCTTGCCACATCGCCGACGACCCCAGTTTCTTCGAAGCACCACCTCCCCAGTTTCGGCAGAGGTTGGAGGATTTCGTGCGCTGCGCATACACCTCGAGCCCAAGGATCCGGGATCAAACACCACGTCAAAGTCAATGCAGGACTGACATATTTGATCACCCAGACGCTCATGGACCCTTAAACTGCTACATGTTTGAGGTCCAAAACCCTAGTCGTGACGGTCAAAACCCTAGCTATGAGGGTCCAATGAGCCTTTGATCGGTCAGTGTGGAGCTACGGAGCGTCGGGAAGTTGAGAGAGTCATTTTCGTACGTGGCCAAGATGGAATGGTCGGTAATGGTGAGTGAAAAGAGAGAAGTGTCAAAGAAATCGGGTGATGCGTCTTTCCACATCCTGCATACGAAAGAATCCCGTTTCAACACAGGCTTCTGTGGAGATAAGCTGATAAGCTGATAAGTGACAATTACATTGGATCGTGAGTTCCCCTGCCACTCCTGACCGCAGGACCTGGTGGCCACCAGTCCAAAGCTGAGTCACAAAAGCTTGTGGAGATTCGTGCAGCAATCCAGCATCATCCTCTTGATGGTGCCTTGCCTCAATCGAGTCCAACGCTCCGGTTCGCCCGAGCCAAGAGCCAAGAGCCGCGTCCGCACCTCTCGGTCGTCGGGATCCTGGACACCGGTTCCTCTCAAAGAGATCCCGATCCCGACGACCCTAGCACCGCCCCTAGCACCTCTCTGCCCCCGAGTCTCTGAGTCCCTGACCTCACTTTGGGATTGCACGTGAAGTTCAGCCAGCAGAACTCTTTGACCTCGTGGCGCGCGTGGCTGCCGACTGCGCGACCAGTAAACGCCCCACCCGGTCGACGGCGTTTCGGCGGCCGTCCGGGTCGAACGAAGGCATGTCAGGCGAAGTCAGGACCTGAAAACCCATCCACTCGTCCTCGCGTGCGAAGAGGGTCCTACTTCTTGAGACTCTTTGGCGACCGGGAGGCGAGGGTGGCAATGGGCAAGGAGGCCTGCGCCTGACGACGCTGGCGGCGAAGGCGCTGAAGTCGCTGAAGTCGGGTCGATCAAAACCGATCGTGCTCACCGTTTAAAAAAAAAGAATGGGAAGATCGACTTCAAGGAGCTGTACCAACTAGGGGGCCCCACATGCCCATCAAAAACCTGGCTTACCCTAGCACAAAACATTGTTTTTGTATGTGACAACTGTGACAACTGTTGTTTTTCATCATTTGGTGTGGACCCCTGGCACCAAGGCGCCCTACCAGGGCACTGGTGGCCACACCAAAAATGCTACTCCTCCAAGAACACCCTCCGGTGCCGCTCGGGCGTCCAGCCTCGGTCGACTCCAAGTCCAAGACGTTGCCGATCTTCAGCTCGTTGGACGGGAACTGGTCCTTGTCCACCACCTGTCGACGGAGTCGACGGTCGATGGTCTGGGAGTCCGCTCCTTCCGGGGTCTTTTGGGGGGAATGTCCTATCCTGACCTTCAGTCGGTCCAAAGATCGTCGATATTGGTTGCTTCACATCTTGGTTTCCAGACGAGCCGTCCGGTCGACTCGACGCAGCACCGGGTCACTGGGGGGGTCCACTGGTGCCATCGAAGCCTCTGAAACCATGGTCCTCCCAAACCAGTGCGCTCCGACAGCCCGGGTGAACCCGGAAGATGGGAACACGGGGTGCCCAGTTGATCATGTTAAGAGCCAAAGTGCGGTTTTGGCAAAGGCTCTTACAGCAGTCGAAGAAGGCTTGGAAGTCTTTGATGTTCCTCAAAGACTGGAGGAACCGTGCAGTGTGGGGAGGCCTACACTGCACTTTGAAAACTGGGCTGCACGTTGTCTCGGGCCATTGCATTGCACTGCACTGTCTTCTGGGCCTTCACTCGCGTCTTGCTGCCGTACTGTGCCAGCTTGGCATTCCTCAGAGCATCGAATGGGTTCATCAAATCACTCTCTTGGAGCTATCGGTCAAGCCATAGAGGAAACAAGGTCGGTGCTAGCTGCTCAGTGCAGCACTGCATCGCAGCATCAACGATCGCACGATAGATATTGACCTATTCAAGCCTTTTCGACTCCAATTGTTCACTCCAATTGTTCACTTCTCAAGTCTGGCACCTCTATGTCAGCTCACTTCTCACATCATGTCTTCACCTGCCCTTGAAAACCGCGCCCCCTCTCCAGCCTTGTTCAATCCATTTCCTCCCGTCAAGTGGCACCAGAGAGTCATCCAAAAGCTCCACTTGGAAGTCTAAAATGGAACTCCAGGTGTCTTTGGCCAGGAGCTTCACCTCAGAGCCCGTGGACCACGCGTGCAGACCAGTGTGGCGCTACTTCGAAGATGAGACATGGGCAGACAGCGAAGGCATCCGAAGGCACACCAGGTGTGGTAAAAGGTGCGTTCAGAGGCCATCGGGGTGGTTCGGACACCTTTTCATCCGTGATCGAAGCAATGACTTCCTTTCATTGGTATCCCCCACCTGACCGTCCGAACCGAACCGAACCCCCAAAAAGGACCTGGTCAGGTGCTGGCGACCGGACAACCTCCGCCTCTCGTCTGACACCTCGGCCCTCTCCCGGACTGCGACCAGGACAGGGAGGATGGATGGTCGAGTTCTCTGCAGGTGGGTGGGGGGTGAGCATGAAAGTAGTCCAAGTTTTAAAAACGGCAGCTTACCTGTCCCATATACAAAATTGAGTGTTAAATGGCATTCTATCAGCTACCTGGACTATCCAATCGGTCTCCAATAGACTACCCGGCCCACTATATACTTATGGGGGATCCATCTCCAAACAGGTCAGACAGGACGGTCTAGAGTCTATGGTATGTAGATGAAGTAAAGAAGTCAAGAAAACAAGAAAAAGCAACATCCCAGCAGTCACAAAAAGGGGTGCCGAACGAACGGAGGAAGTCGGGGTGCCCATTCTCCACTATCCACGGCCCCTGGATGGGACGAACAAAACCACCCAACTCCATGTGACCCCTGGTCAGTCATCTGACTGGTGCTTAGTAGAGAATGAGGGAATGAGCCCCAATAGAGGTTCCTTTGGATCCAATCCCTCATCCCCTATACGAGTCGCACCAGTCAGCTGGTCAGTCACCCCGCTTTGATCTGCGCCACTTCGCCGAGCCGCCGAGATCGATTCGATCCCATCGCCCGGCTCGAAGACCACGCTGCCGCTCGCCGCCTCGTAGGTCTCGCCCGCCTGAGGGCTGACCCGAGCCCTCAACGCGGGTCGCATCCCAGTTCTGAGGGTGAAGATGGCAGACCTTGGGAGACCTTGGAACCACCGTCTTGTGGAGGATTTGGGAGGGGGTCCGGTAAGAACTGGACCTGTCAGATTGATTCATGCTTCCCTCACGAGAAGTGTGGTTGTCAGGGTGGCATGTGGTGTCTTTTGGTTGCGGGGCGTCATCGTAGACTCTGGACGATCATTTCAACCCCCAAGCCTGAAGAGGTTTTACAATCCAAGTCTGGGGGCTGTGGTTTTCAGTCATGAATTTTTAGGGTCTACACTAGGCTCGGGAGCGGCCTCTTGGTGGTGAATTGCGCCTTTTGGAACCCCAAGCCGTCAGCCGTCCGGCTTCAAACATGTTCGTCAGACCAGAAAACAAATCCGAACAGAGGGGTCCATTGCACCTTTGTCTATGCCAAGGTCTCCCACCAAGGTCCGCCATCTTCAACCTCCCAAACTGGTCTCTCCCGCTTCCAGCGACCCCTCCCAAATCCTCCACAAGAAGTGGCTCCAGTGATCTCTTGTGAGTGACCACCCGAACCCGCGGGGGGAGGAACATACCAAGGCACTAGCGAGGCACAGCGACGCTTACGCGACGCTACCAAGAACGAACCCCGCCTTCCCTGCTCCGTCCTGACGCGGTTCGGCGGGAAGGGCCGCCAGGTACTCTTCCACCAAGAAACCAAGGAAGTCATTGGCATTGGATCACTATAGGTAAGGGGCTGCTGTTGGCTGGTGCAACTCAGCCAGTTGCAGTCAGTCATGTCACTTCTGAGGGGGTCACTGTTGCCATCCAGAAAGTAGCTACTCAGCGGTTTCCTCGCACGCGAAGTCTCTGCTTCTCCCACGGGACCCGTCAGTGAACGAGTTTTGCCCCAGGTCCTTGGTCTGCCAGCGGACGGAGGAGCGCTGCGATTGGTCTCCTGACCATGCGGGAAGGAAGCCGTGACTTGAAGGCCAACGTGGGCAATGGTGCATAGCGTGGCCCATTGTATTCACAACCCCCCTCTTTACTTCTTTGTACGATTTTCTATGACAGATTAGCCCGCAACTCAACCTGGTTGATAGGGAACACCGCCAACCAACAGCAAGCCGTCGCCTACACCGCCAGAAACTCCTCGCCGCGGCCGAAACCAGACGTGATGGACGCCGGCCTAAGCGGATGACGTCCAGGTGGACTACGCCTTCCTCTTCGTCAGCCACATAGACATAGGCTGAGAACCTCGGAAGGGGCCTGTGGCCACCGTCAGCCCAAACCCATCCGCCACCAAAAATTTGAGGGCTGCCTGCATTTAACCCATGCTCGAGAGCTGGGGAACACAAGGATCAACATGATCAACAGTCCTTCATTCATATAATTCATCGACATGGATCAACCTCGTCGTAACCCACCCACCTTGCGCAAGTCCCAAGAGGCCCCGTCCTCTTTCGTGGGTCCCGTTCTCCCAGGTCCATCCCAAAACCCTCCCTCCAAGCGACTGAACCAAGGGCACCATCGCCTCCCGCGCCACGGGCGGCAGCTTCTCCGCCTCCAAGGTGTCCGCGCGCGGCGAGCCCAGCGGCACGTCGCCCTTCAGCTGCTCCGCCCGCACCCTGGCGGGCACCATGTCACCAAGTGATGTGGGACGTGAAGTGGATCTGGAGTTAGAGTCCTTCCAATTCCTAATCAAGTGACACCTCCAAAGAGGTTGGAAGTCCGAGTTGCATGGCATATCATGGCACATAAGGGATCATAAGGGTGCAAGTGAACCGGCCCCCCGTTCGCCCTTCTGAGTGGCCGCACGATTTGAGCTCCTTGGGCGTGGCACTCAAGTTCTTCTCGAGCGCCTCAGTGGAGAGATGCGAGACTCGGAGTGACGTCAACGGACTCGGAGAAGCACTTCTTTGGCCAGTCCATCCACATGACCAGCTTGCATCTTGATGCCCAAAAAGACTTGTATCTTGAGGTCGTCTCTTGCACATGCCATGTGAGCTCTTCATAGATCATCCGCCTGAGGTCTTCCAGAAGCCCCGGTCGACATCGCGTGCCCCCGCGGCGCTGGGTGTGCCCGGCGGCCACCCGTTCGATGAGCCCCGGCCGGGCCGTGGCCAACTTGCCCAGCAATTGAAACACCTGGTCCAGCGAAGCCCTACACTCCGACGAACACGTCACATGGAACTGGAGTGAAAACCCCGCGGTGTTGTAAAGGAAAGGAGTCTTCCAAGGGACCATGCCGTCCACTTCCATGTTAGTGAGTCAGAGTGTAGGTGAAGGAGGAAAGTTGATATTCGGATCCTTCAAAGTAGAATTTGTTTGCTGTCGGGCCGTCAGGGTGCATTTGGACTATAAAATGTAGACTCTTGATGATATTTTTACCTCCCCCCTCAGGACATGGATTGAAGAACCTCTTCAAGCCTTGGAGGGGTGAAAATATAATCAAGAGTCTAGATTAGGTGGTCATTTCGCGTCGCATCCTTTAACCAGCATCCCCAGCATACCAGCATACCTCTAAAGGAAGAGGTCCCTTTTGGATCGGCTGATCCATTGTTCCAGCGAAATGCTGGATCGGCTGGATCCTCCAGTTTGCTCGCAGTACCGTGGCCGAAGCCTTCATGATGTTTTTGTGAGTGGTTGGGAGGCTCAGCGATACATTGGGTCCCCACATCTGTCTGACACACAGCTCCCCATCATCAAATCACCCATGGCCCATGAGCTTCTCCGTTTTCGCACCTCGTCGCCCCAAGCACTCGCTGACCGTCATGGTCACCGTTGTACCCTTTGGAAGGGGTCGAAAAGGGAATCTTCTCTCTGTCTAACCATGTTGGAGTAGAAAGGAGCAGGAACAAGAATGGGCCCCGCAACACCCCCGGGCCTAGGGAGCCTCTCTCTTTAAATGCACATACCTACCAAACCCCCACAAGAAGGGGTTCATGGACGCCGCGAAAATCCTCTTGTCCGTCCTTTTCGGGGCTAGTGTTAGACATCCCGAACCGGGGCCTTGGTAGCTTAGTATATACCAGCACCTTCAAAGGGGTCACCTGGCTGGAAGCCCCTGCCCTACACTACCTAGGGGTCTCCAGACAGGACACCCTTTTGAAGGTCCAGGTGTAATTATTTGCTTTGCTTTTTATCATCGTTCATTGTTATATATACCCTGGGAGTCAAAGACTATAAAAAGAATGGTCTTTAGGTCACCCGAGAAGGAATATCCTTTGCATCAGTCGGTCAAAATATAGTCTTTGGACTTAGGGTATGTTTATGCTACTGATACTGAGCTCCCCACTTGAAGAACCCTGAAAGCCTCGTGTTTTCGTCCATGACGTGGGCCGAATCAGCAGAGCTTCGAGGTGTTCAGGTCTCGCCTGGACATCGGTGGCATCAAGGAGCCATTGGGTCACCGCCTGCTCCTCCTGGTCGCGTCTTCACGTGGCTTCACGTGGCTTGGGCACGTGGCTTCACGTGGCGTGCTTGGCACCGTTGGGAGCACGGCTCGGTTGTTGGGAAACGGCCCGGGACGTTCAGTTTCACGGGCTGAAGCCTGTAGGTGGAGGGTGTTAGATGATGTTCGATGGTTTTGTTAGTTGATATGTTTTTTTGGGGGAGAAAGGTCAGATGCCTTTGAAGGTCGTGGAGGGTGAAAAAGAAGCGGCCGTTCCTGGTGCAGATGTTCTCGTTGCAATCTTGACATCACCAAGCCGCAAACAAACATCCCACGAAGCGTCAAGGGATGCCCCAGGTTTGGTTCGTCAACTTCGATTTGTTGAAGGAGCCGGAAAGGAATTCAATATAATAAATATAATTCACCATCTTACCCCCGTTTCCGGGAAATGACCAGGACAAGGAAAGGAATCACCCGATCAGCAAAAGCAAACGCTAACATAACTGACTGGTGCGACGAAAGCAAGGAATAGGGGTGGGAATAGTAGAACCTGAGGCTACAGGGGGCAGTTCATTCCCTCAATTCCCTGAGTAAACCAACCATTCCTACAGAGGTTAAGTGACCTGAACTAGGACCCTACAGGGGTACCTATAGGATAGTCTAGTTCGGGTTCTGACCCACCTCTGCTGGTGTTCTTCAATGTTCAGCCGAGGTTGGAGCCCCCTTTCTCGGACCGACATCGACGAGGTCGGGATGTGGAGATCCACCATCCTTACCAAAGAACCATTGGTTTACTAAGCAGTTTAGTCATTCTACACTACAAACATGAAGCCAGGTAAGTGTGTTCTTATTAATGGCCTTTGAAGGCTAGGGCCTAGGGGACCTAACAAGGAAGGTGCTGGTGGATGGTTCTCCCATCTTCTCCGCGCAGCTGCCGAGGTCCTCCTTCTCTGAGATCTTGCTCTGGCTCCGCAGGAGAGGCTCGGCCCCTGAAATGGACGACGAAAACTCGGGGGGATCCATGATGCCATGGGGATCTCAAGTCTGATCTGTCACGCTTCGTCTCCCAACTGCATGTGCTGCATGTGAGCACCCAAGGCCAAGCACTACAGTTGCTCCAAGAAAAAAACAACAGCACCCAGGCGCTGACTTCCTCGATTCCTCGATCCCCTGACTTCCGAAGTTGGCCCAAGGCCCACGGCCGCCGCCTTCGGGGCTTTCCGTCTCGCGCTCCGAACGCTCCAGAACCCGGTATCCCGCGGGAGGCATGCGGCGGCCGCGGAAAGGGACGACGACGACGCCGCCGCGGCCGGGGATCTCCGCCGCTGGAGCCGTGAAGAGCCGTGGCGCGGAGCGTTCCTGGCCGATGTTCAGATCATCTCCTCCTGGGTCCTAGAGGTGTTTGGGAGAGCCTGAAGCACCAGGTTGCAGCTGTCCAAGTGCAAAACCCCTATCCTTGATCAGCAGCCCACCCAAAAAAAGACCTCGGCACCCATAGAAACCTGCAGGGCTCCCGGATCGCCAGGATTGCCCGCCAGCATCTCTCTCTCTCTCTCTCTCTCTCTCGATCGACGTGCTTTTCCTCAGTGAGTCCTCTGCTGTTGCTGTCTTCCTTTTCCCCATCGGAGTCTTGAGCCCCGAAACTTCGGGAAGAGCCACCGACCAGTTCTTCTGAGATCGCCGAGTTTTTCTCGTGGCTTTAACCGACCAGAAGGATGCCGCAGCGGAGGCTCCACCGCAGCTCCACCGCTCCCCCTGCTGCGCCGCGCGGGAGCGGTAAAGCCCTCGGGGTCTTTCGGTGAGACCAGCTCGACGCGTCCGGTCCCCTCCCTTCAGGAGGACGACCGACGCCCGGAGCCCGGTGCGGAGCCACGGGGCGGCCTGGCCGTGTTGAACCGTGTTCGATGCGAGTGGGCCGTTCCGTCAAGAGAGGTTCAGTGACCAGGTTTTGGCGCCCTACACGGGGTAAGTTTGGCTAAGCATGGGAGAGTCATATTTAGGGTTCCTTCAACCCTTTCTGGGACCTATCTGAGAGTGAAAGGAAGCAACGCGCCCGCTAAGCCACACGACATGGCAAGCATGAGGGGGGGGCTCCGAGCACCAGCCTCTACAGAGGGGAAAGAAGCTTCCCCCCTTCTTAGAGCCCGAACTCGCCTCTTATAGGCGCCTCCTTAGGTGAAGTCTTAGGTGGCAGAATGGCTGATGGGCAGCAACGCGTACTCGACTCCTGAAGAGGCCCCGCACCGGTTCCGTGGCGCCTCCAAGCTTCAGTCCTTCATCTGGACCAGCCTGATGTGAAGGATTTGGGGGGCATGCCATGTCAATCATTAGGTAGATAGGGGTAGGTAGAGATACCAGGTGAAAGAGCTTCGATCAGCAGCATTCACCATGGTTTCATGTGAGTCATGTGTGCTAAAGATACCATCTACAAAAAAAGGAAAGACCACGACCTGAAAGAAGAACACCAAGTTCTGTGGGTCAACCAAGCAGTTGACCTACGCAGGTCAAGCTGCGGAACAGGGTTCCAGTTCGTGACCGTGTGTGTGATCAACCTACAGAGGTATCCAGTGACCTGAACTAGGACCCGTCACCAGGAGTACCGATAGGATAGTCGAACGTTCGGGTTCTGACCCACCGAATCGCTGGAATGCTCCAGATTTGATCAACCCCTTCAGGGGCCATGGTGACCAACTGCGCCTTCCAGGATGGTGGCCATGATGTTGCCTCAACACGGCGAAGGCGCTGAGGCTTCGATCTGCGCTGTCGAAGGCGGCGCAGTCCGCGAAAAAGACGTGCCGCCTAGAATTGGGGACCTCGTTCTTGGGGAAGTGGATGCTTTGAAATGCTTTGAAGCTGGTCACACTCATCACTTTAGCCGTTGCAGGTCGTAAGCATTGGAATTCAAACCATCGCACCAACCTTCCGCAGAAAGCAGCACTAAACGATGCCATCATCCAGGGCACGGCTTCTCGATCACACCAGCCTGGCATCCATCCGGTCGTTACGGAGGCGACTGGTTTCATGGGTTAACTGGTTCCAACATGCTCCAACGGCGCCACACAATCATCCCAAGACCCTACAGACTCCCTCCCAGCCAATTCTAGGAATCATGATATTCCTTCACAAGTGCCTCTTTTCATGCCTCATTGTGCCTCCCTGTTTCCACCACCTGGGCCAGGCCCAAAGACTGGATTGCTCGCTCCTCGTCCGCGCGCGCGCCTCCGTCAAGCGGCTGATGGCCGCCTGGCTCACGCTGCGGATGAACTGCTTCTCCGTCTCCTTGAACTGACCTGGCACTGCCGCCCACGCGAAGCCCTGCCCCGTTGGTGGAGTCTGGCATGGGAGACCGAGGAGCACTGCCATTGGGCCATTGAGGTGATACGAATGGAGGCCGTAAGATACTGTAACCGCAGGTGAATCCACCTGCCATCAGCGTGACATGCTGGAATCCAAGGTCGCCCGCCAGTGCTTCCAGCTGGACATGCACCTTTTTTCACCTTCCACGCTGCTCCACTTCGGCTTGCACTTTCCTTACAAGGATTTTGCCCAAAAAACAACATCCTCTCGTGCGTGGCGCAGCGCATGCCTGAGCCTTTCCGGCTGGAGAATCATTAACTGCTCAGACGTTGGAAGCAAGTAGCAAAGATAGGTAAACATGCAAATGACTATCCTCCTGCGGTATGTGGATGACGTTTCCAGTCTTATGAGATTCCGTCTGTACACTCCAGGTGGCTCTAGTGCCGACCACGGAGTTCCTAGCAAGAGCTGAGCTGGGCCACAGGCTGCGCTGCTTGCCCATGGAAGAACAGGAGCTCTTCCGGCCGCCGTGGCGATCACAAACATCATCTCATCACTGCCCCTGTCCCGCTGAAATTGCGCTCCTGGCACAGGATTAAAGACATCTTGCATGGCAAAAGTCAAGAAAAATGGGTGCGTGGTGCTACGCTGCAACACTAGCGACCCTGGCTAGTATAAGCTGAGTTGCACTAAGAAGTGCTTCAGCTCCATTCCCTTCTTTCCAGCACCCATTCCCCTCCTCCTTTTGGTCCCACCCCCCACCGTCTTCGTCTTCTCCTCGTCCACTGTTCCACCCCGCGGACGAAGCGGGCCACCACCGGGGCGGCCTCAGTGCTTCGACAACAAGGTGCCGTAGCCCTCGATCTTCTCCTCAGCACCCGCCCGGCGCGCCTCGGTGCCACAGGGACGGCCCAAGTGAAGGCCCAAGGCTTCGTGGACACGGACGGCCACACGGAGGGTGCTGGGTGGCTCCTTCCCTCGGGAGGTTCTTGGTGGGGCTCCCGGCCGCTCCAGGGGGTCATGCGTGGCGTGGTCTGGTGGTTCGTGACAAAGGTCGAGTGTTTGGCCTTTTCGAAGGGTCCAGATAGAACGAAAGAAAGAAAGCTCTCGGCTGCAGCTGAAAAGAGACAGCAAAATTGGGGTCTGTCAGAAGTACCCGGCAGAAGTGTGGCAATCCCAAAGAAAAGGCTGTCAGCTATACATATTCCCTGACATTCTCAGTTGGTTGGAGTCTTCTGAGGTCTGTGTGTCACCCAGCCACCAGCCACCAAGCGTCCATGTGCCACAGAAACGCTTGGGTTGAGGTCACCACCGGCTTTCCCAGCCGGGCCTCCGCCGGTGACACCGCGGCGCCAACCAAACCACTGGGTCGATGGCCGTCCGGCAAAATGGTAAGCCATGTGCAGTGCAGATGGTCTTGATACTATTTAGCAAGTCTATGTATGAATTGTGTACTCGACTATTTACGGCAGTGATATTATGATGTAAATCTATCTGGCAGTTACGATTTTCAGCTTGACGTTGCCGGCAAGCCTGAGGTTCTGGAGATGCAAACTTCCGACCGGCAAAACGTGCGAAGAAGAGAGGCATCCCCAAACACGGGAAGAGGAAAAAGAATGAAAAGAGCTCTTTGTCAACGACCCTCCTATCCAAAAAACTGGGCACCACCAAAAACAAGTCAAACAAGTTTCAAGAATCGCCAGGGATTGTGTCAAAACCATCACTCCTGGAGCATCCCGCATGTCAGGCGGCAGCAAGATTGCCGCAGGCTTCGTCCATGCGTCTTCGGACTCTACACCCAAGAAACCCCTCCAACACCTAGGAAGAATCTTCCACTCACAGTCCAATGAATCGGGCATGTCACATCCAATCTGCTCCCCTACTTTCTGGTCTTTGGGTCGATACATGTCTTCTCCCCACCTCACCTGAACACCCCCCTGTCTCCCTGCCCTCCTCCAGCGGGTCCAGGAAGTCCGGCTGACATGCCCGGAAGCCGCTGCAGCCGATCACCACCACATCCGCCTCCGGCCGATCCACGCGCACCGCCCACTCGGCCTCGGGGGACGAGGGGCGGAGGTGTTGGGTTGGGTGTTGGGTGGTGCTCTCGGTCCATCGAGTTGAGAGGGGCCCATCGTCCCAAAGAAACCACCTCCAAGCTAGTCACTAGTCAGCAGAACCTAAAGGATGCTCATCCCAAAAAACACTTCTTGGCAAGTCTGTCCAGTGCCGTTTTACGGGTGCCTCTTGCTTCTTCGAACATGAAAGAACCACCCGAAAGTCCGGCAACCCTGCCGGCCCGGTGCTGGTAGCGCTCGCACGTTCAAGCCACAATCTCTGCTGGTGGTACAGCGCTGGTGAGCTCGTCACGGGGGAGGTTCATGGTCAACCTGCCACTGCGGGATCCCAAGACCCTGACCACGCGAAGATGTCACCAAACTCGCCCAAGAAACTACATAACCATGAGCCATTTCTGGAACTCATCCCCAACCTCAGCACCCTTGACACTGGTTCTTCGGAAAAGGGACTGGACAAACACCTTCCAGTTCCTCGCTCTCTCTCTCTCTCTCTCTCTGTCTCTCTCCTGCTCTCTTCGCTTGGCTGCCACTCGACATGCGCGCGAATAGGGGGGTCGCTCGTTCTCGGCGACCAGCTTTCGGGCGACGCGGCGCCTGTTGACCACTTGGACTTGGCCCATGGTCTCCAACATCTCAGCGTTCGCACGGCTGAGCTCCTCGATGTAGGGCGTCAGAAGAGCCACCCGCTGCGCCTGGGACACTTCGACCCCGTCGCAAACGTCGAGGGTCCGACGGTGCGACCGCACACATCGGATCGTGAGCAGTCAGGAAATCCCAAACTGTCTTCTCAATTTTGTGCATAATGTCATAGTGTCCTCCTTTTTCGTTCCTCTGCTCCAACTTCGCATCGTGCACATGTCTTCCGAAACGCCCCGAACCGGCGCCTTCAGCGCTTTCAGCGCCTCCAGCTGCGCGGTGGCCATGTCGGTGACTGGCACACCCGGATAGCCTGGAAGGACGGCGGTCACACTGGGGAGGCTGAACAGAAAGGGATGGAGTCGCTGAACTGAGCCCTTGCAGCTGCCGGAGTTGTGTCTCCCTATTGGAGGCTTCGAAACTGCCTCTGGCAGTGTTTTCTTGCGGGCAAGCTGGTTCCTGCTCTCACTCTTCAGGTATTCTGTCACAACATCCGCTTTCTCACTTCTTGAACAAACCCCCTTAACCACAACACCGTACACATGTAACAAATGTCCAGCCTGCACTGATTTGCTCGCGGACTTTGGCTGAGCCTGAAGTGGCGAAGCGGAATGTTTGCTGGTTTCCGCTCGACACTATTGCGCAAACTCTCGCGCAAGCCAAGGCCGGCACCTAACGTGAAGGAAAATGAGGTGCAGGACAAGCCGAGGATATCGCAGCTCCGCCCTCGGCTGGCCTACGCGGGTGAATTTGCACGCGCGAGTCATCCTGAAAATTGCTTCAACCGTTGGAAGCCTGAAAATTTCAAAACCGTCTATGGATGAGTCTGTATGACTTCGCCCAATCCTTCCATCCCCTTGCACCATCATCATCATCATCATCATCATCATCATCATCATCATCACGGCAGCACCCCACACACGGGGAAGCTGTTTTGGAGCGCCAAGATGCTGCTGCAAGCGCTAGGAGCTTGGCACCCTTGGTGAGCTCCTCCCTGTGCATGGCGCGCAGGTAGGTCCCTGCGCAAATGTCCTCCGAGTCGAAGGTGACCTCAACAGCAAAAGGAAGATGGATCAGAAACTCCGGGGAGCCAACGCCTACTTTTCGAGGAAAAAATGGTGGAGATTTCATTGCACCAGCATGGGTCCCTAAACCGTTTCACAGACCCCGAAACCTAAGGGAGTGATGAGTGTGGAACCCCCGCAGCCGCCAACTAGGAACAGTGCCGCATAGTATCGCTTGATGGCTGCCTAACTGGCGCTGATATCATCAACTTAGAATAGACATGAATAGACTTATAATAAACTTATATCAGGCTTACTCTTGCCTTGCCTAGGCACTGGACGTCCGACCCATCCCGGACACGAACGTCCGTTCCACAGACTGGGAATCTATTGGCCTACGCTGCGACACCTGACCCGTACCTGCAACTGCATCGCTTTTAGGGCCACTCTTAGGCTTTAGAAGAAGGAATCGCGAAAAATGACCGACCGGGAAACCTTCTTTGCCCGAACTCCCTACGAAGAAACGCTCGTCAGGTGCCTGAAAGGACCGCATGGCGGCGCTCCACCCCCTGCTGAAGGTGCCTTCGCCATCTCAAGGTCCACACCCATTTTCTCCGCAAAGGGTGGCGCTTCATCCTGACGCCCCCCCCTTTCTCGCGCGTCGCCACGCCCGGGCGTCTTCTTCGCGCGGCACGAGGCCGGCCATGGAACGAGTTGGTGCTACCTTTCGACAGGCTTCCGTGGTCTGGCGAGTGGTGCGCAACACTTCCGCAACAGATCCGCCAAGGGGAAAACACCCTGCACAAGGCAGAAACGTGATGAAGGCATTCTCTGTCGGATAGTTCATCCCGCTTGATCAACGAGTATAGGGAAAAAAACGGAGCAGTTCCAAACAGGCGGATTTCCCGGGATGCTTTTCGCAAAACCTTGCGGAGGATAGCTGAAAACTAAAAATTCTTACATCACTCCAGCAAATCCCACGGAATGGCTTCTTAGTCCCATCCAGTGAGTGGATGCGACTCCAGCTGGCTCTTTCTCCATCAATTCTTTCATGATCTTTCATGAAAAGAAGGCGCATCTGCAGTGTCACGTCCTCCAGTGTCACGTCGCTGGGAATCTGCACGCAGCCCAAGACCCTCCGGCCAAAAAGTCCCATGAGCTTCTGCCCGGAACGTCGCTGCTGGGAACCGACGACGCTGCCGTGAGGCCGGTGGGGCGGGACCAGCGGCGCAAAGAGACCAAGGACGGTACGGGGAGCGAGGCCGGTGGAATCATAGGTCATAGAAAGTCATAGAACTTGAAGCGCCAATGGTAAAGCCCATGAAAATCCATGATCTAAAATTATGCATATGTTCTTCATTGTTCTTCTGGTACCCTGAAGCTGTATAGCCGGTGCCACCCTATCGACATTCGCCTGTCACTCGCATATCTTTAAGCCCCCTTCCCATGGCTGTCATGGCGGTTTCATGTCGGCTACAGCCCTTGGCCACACAGGTGGGACGACTCGACCAATCGTGCCTGGCTTGGCGTTGTGGAGGATGCCCTGACCCCGTGGAGGACGCTTTGTGGCATCACATGTGAACAATTGTAAAGCATCGGCCGCCGCTGATTTCCAACGTTGCCCAGAGAGCCTTGAGTAGGACGCCTGCTTGGGCACAAGAAAAAAAATATAATTTATGTTGCATAATGTTGCATATAATATATATATATATATATATCTGCCTTGCTTCCGCAAGTGGGAAGCACGTTCTTGTTTCTGCACATCTTGGTTGTTGCAGAAAGCACACTCTGATCTTTGTGTGGTGCCTCTGGCATTTACACCTCAAAACCGATTGAGATTCAGATCCACGTTCTTTCCAACAGATTCCCGAACTGTTTCACCAAAGTTCTTCCTCCAAAGCTCCGGGAGAGGAGTTCAAGCAAAAACAAGAAACAAACCGCCAAAAATAACACATCTTGCCCCAAAGCTCTGACTCAAAGCGTCACCAGCCGATCGGTCCGCCGATCCGCGATCGGCGGCGCGGTGGGCCGCCCCACCCGCAGCGTCTTCACGGCGCTCTCCGACATGACGCGGGCGTGGGTGAAGACCTGGCGCCAGGTCGACGGGTGGCTTCCAGTGGACCAGTACTTTTCTGAGATGTGGTCAACATGAGGAAGGTCGGCGGGGTCGAGGTAGAACGAACTTAAGTTGCTGATGTTTCTCCGAAAGCGCTCCACAGCGCCTCAGGGTTCCAGGAGAACTTCAGGAGGATCGATATATCGACGTGATGCTTTGCAAGAACCAGAAGTTCTCAGTTGGAGGAATCAAAGTTGTTTATAAGCCCATGCTCGACCTACAATCCTGCCACCTCGGGCTAGTACCATCTGATCATGGTGCAGCAGGTACGGCAACCTGTCTCGGTCCACTGTGCTTGGTCCCCAGGATTTGGTTCAAGAACATGCAAGAAACAGCCCAAGAAACTTGCCCAATTCCAAAAAGTAATCAACCAGTAGACCGGAGTTGGTGCTTGCTTGAGCTGATCTTGGGGCTTTTGGGTCAGTCCAGCTCAACAACAAAAAGTGCAAAGAAACAGTCCCAGCTCCACCTTAGGCCACCTGACGCTGTGAGCATCGAGGATTATATATATATATATCACACATATCACATACAGTATGAAGTCTAAGAATCCAATGCATCCGTGGGCGGCTTTTGCACAAATAAAAGCGTTATAAAGGGGCTGCAGGAGCCTACGGTGCCACGGGATAAGCATCTAGTCTTGGAGCATGAGGCCAGGTCCAGAGTGAGAAATTTGGAAAAAAGAGTCCAAACCAGGGTCCCCGAAGGGGTGTCGGGTGTCTAATAGCCCCTTAGATGTTCAGAGGTGTTCATTGACCACCCCTTCCCCGTGGGGTTGTGGAACGCACCAAAACTTGATCTGCCCAAATCTGCAACTGCTGCACGGTCTGCGCCTTGCCCACATCCGCGGTCTGCCAGAACTTCTGAGCTGCGGCCTGCGACCGGAAAATCGGGAGTCGGAGCGGCCCTCCATACTGGCAGGGGCCCTCCATGGCAGGGCTCAGCACCCTCAATGCCCTACTATGTGTTTGAGGGCCCGGATTGTGGGGTGGAAGCAAGAACGCTGAACGCTCTCTTTCACAGCCTCGTCACTACCCCTAAGTAAACTGTACAACAACAAGTATGCTTTCGGCATACTAGACGCGGGCGCCATTGCTCAAAAAATGTTTAGGTTTCCACCCGCAGCACGTGATCGTAACCCGCACCAATTCCCACCAGGTGCCCAACTAGGTCCAACTCGCATGACAATCCAGCTCTGCCTTCAGCTCTTCATTCTCAGACTTCCGATGTTTTCGAAGGCCTCGATGCTTCGTCGAAGGGGCGCGAGGTTCCGGCCGCCGTTGGGGCGAGGTTCCGCCCGGCCATGAGAGTCATCTTGAGCCCTTTCTGGATGGAAAGTTCTCTCAAAGCTTCTCCAGTTTTCAACGATCTCGACGGATGTTTTTGGGTTCCGATCCTTGTCCTGGTTCTGTTCATCCACCGTGTTCTGATCCTTTTCTGTCTTTTCCGTCCTCCCCCTTCCGGTGGAGCGCCAGGCATTGGAGGAAGGGTCGGATCTGACAGCTCAAAGTCGCCAGCGCTTCGGCCGAGGCCAAGCGCACAGTCCACGAGGGGTCCTGGACTGGATGAAGTGGAGCGAGTCGAGTGGAGGGGAGCGTCTACAACCCAAGAAAAGCTTCCGGGGTCTAGGCGGGCCTATAGGGATGCTTTTTTGTATCTAAAGGTCTTTGGTGGGGGTTGCTAAGTCCAGTCAAGTCTTCTAGATCAACAGGCACGTGTCCCGGGCCATGTAGGTCACAGGATTGACGAAACCTTTGCCGTGCGCATCATTGCCGGACGCGTCGCACATCGCTGTTTTCCGTGAAATCCAGGTGTTGAGACTCATGCGGCGCCCCGCTCCCCCATCGAAGCCTGTTCAATTAGCTCTGGGCGGAAGCAATTGGCCTTGAATTGTCGGGGATTTTTGGCCCTTTCAAAGAACGAAACTTCGCTACATCGCGAGCTAAAGCACCTAGGCCAAGCTCAACCGTAAAGGTCGTCGTCATCATCCGCAGCGGCCGCCGCGCCCCCGATGCCCACATCGTCCGGCCAGTTGATCATTACTCCACCGCCACCACCTGCACTGGAGTTCCTTGGCTTCAGCGCTGTGACAAAGAGATGCCTGAAAAGCGCTATTATTTTTTTTAACAAGACATGCCTGAAGCAACCAACCAATCTCAGCCTAGCTTCATGTAGATTGGGTCGAACTTCTTGCGGAACTGGTCATACTTGGCAAGATCCGATGCGGCCACTGAGCGTCTCGCGCCCGCAAACGCCTCCTCAAAGTGTTTGCGCCCGATCTCGGATCCCATGGTGGTGTCCATGGCATCGTCGTCACCTGTCAGCAGGGACAGACCTGCCTCCGAACGTCCTTAGGCCTTAAGGCACATGTGATTTTCTTCTGGTTGGCAGCAGCTACCCCCAGCTCTGCCAGGCATGAAAACAGCCCCAAACAACCCAGCTCAAGCCTGCTCGCAGCTCATCTGCTGCAATGGCATCGCGCACTGCGGCTTTGGCCGCTCGCTGACACAGCTCTGCCAAGTCAGCTCCACTAAATCCCTCGGTCTTCTGCGCAATGAAGGGCAAAGGCACGTTGGGCGCCACCGGTGACTTTTTCAAGGTTGCCTCCAAAATGCCTTGTCTAGCTGGCAAATCGGGCAAGGGAATGTAAATGAGCTGATCCAAACGCCCAGGACGAAGCAGTGCTTCATCCAAGAGTTCAGGACGATTGGTCGCACCAATGAAGAAAACGTTCTTCTTAGCACCTACGCCATCGATCTCCGTCAAGAGCTGATTCATGACACGATCACCTGCACCTCCAGCATCTCCTTGAGAAGAGCCGCGTGCCACACCTACGGAATCCAACTCATCGAAGAAGAGCACACAAGGTGCTGCGGCCCTTGCCTTGTCAAACACCTCTCGAACATTGGCCTCAGACTCTCCAAACCACATTGTCAACAGCTCAGGGCCCTTGATGCTAACGAAGTTGGCAGAACATTCGGAGGCCACAGCTTTGGCCAAGAGCGTCTTACCACATCCTGGAGGACCATAGAAAAGCACACCTCTCGATGGCTGCATGCCGAACTTCTCAAACTTCTCAGGGTGATCGATGGGATACAGGATCGTCTCCTGCAGAGATCGCTTCGTGTCCTCCAAACCTCCGATGTCGTCCCACTTGATGTTCGGCACCTCCACCACCTGGGCCGGTCCAGAGCTTGGCAGTGAACCGTTGAGAGATCCGGAGGGTGATAGCTCAATGCTAGGTCAATGCACCTACCAGAGCCCAACCCACCAGGGTGTGCGAAGCCTTCTCACCCGCCAACGGGAAGAAGTCCCAAACCGGCCCAAACCGGGGTGCGACACCTGCACCCCTCCCTTCACCGCCCTTGCGACACGGACGCCCCTCCCATCTCCTCTAAGGCACGGTCTCGCGCAGGGAGGACGGGTTCACCGTGCCCATGGCCGACTTGAAATGCTCCTGGCGACCCGACCACGGGCGTCAACGTAGGCTGCCCAAGTGGAAGAGCATCCCAGAAACAGCGCTGTGTCGGTTCAGGTTCAGTTCGTCTTGCGGTTCAGGATCACCAGAAACCACGACGTCCCCCCCAAGACCCCCCCGAACCATGCAGCGGCGCATAGAAAAAGTGGCACCCGCCCTGCACCCTGCACTCCGGAGGTGAAGTGAATTCCGGTCCTGGGAAACGGCCATGGAATCCAGGATCTCGGCATCGATGGTCTCTTCCTCCAAGTCGATCAAGTCCATCTTCTCACCTCAAAGTCTGGCTCCATCTAGGACCACCAAGCTGACAGAAAAACGGCGCACTCTCCTCACACTTATCACTTAGCAGATGTTGATCTTCTATGGTGACATCATGTGAAAGTTGACTCTAGGCCCTAGAAACTCATTAAATCAGGAAATCTGAATTGAGTCACATTTCCCCAGCCATTCCCCACATTCGCCTCCCCCCCCGCCCCGTTCCGGCTGTCGAACCAAGCCACGGATGCAGGTCAAGGCCGCCTCGGTGCAGAGCTGCGCCAGATCCGCACCCACGAAGCCGTGCGTGTTGGAGGCCACCTCCTCAGCCAAAACGCAAGAGCACGTGACAAATGCGGCATCCAGTTGGGACGGTCGGCGGTTGGGTGCGCCGACCCAGCCGCTGTGGTGGTGATTGAGCGACCACAACATCTCTGGCTGTCGGGTATCTTTTTTGGGGGGAGGTAAAGAGTCACAGCAGTCCCGTCCTCGAGCTTAACATCAGTGGCCAACTTCATGTTCTTGCAGTGGATGCGCAAAATCTCCAACCTGCGGGTGCAGTTGCTCGGACCAAATGCCACGCTTGAGCTGGCCACATCTGAAAAGCCCTTCAAAGCCATTCCCCCCAAGAAAAACCGAAAACACCTTCTTCATCCACCCCGGGCCCACCCCACCTGCCGTTGTCGTCCGGCACGCCAATGTCCAGCTCTCGGTCAAAGCGCCCGAAGCGGCGCAGCGCTGCATCAATGGTGTTCGGGCGGTTCGTGGCCGCGATGACCACCACCTGCAGCTCGGCCCACTTCGGGGAGCGGCAACTGCGCCAGCGGTTCGGATGAGAGGTGGTACTCCACCGGGGGGGGAGTTCGTCAGACGAGTCACGTGAGATGGGGGGTCAAATATGAAATGCTGATCAAACAGGCCGTGGATCTCCAGCGGGTTCTCCCTCCCTCACCCCCTCTCGCCCTCTCTCTCTCCTGGCAGCTTTTCACCTTCACATCCTTGGACTGCTTTGCCAAACGCCACCGCCCTTGGCCTGGCCACGGCCCTTGATACCATCCATCAAGGTCAAGAGCTGCGACACCACGCGCTTCTCCTCGGAGCCCGGAGAAGGAGTCATCTAGCACCAAACAGATGGAAAACCCGGAACAAACAAAGGACAAAGCCCACAGACCTCGTTCCACCCCCATTCGACTCTCCGACTTCCACCGGCAGTTTTCAAGCCACAAGCCTCTCCTCAGTCCTCTCCACCCTTCACAGTGCCTTACTAGTAATTACAAGTCTAATTAAATTCTTATTGTTACTACTAGTAAGGCACTTGTTTCTAATAGCTTCTTGTTACTACTAGTAAGGCACTTGTTCCTTGTAGCGATGCACTTGTTACTACTAGCTTCTTGTTACTACCGGGTCTCCGGACCCTTCCCTTCGCCCAGCTGCCACTTCTCCGCTGGTCTTGTCGCGCTTCGGCGCAATCGAGTCGATCTCATCGATGAAGATGATGGCCGGGGAGTTCTTCCTCGACGGTGCGAGCGGAGGTCTGCGATCCGCAGGTCCGTTTGAGATGGAGGGTTTGAAGTCCCTACCCGGCAGGGTGGAAGGGGATCATGGAAAAAAAAACACCCCGGATCACGCGTGGGCCTCCAAACATACATGATGGCGATCTGGTGATCCGATCACAAGGGGCGCAGGTCGTAAATGGATCACTGGCCCAACCCTGGGTTTCAACTTCCCTCCCTTTCCTCCTGTCACCGCCCTGGACGGCATGAAACCTCCCGATCCAGGGCTCTCCGCTTCCTCGAAGGCCTTCCGCAGGTTGCTCTCGGCCTCGCCCGCCATCTTCGACATGATCTCTGGACCGTTGATCAGGAAGAAGAAGGCGCCTGTGCCGATGTGCCGTGATGGACGACCGATGGAAACAGGAGACGCGCACAGGATCGACTCAACTTGAGGCCAGAGGGGGTGAACGAAAGCTAGCCGGGCTTCCGGTGGTCTGCTGCTGGTGCTGCTGCTGGTGCTGCGCTGGGCGCTCCTGCGCTGGGTGCTCTGCAGGCGCCGGGTCGTCTGCTGCTGCTGCTGCTGGCGCTGGGTGGTCTGCTGCGGCTGCTGCTGCCGCGGCGTTGGGTATGCTGCTGCTGCTGCTGCCGCTGCTGCGCTGGGCGCTGCAGATGCTTGGTGTGCTGCAGCTGCTTGGTGGTCCCGCTCACCGCGCGCAGGGGGGAGTCGAACCGCGGGGGGGGGGGGGGGGCCCCATAAGATTGATTTAATCAATTATTTGAGGTTTCTGAGGTGCGTCCACCCCGTCACTTAACTTGCTAAAGCAAGAGCAACTCCAGCTAGCTAAGGCTAGCTTTCGTGAAGAGATCTGGGAGGTCACAAATCCCGGTTTTGAGGGACCGGGAAAGGGCTGATTGGAGCATCTGGGTGGTGGGAACATCCAGAAATCGAGTTGGCCCGCACCTGTCTCGTTCGCAATGGCCCGTGCGATCAACGTCTTGCCACTGCCTGTCAGGTGCACAGCACAAGCCTCGCAAGCCCTCCACTCGACCAATGTGACCACATGAATGTGTAACGGTCGATGGAGTGTTTGTTTGCTTGCAACTGCGCCGTGGAATCATACATCCCAGACGCTCCAAATAGTCCTTGGTCCCTCGAAACCATTGAGATTTGACTGTCCGGACCCCTCCATATGAGGCCCCTACTTAGCAGGGTCCATGAGCGTCTGGGACACTCCAAAACGTGGGTCGAAGGGAGAATAAACGTTGCTGGTCCTAAGCCTGCAGACGCTGCAGGTACAAAGAGATTGTATAATATGTGGACATGGGAATGGCACGTGCTATAGCATCTGACGCGGTGTGGAAACTGAAAGCCTGTCAGAACTCACAAATTACCCCTACCGGTCGTGCAAACACAGTACTCAATGAGGTCTTTCGGACTATATAGGTTTAACTTGGTCCTTGGTCCTTGGACTGTTAGGCTTCATGAAATTATATGCCGTATACCGTATGCATGTGACTGACCAGGTTGGAGTCTATACCTCTTTGGGTCTCTCATGGCCTAAAAAGAACGCATCTCGTGATGGCATCGACAGCCCTGCCTGGTGGTCCATAGAGCAACACGCCACGTGGTGGCTTCACGCCCAAAGTCTTGAACCTCAAGAAGTGTTAGCTGCGAAGGCCGAAGTGACCACATGTGGAACGTTGGTGTACTTACAAACTTATAGACCAGGACCTGAACAGTACGTGACCCTTTGATATCCCAGGATGAGGTCACTTAGGTCTGTACAAGGTCACTTAGAGACTCCAAAGAGGTCACTTTGAAGGTCATGGGAAGTGTTCTTTGAGGTGTTTCTCGGCCTCTTAGACCGCCAAGACCGACACCTCCCGCAACGCCAAAGACCGACATCCACGCGACTGGCCCGATGTGCCCCCTCACCAAGCAGCAAGGTGGGATGCCGCAAGGGCAGCTCGATCATCTCGCGGATCTGTCCCATGGCCTTCCTCGGGGGGCGTCTCTTCAGAACATGGTCGGGCGGTGTGTCTCGACCGGTCCGACTGGAGAAGTGAACCACCTTCCACAGGAGCCTTACTCACTCGGGGTGCTTTGGAAAAATTGACCCCGCCCCGTGTCTTTTGTTAGGGCTTTGGGAAGGATCAAGAGGTCACCCATGAAGGGTCACGCCTGGGTCGGGTCTTTCTTCCACTCCAAGAACGCTTGCGCTTGGGCTGTTGGAAAACATGAACGTCTGTCACCTGGCGTCTGGTGTCACCTGGCTCAGTCTGACGAGAAGACCGTGCAACGCGCGCACCCAAAAACCACCGGTCACCACAAAGCAGCATAGAAAAACCCTGGCCATGGCCACACGCAGACCATAACTCCTTCTCAGTCCCACTCCCATCCTGCTTCCTCCAGGAAGGACAAAAAGGAACCTTCCTCTCTCTCCCCTTTTCCCCCTTCTTTGTACCCCAAAAAACGGGAAGCTCAGCGTCTTGCATCCGCCGATGTCGTCGTAGCCCACGTCGTCCAGGCGCTCCTCATCCTCGCGCTTCACCGGTTCGCCCTCGCAGTGGATCACCGTGTCCGGCGCCACGATCACGAACTCCCCGGGGTCCACGCCCACCACCTGACCGACTGGGCGACTTTGCTTCGAAGGGGCGGCCAGTAGAAGGCTCTCCCAGCTGCGACGGGCTCAAGGTCTGAAATTCTTCCAGAATTCACAAAGGGGTGGTGTTTAGTCCCCAAGCGAGTGGATAATGGGGACCCCTATCCTCCAAGTTCAGCACCCCGTCTTGTGACTCCAGGTTGGCTCTTGACTCATGGTACTCCATGGTGGTGCGTTCATGACTCCCATGTTCTTTTTCGTGCCAAAGGTGTGCTAACTAACCGGCACTAACTCAAAGTTCTATGAAAGAATCTGTCACACCCGTAGGCACCCCTAAAGGCCAGCATCACTCAGTACAGCTTGCGCAGCAAGTATTGATGGGGTAAAAGAATTAATCAAAAAATGAGTTTCGGGCTCTGTGACACAAACATGCAGCACTGCTTCCTCCGCATGCGGCACAAACATCCAGACTCCCGCCTTGAACTCCACTGGCCGAAACCCGCCGCGCACCAGGAACAAATCTCCCTGGCGTGCCGGGCGGTAGGCTTCCAGGTAGTAGGGCTTCAGGTAGGTGTCCTCGCGGCGAAAAAGGAAGACCAAAGAGAAGAGATCCCACCTGTTCTGGCAGGACACACCGGAATGTCTCGGGGTGGGTTGCTACCTGAGTTCAAAGACTTTCTGTGCCTTTTTGCACTCAACTAGAGAGTCAAAAGCTGCCCTGCAAGCCCTGCAAGCCATGCAATGTGGATGAAAATCTGCCATCTGATCTGTCTGCTTGATGAGAAGTTCTTGTTGGTGACGGATCTTGTTTAGTGCGGTCCACTGACCATAGATACGACTAAACGATGCAGCCAGTCCCACCTATCCACACAGCAGGTGCTTCTGGTAGGGCGTCGAACATGTACTAGACTATGCAACCAGATCCACATCAACAATTGCACTCGAGGCTCAGCTTGCACCCGACCATTTCCCACAAAGGTGCCCCAAACGACCCTCCATAACCACCAAGTGGACCAAGCGTCGAAGAGGTTCCCGGTGATGCCCTCGATGGTGTCGTCCAGCGGCAGCACGTGGATGCGCTTCCCGTAGGGCACGTCCCCACAGGCGTGCACGGACACGATGTCGCCCAGGCGCACGCGCAGGTTCTTTCGCACCACCTTGATGACGATGACGGGAGGCATGAAACGAGAATCACCGCGGAAGCACGGACGGCGAATTCCAAACATGAACGGCATGTATCGGCATATATATACATCAACAACACATAAGTCCAATCTTCCATCCCCCTCACTTGGGGTATACACGCATGGTCTCTCAGGCACTTTGTTCATGCGGATCTTGCTGTCATCCAAGTTCTCGTCGGCCAGGACAATGCAAACCGTGTCCTGGTCAAGAAGTCCCTACCGCCATAGCGATGCTTATATAACATGTTAAAACCCACCGCATCCCGAACCCAAAAATGCATAGAATCACATAAATCACGTAAATAAGGCCCAAGTCTGCACTCTGCTTCCTTCGCTTCCCGTTTCTTTCTTTTGAGAACTTTCATGTGCTCCTTTGTCTTGGGATGCATGCTGCGACCAATCGCTGCGACCATCGCTGTAAGACAAAGGCTTTTTACCCGCCACTCGTCGTGCTTTCGACCCGCGACTCGTCCCACGGATTGTAGGGGTCCCACCCCCGGTCCTTGCGCTTCTTTCCCTTGATGAGAACATTGTCTCCGCGAAAGAGATTCAGCTCCTCACATCCAGCACGATCACGCACCGCACGCGAGCCGCGAGCCGCGAGCCGGCGTTAGTCAGAAGCTGCTGGTTTGGCGTGTGCGGTGCTTGGACACACGGGTGTGATCAAATCAGGTGAGAGAAGTTGGATGCTTCTTGGTGTGTCATGTGTCCATCCGGCACACCGCAAGCGACCAAACACGTCGCATTTGGCAGCCCCTTTTGGCCAACAGCCCTTCGACCACCCGTCCTGACCATGTCTACCCTTGCTCGCTCGCTGGTCCACTAGAACTAGCTCCTCTTGCTTTGGTCCGCTTAAGCACTGCACCCTGACCACCCAATCCTTTCACACAGGTCACCACGAAATCGTCGAAGGGAAAAGGAACGACTTGTCTTCGTCCCGCCTCCATCTTCGCCTGGGAGAGCGAGATCACGGAGTTGTCATCGTTCATGGCTTCTTCCACCACTAATCGGTTCCTCGACTGTCGACCGAGGAACCGCGTTCATACGCCACGTCCGTGCCACGCGTCCGCGAGGTTCTGGGTTCTGGTTACGGGGCGTCTTGAAGTCTTGGGCGATGTTGGAAGTGGTTTTTGCTAGCAAGGTTCGCTACGAACGAAACCAATGGCCGTGTGAGACTTTGACACGGAATTGACCCAAAGCTGGGAGCCATGGCGCCCGTGGGACCTTCGGGGCTCCTCCAAAGCTTGTTGGCCAACGAGTCCCGTGGGACCTTCGCGGCGCCCGTCCTCCAGCCGGAATCCCACCACGGACGCCGGGGTGCGGGGAGCGTTTCTTCTGTGGCTTCGCATCGGGCACGGCTGGCGGAGCACTTGGAGCTTCATTCGCTTCAGCCATGGCCTAGGCGCTCGACGCGCACGCTCGACGCGCGGGCACTTGCGCGGGCGCGGGCGTAACACTCACGCGGGCACATGCTGCTATCACAGCACGAGGGCCAGAGAGTGTGGAAGTGAAACAAGGCCCTCATCATGCGAAACACCGGCTGGTGATGTAGAAAACTTCATCGAGCATGTACCATCTTCCGGCTTTGGCTCTAAAAACCAGTTGGTCTAATGTCAGCGGAAGACTCAATTCTACTGACGTCACAAAAGAGATCTATCTGATTCCAGAGAGCGACAAATCATCGTGGCTGTGTACATGCTTTCGGGTGCAAAATGCAGGGAGTGCAAAATGCAGGCCGCCAAAATCGATACTTTCGTTGTTAGCCTTTTTGAACTACAAGTGCTTGCCTTTGCTGATGATAGAATCCTAGAAGCTCTCCCTTGTCAAGTCCTTCTGATCCAACTTGAACCATTCAGCCACACACTCCAGCTTGCCACTCCACTCGTCGGGGTGCAGCGACAAGGCGAACAAAAGCCACTGGAAGAGAACCGGTCGAATTGCTGTGAGCCAAATGCGCCATCATCCAGCGTCTTCTTCCACAAAATCCCTAGGTTGGACTCTGAACATGCCGAAAACAACGCAACCATTTCTCATCAAAGGCAACCCATCGTGGCTTAAACCCTAGTTACCTAGTTCAGACCTCAGTGCCCACAGCCACGCCTCTTTTTGATCTCAACCTTTGGTTGGTCCGCTTTCGTCTGAGAACATAACACTCCGTCATTCCATCTTTCCGGCTCAACCGTAAAGGTCGTCGTCATCATCCGCAGCAGCCGCCGCGCCCCCGATGCCCACATCGTCCGGCCAATTGATCATCACTCCACCGCCACCACCTGCACTGGAGTTCCTGGGTGGCCGTGATTACACGAAATCAAGCGCTCTGAAAAAAAAGACATGCTGCTCTCAAAAGGATTAATTATTGCAGAACGTCCCTTGAACCCAACTAGCTCACTCAGCCTAGCTTCATGTAGATTGGGTCGAACTTCTTGCGGAACTGGTCATACTTGGCAAGATCCGATGCGGCCACTGAGCGTCTCGCGCCCGCAAACGCCTCCTCAAAGTGTTTGCGCCCGATCTCGGATCCCATGGTGGTGTCCATGGCATCGTCGTCACCTGTCAGCAGGGACAGACCTGCCTCCGAACGTCCTTAGGCCTTAAGGCACATGTGATTTTCTTCTGGTTGGCAGCAGCTACCCCTACAGTAGCTCTGCCAGGCATGAAAACAGCCTCAAACAACCCAGCTCAAGCCTGCTCGCAGCTCATCTGCTGCAATGGCATCGCGCACTGCGGCTTTGGCCGCTCGCTGACACAGCTCTGCCAAGTCAGCTCCACTAAATCCCTCGGTCTTCTGCGCAATGAAGGGCAAAGGCACGTTGGGCGCCACCGGTGACTTTTTCAAGGTTGCCTCCAAAATGCCTTGTCTAGCTGGCAAATCGGGCAAGGGAATGTAAATGAGCTGATCCAAACGCCCAGGACGAAGCAGTGCTTCATCCAAGAGTTCAGGACGATTGGTCGCACCAATGAAGAAAACGTTCTTCTTGGCACCTACGCCATCGATCTCCGTCAAGAGCTGATTCATGACACGATCACCTGCACCTCCAGCATCTCCTTGAGAAGAGCCTCGTGCCACACCTACGGAATCCAACTCATCGAAGAAGAGCACACAAGGTGCTGCGGCCCTTGCCTTGTCAAACACCTCTCGAACATTGGCCTCAGACTCTCCAAACCACATTGTCAACAGCTCAGGGCCCTTGATGCTAACGAAGTTGGCAGAACATTCGGAGGCCACAGCTTTGGCCAAGAGCGTCTTACCACATCCTGGAGGACCATAGAAAAGCACACCCCTCGATGGCTGCATGCCGAACTTCTCAAACTTTTCAGGGTGATCGATGGGATACAGGATCGTCTCCTGCAGAGATCGCTTCGTGTCCTCCAAACCTCCGATGTCGTCCCACTTGATGTTCGGCACCTCCACCACCTGGGCCGGTCCAACACAGGGTGATAGCTCAATGCTACACTCCCTCTGCAATGGATATCATGGCCGGGATGACCATGAAATCCTCTACCAACAGGTGGCCACTCCACGTAAGCATGATGACTTCAGGGAGTCGGATTGGTCGTGGAAACTGATTGGCACGGCGTAAGGGGGTCCAGCCAGGACACCCAGACAGGATGGTCCGATGGCCCTATGGTCCATACATGGCCCCTATGGTCAGTGGAAACACTATATACTTCCCTTACAATCTTGAGGTGTTCCACTTCCATGTGTATCAGCAGGAGTGCATGCTTGATGTTGGGGTGTGGATGCTTTCCCTCACGGCTTGGTGAGCCCCCCCATCCTTCCCGACCCGCCGCACCGTCTCGCGAAGTGAGGAGGGGTTCACCGTGCCCATGGCGGACTTGAAGTGCTCCTGCGACGGCGCGACGGCACACCGAAGCCGGACCGGCCCTACAGTGTCGACCGATAGCATCGGTAGGGGGCAAAACTGGCATCGCGACGAACGGAGCGATCGGACGCGACGAATTTGGGCGAACCTGGCCTTACTGCTCGGAACAAGAAGCTACTAGGAGCAAAGGGCATATTAGTAGCTGTACGTCATGCCCAACAAAGCAGCGAGGTGGGTCCCTACCCCCCCAGCGCCTGGGAAACAGCCATGGAATCCAAGATCTCGGCATCGATGGTCTCTTCCTCCAAGTCGATCAAGTCCATCTTCTCACCTCAAAGTCTGGCGGCACCTCTGGCAAACACAGGCCAATTGAGGTCGAACCCAAGCCACACCGCAGGAAAAGGACACTCTAGATCTGAGTCCTCAGCTTTTGGACCCCCAAAGCCCCATCAAGCTTCAACAGCTCAAACCGCTACCAGCCATCACTCTCCTGGCCCTGCACTCGATCCGAGCCGCGGATGCAGGTCAAGGCCGCCTCGGTGCAGAGCTGCGCCAGATCCGCACCCACGAAGCCGTGCGTGTTGGAGGCCACCTCCTCAGCCAAGTGCTGCAAGAGCACGTGACAAACGCGGCATCATGCGGCATCCAGTTGGGACAGTCGGCGGTTGGGTGTGCAACCCCCAGCCGCTGTGGTGGTGACTGAGCGACCACAACATCTCTGGCGGTCGGGTGTCTTTTTTGGGGGGAGGTAAAGAGTCACAGCAGTCCCGTCCTCGAGCTTAACATCAGTGGCCAACTTCATGTTCTTGCAGTGGATGCGCAGGATCTCCAACCTCTCAGGCTATGTGGTCACATAGTGATATGCTTGAGCTGCCCACATCCACAACTTGAGCAAACAGTTCTCAAACTCAAAACTGTGCCCCCTTAACCCACCCCAAAGCCATTCCCCAGAGCAAATGACTGAGAGTCTGACAGCAGAAGACGCAAAGGTGTTCGAGACCTTTTGGCTGCTGTAACTCCTTTGGGCTCGGATGAAATGCGGAAGTGGTTGATACTTCCCCACTGGCAGAGGGCCTTCGAACGCACAGATGCGGGGCTGGCGGAGCATGGGCCTGCCTGGGCCAGTCCGGGAGGATGCCACGAAGCCCGCTGCACCCGGAGCAGCTGCAGGGTGGATCGAAGGTGCAGCTTGGGGCTTTTGGAGCGAGGTGATCTACCTCGCTCCAAGACCGATCAGTCAAACCCGACGCGGCATAACCCGTTCCAAGGTGGCTGACGACCAACGCGGTGAAAAACGAGCCAGAAAGGTCTGGCGGGAGCTCAGGAAATCCTCCCGCGGTTCAGGTTTGAGGATGACAGACCGATCCAGCGAGTCTGGCGGACGACCTCCTCGGCTTGAGACGACTGACATCAACTTGTGCCATGGACCCACACCGTCACAACGGCGTGGGTCGTGCAGCTTGCGCTAGATCGGTGGAGCAAACAGCGAATGTATCTGACCACGGTGAGACGATGCAAACGGTCTGTGGTCTGATCCATCGCAGGTCCGTTTCACCACGATCTGAAACAGGTGGAATTCAGGTGCTTTCAAACGGCGGACCAGTTTAGAAGCAGAGAGACCGAGAGCGCAGGGCGCTGTGGCACACGGTCAGCTAGCCACTTGCCCCAAGGCAGAACAAAGGAAAAACCCGAGGTGAGCCAATCTCAATGGATGACCACGGGTGGCCAAACGCTCCAGGAAGGGTGCTGGTAGCCTTAGATGGTGCAGTGCCTACTGAGTCTACTGAGTAGTGCATCACGGGCTACATCCTGCTGAACATGTACCTGGCGAGGCCATGGAGCGCGGGGGCGGCTGGCGGCCACAAGCAGGCGGCCACAGAGCGCCGAGACGTCTGCTTTGACGCCGCACGGGTGTTCCCACTGTGCAGTGCAAGATCTTGCAGTCTAGAAAACCCCACACGTTCTTCATCCACCCCGGGCCCACCCCACCTGCCGTTATCATCCGGCACGCCAATGTCCAGCTCTCGGTCAAAGCGCCCGAAGCGCCGCAGCGCGGCATCGATGGTGTTGGGGCGGTTCGTGGCCGCGATGACCACCACCTGCCAGCGCAGAGCTGTTTGCGCAACGCGCAGCGCGCAAACAAGGAGGCCTGCCTCTCCCAACCGATTCCGACCAAACACTGCCGAAGATGAGGTGGTCTTTGTTGGGGTCCCATGAACTGTCGATGGGTGGGGAACACTCCCACAGGGCCTTACACAGCCCACGTCGGTGGACGGCCCGGTCAGCTCGGGCCTGACCACGTCCTTTGATGCCGTCCATCAGGGTCAACAGCTGGGACACCACGCGCTTCTCCTGGGGCGGAAGCCCCGTGAAGAAGCGAGCTATCCGGTTGTCTCTGCGGTTCCGGGACAGCCACTTGGAACCCTAGGACGACCCAGGTACATGCCATATGCACATGTCTTCCCACATATATGTTGTAAGTACTTGTCCGTGACTAGATATGTGGCCCGAGGACGACCCTCGCCACACATGGAGTGTCTGGGTGAGGAAGGAAAGAAACCGTTGCTCCGCTCTCGTCACGCGACAGCTGAGGGGATGTTGCACTGGGAGTTCCAACACAAAGATTGAACTTAAAACTCAGGTTCTAAAGGGTGCCCTTCTAAAGCCACAACACAACACCGTTCGGAAAGTACTATACATAGTCATCAACCAGCAAAGGATTGTCTCGTGGTCCACTCTCTTTTCCAATTCTGTGTCCTATCACTGCATCATGGCCGAAGCCATCACAGCATCATGGCTGAAGTATGCAAGCCGCCCACTCAAGTCTAGCAAGCCGCCCCGTGAAGATTGGAAGGGACGAGCTGTCGTTTTTCGGAAGGACTCCTCTCAACCCACGTCTCCACGTGACACCCTTCACATGGGATCTTCCAAACCAAGCCCAGCCGCCACTTCTCCACTGGTCTTGTCGCGCTTCGGCGCAATCGAGTCGATCTCATCGATGAAGATGATGGCCGGGGAGTTCTTCCTTGGAAGGGGATGCGGGGGCCATGCTGGGGTTGCTCGGGCACCACCCCAGGCGGCTCGGGCTTCGCTGGCGAATCCCTCCGAGATCGGTGTGACTCCGATGGATTCATGGATTCCCCTCGAACACCCCCTCCTCCGAGGAACATGTCCGCCCACGGGGGCCACTGCGGACGTCCTCGCAGTTTCCTCGAAAAACCAGGGCTCTCCGCTTCCTCGAAGGCCTTCCGCAGGTTGCTCTCGGCCTCGCCCGCCATCTTCGACATGATCTCTGGACCGTTGATCAGGAAGAAGAAGGCGCCTTTCAGGGCCCCAAAAACGTGTGAATTCTGCAGGGGTCACAAGATGGGGTGGTTTTTAGTCCCCAAGTAAGAGGAGTAGCTGGGGACCCCTATCCTCCAATGAGCACCCCTTTGTGACTCCTGGCCCGTATTTTGTTGTTGGAATTCTTCGTGCGTTCATTCCCATCGGCACGAATCTCCATCAAACCTGATGAATCTACGTAAGGACTTAAGTCCCCAGCTGAAAACCCACGCAGTGCAACGAGATCTTTCAAGTGCGTCCTTGGATTTCATGAAGTCACAAACCCCTAGACTTCCAAGATGATTAAAAATTGGTTGACCTGGGTTTTTTTAGTGTAAAATCCTTAGTTGATTCAGTAAAGCCTATTAAGTTAATTAATGGTGAGCCAGGAGGCCTAGGGAACAGTTGGTCCCACACTTGGATCCATCCCTCCAACGCTTTGCGCCTGTTTCGTTGGCAATCGCTCGGGCGATCAACGTCTTGCCACTGCCTGCCCGCCGGTTTTTGGGTGAACTTCCAGGTTGGTCCAGCCATACCTCCAACTCGGTTCACTCGGATTGGATGCATCAGGGGGGAACCCACCCAGCCAGAGCTTTGTCCCGCACCTGGCGGCCCATAGAGCAGCACGCCACGAGGAGGTTTCACACCCAAAGTCTTGAACCTTAGAACGTCAAACAACAGTTGAAGGACGGAAGTCACCCATCTGTGAGCGTTTGTGTGCGTTTCTTCCTTGGAACATCTTGGAACCCTGGAGTCGAAAGGAGCGGCCTTTTCTGCATGTTCTCGACGGTGTCCGCCACGGCTGAACCGCTACGCGCAGTAAGACTTCATCCTTTTCAACGGTTCCCCTATTTGAGAGCTGCCCTGTTCGACATGCTCCCAATCGCGGGCGATTCTGGTGTGTGAACATGGTGAGGGCGCATTCACAAAACTGACGCCAGTTCAACAGAGCAGGACACAAGGGATGATCGACTCAAACCCACACTTGCCTTGGTGAGCGCGTTGCCCTGTTCGTCTGCATGCGATCTTCGCCCCAGTAGGATGTGCATATTCCAGCATACTTGAAAGAATGGGCGTTGTGACGTTCGCTCGTGCCACTGCTTGTTGACGTGTTTGTTGTCGCCCTGAGGTGTCGTCGTCCTGTGATGTGCGTGGTAGCGTAGGTCGGGTGGGGTGGTGTTGACCCGCTAAACAAGACCGAGCGAGAGAGAAGAAAATGAAAAAGAAACAACAGAGAGTACTGCCAGTACTGCAGCCTTTCAAAAGTTGAATAGATGCTTCCTCTGCTTTCGACTTGTTGACAGCTTTGATTCATACAGTCGTTGCGAGTTGGCCACCGGTAACATCGAAACTCACCGCACAAGAGCAAGGTAGCAAGGTGGGGTGTCGCAGGGGCAGCTCGATCATCTCCCGGATCTGCCCCATCGCCTTCCTCGCATCGGCGTGAAGACGGTGCCGTGACGGGGCTCCGTTGCACCCACCGGAGGTCTAACACCTGCTCTCGGGGGGTGAAAACATAACCTGAAGCACAACCCATGACCTGAACACCATGGTCCCATGCCATCGCAGGAGGCACTGGCCCTGTGAAGACCATTGGGACCCACCCGACGGTCTCCGGGGCTCAGCGGACGGACCCGGTTCCGCGGATGGACGCGACATCGCAGGAGCAAACTCTCGTGCAAGAACAGGTTCCCACCTCCACCCTGACCCTGCCCCCTACCTCACGCAACACCATAACTCCCACTCCCATCCTGCCTCCTCCAGAGGGAAGAAAAAAGGACTTCCCTCTCTCCCCTTTTCCCCCTTCTTTGTACCCCAAAAAACGGCAGCTCAGCGTCTTGCATCCGCCGATGTCGTCGTAGCCCACGTCGTCCAGGCGCTCCTCATCCTCGCGCTTCACCGGTTCGCCCTCGCAGTGGATCACCGTGTCCGGCGCCACGATCACGAACTCCCCGGGGTCCACGCCCACCACCTGACCGACTGGGCTTCGAAAGAGGTGTCACAGCTGGAGACAGAGCTGGAGACCTGCCAAGCTTGCATAAGCCCAGCCTTCGGTCAATTGGGCGATTCTGCATTTGTCTGCAGTCTAAGAAGCACATGGGGTCAGAGACCAAAATATTATGTGGAGATGTGAGTCCAAGCGCTTATCATAGACCTCGCCACTGGCAAACCGGTCATGGTAGGGATATATACGGCTACATTACTGTAGTAGTGTTGTGATGGGGCTACGCGGCTGCGACGCCTTTTGATCCACCCAACGCAGGACCAAACGCGCCCCACAAACATCCAGACTCCCGCCTTGAACTCCACTGGCCGAAACCCCCCGCGCACCAGGAACAAATCTCCCTGGCGTGCCGGGCGGTAGGCTTCCAGGTAGTAGGGCTTCAGGTAGGTGTCCTCGGGCGGCGACCAAAAAAAAGAAGGTGCTGCGTTTGCTCCCGCTCCCTGGCTCAGCCCTTGGTCGAAGGCCTGCTCGGACCGAGCGCTCCGGTGCACCCCGCAGGGCCGAAGAGGTGACCGAAGCACCCCCAGCCACAGCATCCGAGCGTCGAAGAGGTTCCCGGTGATGCCCTCGATGGTGTCGTCCAGCGGCAGCACGTGGATGCGCTTCCCGTAGGGCACGTCCCCACAGGCGTGCACGGACACGATGTCGCCCAGGCGCACGCGCAGGTTCTTTCGCACCACCTCGGTGCATGGAAACAAGGCCGGTTTTTGCTCAGCCGGTGTTGCTCACATCATCGATGGGTTTCTGTTGGTTCCGATGTGGCCTGGGCTTTGCAAGAAAAACCAGCTCGTGTCGATTCAACAAACCTTGTCCAAGTCAAACTGCCACTGTAGGAATCGGTGTCTGCAAGTTAGGAGTCCTCAAATGAGGGGCAAGATCGAGGCACGTTCACCCACAACAGCTGTGATCAACGCAGACCGTGCCCCGCTCATTCGCACATCCTCTTCGGTCTGTGGAGATCTGAGCATGAAAAGATTCCCCGTGAGGCATCTCCACGAGGCTTAACCGCCTAACATCTTGACCCTGTCGGCCCAGAAACCGATCAAAGGGCCAGTGCTATACCTGTGTGTGTTTGGTGCAAGTAGTTTCAACACCCCATACATGAGGGTCAGTGCTCCGGAGGGGGTCGCTGTTTCTCAAGTACACCAAAGGGGCTCCGGACATCAATAGAGCTCGCCTAGCAAGAATGCAAACGTCCGGCATTTCATCCACGCATCATGGTCTCTCAGGCACCTTGTTCATGCGGATCTTGCTGTCATCCAAGTTCTCATCTGCCAGGACGATGCAAACAGTGTCCTGCACAGCAGGAGCGGATCGCACGTTTCAAGCGAGCGATCGGCACCCCCAGCCATCTCCACGTGGAGCTCGCGTCGTGGTGCCCCAACAAACATCGAGTGGATCAAGTGCATTGCACCCCACATTGATGATGTGTTTCCTGGAGTTGCTCCATGCTCACACTCATTTGGTGCCAATCTCCTTCCGCTTCTTGCCCTTGATCAGCACGTTGTCTCCACGGAACAAATTCAGCTCCTCGCAGCAAGGCACAAGTATCCGTGGTGGGTTTAGTGGGTTTAGCTGCCGGCTGCTACCTAAAACAGTCTAGCTGTAGGACTGCTGATTCAACCAAATGGTGCACATCACATTCAATTCATGTGAACAACGAGCAAGAAGAATTTCAACAAACGGCTCTTGATCAACAAGGTGTCCGCCAAGCCTGAACTGTCCCAAACACATGGAAACCAGTCAAACGCACCGAATTTAATATGTTTAAATAAGTTTCAATGGTTTTAAGACAACTGTAATACTATATTTTGGATTTATAAATGTTAAATCAGTTGAATTTGCATCAAAATGTTCAAATGACATTCCTCGATATTTATATATCATATTAAATATTGGCTGTTGTCTTTTTACGATTAGTTTTATAAATGCACGAAAACGTGGTCGACAAGATGCAGGTGATCGTCCACCTTCAAAAAATTCAAACAGTTAAGTAGTGTGCATTTGCGTTCTCAAAAAGCACTCTAACCTGATTTTTCTGTTACAAATAATTGAGTGAAAAACAATTTAAATCTAAATCATTACATGTAAATAATGATATAGTTGTTATTCCTCGTTTTTCCAAACAATTTTCGTTAAAAAGAAATATATATATATATATATGTATATATAAATTGTAACTTATAAGAAAATTGAATTACAGTAATATAATGAAGGACATACTGTGATATGAACGTTCGTTTCCTGTCGCTTCTCTTCAAACATGTCTTCATCCGCCCTTACCTTTCCAAGCCCATTCTTTGTGGTAGATTCATCAAGTCGTAAATTGACACGGTTTCCGATATACACCTTTTAGTGCTGATCTACTTTTCTGCCCATTTGGGTCCATTTGGGATCACATTCTACATGAAGCCGTCTTCAGTGGCCTCCATCTTGGCCTGTGAGAGCGAGATCACCGAGTTATCATCGTTCATGGCTTCTTCCACCACTAACCGGTTCCTCGGGAAACCCGCTGGAAGACCAGGATGACGCGCATGGCCCGTGCGAAGCTGGAATTCTCGGCTTCAAAGGCGTGAAAGTGAACAAGTTCAGGAAACAGCTCCCATGAAAAAGGGGCCCCCCCGCTTGGGCAATTGACCACCCGGCTACCACGTCAAGCCGCCAAGGTTTCTTTCCTCATCTTCATCACAACCTCTACCAACCCACCCGCTTTCTGACCCGCCAACCCGACCGTGCAGTCTGGGCCACGGCGAGCGCTTCTTCTGCGGCTTCGCCTCCGGCACTGGCGCTGGCGCTGCAGCCTCATTGGCTTCAGCCATGACCTCGGCAGAGCGAGGAGCACAGAACACCGTGCAACGGGCAGTCTGCCCATCACTGAGAGGAATGCGACCCCCTGGCTGCGCTGGGGGTTGTGCCAAACCACCCAGGGGCCAAAAAAACACCGATGACGTCGCGGCAGCCGCGCGGACGGTCTGGTCTAACCCTCCGAGGTCCCCGGCGGTTCGCCGGTGTGTTCGCGGATTCGCGTCGGTTCGAATTGGTCTACTTTCGAGCCGGATCAAAACCAAACGTCACAAGCTCATCAGGCTAAAGAACTGGCAGACTGAGTGAACCTTCTTCAAAGCGCGCCGTGCGCCAAGCCGGACCCCCGTTCCCTGACACAAGTCGCCAAAACGCACAAACACCGGCTCTAGTCATCTCGAAGTCAAAAGGAATGAGTGTGCCCACTAGTATGCACACCTCATCTAAAACATCATGCTGTACAGCTTGTCTTTCTGAGGCCTGGATGCAACGAGCGGTTTTTATGGGAACATCGTCAGCCCCGCCGCCCTCCTCTAAGGCGTCGAGGAGTTCGTGGACAATGTCCACCTTCGACTGGTCAAAGCCACCAAGGAGTCCTGCGTCCCTGGCGCGGAGAGTAGCACCGCCGCGAAGAACAGCGCGGTGCCGCACAGTGCTTGCACGACGTGCCACGCACGACGTGCCGCGCTGCGCGTGCGAGAGTCGCTGGGGGGGTTAGGAAGATGAAGCCAAGTGACCATGGTTGGCTTCCATAGCGACATGATCAATGGTTGCAACATGTTGCAACATCAAAGCTTGTTTGGGAACTTGAGACCTTAAAAACTTAGAAGCCTACCAATCATGCCATTGAGGCACTAACCGGAGTAAACGATGCCGTGTTTGCAGCACCTTAGGCTGTCCAAACACCCCACAGCAGCCAAATAGCCTCAGATGAAAGCACTTGCAAATGACTCGCCAGTCCAAGCGGACCCAACGTCAACAATCATCCAGCGCATCCTGCGGCACTCGGTTGCGGCCCATTGCCAGCGTCAAATGCCGAGCGGCTCTGCACTCCAGCCCTTAGCACCGAGCGGCTGCCGGAGTGACCAGACCTCCCCCGTCCTAGCTGGGCCGTCTCTGGGAGCCGGAGGGTGGAAAAGTGAGACGAGAGGTGGGTCATGACCCGAACGGTTCGACTATCCCAGGTGACGGGTACCCCAGGTGACGGGTCCGTTCGTGACCTGGTCTTTCAACCAGCTTTGGTTGGTTTCAAAGGTTTCCCATGCGAAGAAGCCGCTGTTCCTGACCAACCAAACCCATGGTCCGCGAACCAAACACCGCATCGGTCGAGGTGCTGCGCTCCGGGGCTCTCTGGATCCAAAATCACTCGGAGCAACTCCTCAGACTTCGAGCCACGCGCGGACAAAGGCCGCTGGATCCGCGGATGGATTGTACTGAATTGTGGCACGGTGGGGTTGACACTCGTTGTGACTGTGGATCTGGAGGTGATGGGGATCATTTCGTCCTCTTACACTCAGCACCGGGATGCATCCAAGTGAGCCGCCACACACTAGTTGTTGACAGCGCGTTGAGCCGTCAACGCCTTTGACGCAACAGGCCATGCCCGCTGGACCACCCCTCTGGTCCAAGTGGCCGTAATCGCTGCGACATGGGAGGGCGCCGGCCGCATCAAGGCTGACACCTCAGAGGTTTGCACATGAAATCGATGCCGCAGTAGATCGAATCCTATTCTAGAAGTGTCTCGGAATCCCTTTCCGGCCAGTTGGGGTCTTCTGGAAATACACAGTCATAGACTCGTAGACTCATAGATGTGGAATGTTCTTGCGGCCTTTCACGCTCACTTACGCTCACCATGCCCGTCAAAAAACTGAAGGACCTGTGCCAACAATGGTTGAAACTGGTTGAAACTGGCACTTCCCCCGTGAGAAGTCCGATTCGAAAGACCACCAACCCACACACCCCCCCCCTTCCTGCTTGGCCCCCCCCCCCAACCCCCGAGTCGGACCCCTCAAGGAGTCGGAACCTGGTTCCCCGCCCCGGGTCCTCTCGGTCCGAGGAGCCCCCTCTTCGCGCTGCAGGTTGGTGTCTCGGCCCAGCCTCGGAAACCGAGGTCCGAGGCTCTCCCGGCGGTCCCTTCGTTCGGGTCCGCTCCGCCGGTATCCCGTTCCGAGCGGCGACGGCGAGAGGTGCCGGAACCCAGGTGACAGAAAGCAACAACTCAGCAGGAGGTCCCTCTCAATTTCACGAACTCCTAGCCTCGTGGGGCCTCGTGTATGGTAATGTCCGCGCCCCTTATCATAAGCGGCCCACACAGGAGGACCAACAGTAACAGGACTTGTCCACCAACCGCTCCCAATCCCGTGATCTCGAAAGGCTCGACAGTCCTCTCCGGGTGGTGGGGCCTGGATGCGAAGTGCTGCGTCTGCTGGATGGCATCTTTGATCCGCGGATCACGAGTGATGGCCCGCCCGATCACCGCCACCACCTCCTGCAGATTCCGCCGCAAAAAGGAGAGTCAGAGGTGGAGTCACGGCATCGCTACAGAATCAAAAAAAAAAAGTGAATTCACGGGCGAAGTCTACTGTCCTATAGACAAAAGGTGAGTCCTGCCCCCGGGCAACCGATGTGGTGTACAAAGAAAAAGTGAAAGACTCCTACTGCAAGGGCTGCCAAAGAGATCGACGTGATGTCGTTTGCAAAAGCCGAGAGCTTCAAAAAAAATAGAACCCCATTCTTCAGCCCGTTTCACCCCCCACCATCACGCAAGCGAGGGGACATGAGAGGAACCATGAAGACGAAACACCTGATGAGATCGATCCGATTGCCCCTGCATCCCCCGTCCTGGTGCAGCTGCATCAGCGAAATCCCCGCAGGGCTCCTCACCGCGCGGAGCCGTTCGTGGCCTTCCTGGCGGTGCTGGGTCCGTCGATCGGTCCGGTACTGCTGGGTGTCCATATCGGGGGGAAGAAGATGGAAGAACCAGCAGTCACCAAGGGTTGATGTTTTTAGTCTTTAAGTGGAAAATGGGCACCCCTAACCTCCATGGATAGCACCCCGTCTTGTGACTGCTGGAAGATGGAAGTGAACGGAGACCGTCCGTGCACAGCAAGCTGGATCACCCTGTGGTGCTTCTCCTCCTCTTCACCCGCTTTTGGGCTCTTCTCCCCCCAGGTCCTCCGACATGAAGCCCTTCAAGCCCAAGGCGATCTCCGGCGCCGCCGGCAAGGCACCCAGCTTCAGCACGTTGATGCACTCCGAGGCCACAGCCAACATCCTGGTGAGGCCAGGGACGTTTCAAGCAGCCAAATGCCGAGCTTTTGTTCCCCTTTGGGCGAGATCTGATCCACCAAATGTCTCTCGAGTAGCATGATTCCAAGGAACCCAGCGAGCGGCTCCAGATCAGATCGCGACTGTGGTCTCACGTCTGTTTTCAGGGGACTCGTCCAAAACCGCGCTTTTGGTCGGTGTTGCGCATGCTAATCAACTATATAATCATCACACTGCAAAAGCTTTGCCAGCATAGAATCCCCAAAGGCGGCACACTGGTGGGGATGCCTACTCACTGCAAGAAGTAAAACACTCACCATCGTCCGAGCGTCGTGTGGTTGGACTCCTTCACCAGCACCTCCGCCATCCTGCGATGCGCAGTCGCGCAGTCCAACAAGGCATGCATGGACGCCGTGCCAAACATGGGTTGATGGCCTTGAAAGCTGAAGACCAGCATGGGAGTGTATTTGGGTCGCAACATGCAAACGAAGGTGCCTAAAGTCAACTAGGCACCCACGGATGTAAGAAATCATGCGCTTCTGGGAGGTGCCTGCCCAACCTGGGTAGGAGGCAGACCTGCCCACAGCAACCATCACCAACCGACCTGCGCCGTTCCCAGTTTTCTCGTCCCGTCCCGTGCAGATTCAGCACTGCAGGAGCCGCATGGCCCAGGACCCAGCAGGCGGCGCATCGGACCTTCGGGTCCTGGGGACGCGACAGACATCGGTCGAAGACGGTCGATCCACTGGAGGAGGATGGGGATGAGGACGCTGTGGTTCCATGTGGTGATGACCTCCTGGTGTTGACGATTGGCGCCTTGGAACCCGTTGGTGGTTTACCACGTGTTGTTCACCTGGCTCCACGTGTCTCCACATGGCTCAGGAGCCTCCACATGTCGTACGCCAGGAGCAGTGGATGTGGGTCCTCGTGCTTCAAGCGTGTGACAAAGAGCTCCACATTTTGGGGTACCACCACCTGGCTCCAGCGACGACGACGCAGCACGACGCAGCGTGTCTTCGACGGAGTCCTTTGGCTCCTTGCGACCGATGACGACACAACTGGTGAATCCGGGGCTGTTGAGCCAAAACCTCTGGGCAAAAATGCGGAACTCCATATGTTGGTATCGCTCATCTTGTGACCAGACCCTTTTGGCTTTTCGTGAGTGTAGCGGCGTATGCTGTACCAGCCAACCCTGCTTCGCCTGCAGGTCGGCCGCCGCTAGACCAGCTCCTTCCGGTCAGTGTGTAGTGTAGGGTAAGCGCTGCGGAGGGGTGATGGAAAGGGATGACAGGTGTGGGCCGTGGGTTGTGAGACCAATGCTGTGACGTCTCGCCACCATTCAAGAGAGAACTGCCCTCATGGCCCACGCCCGCCCCACGCGCACACCAAGCTCAGCGGCCCACCCAGCGTCCTAGCATCCGTTCCTGAGCGCTTTCGACCCACATGTGCCGCAGGATGCGTGCCACACGGTGCCTTTCTTCCGATGCCCTGGTGTGATTTAAACTGGTAGGGCAACCCAGCTGCTCCAACGAGCGCCGACTTCCCTCGTAAGAAGGGGAGAGGAAAAAAACGTTTCAGGACTCGTCGCGATTCGAAGAGTCTCTTTGCAGCTTTCTCCCTCGACTCCGGAACATGCGCCCATCGCATCGCGTCGCATTCCCGAGGCTCCAGGGTCTTCTTGGCGGAATCCCGGCACACCGCGCTGTCGTCCATCAGCATGCGCGCGATATCCTACCATGGTCTCAGCAAGAGCATCTTGGGAGTCAAACTGGTCTCTGGGTGACAATATCGCAAAATATCGCAAACACTCCCGACACTCCCTGAAGTAATCAATCATAGAAGTGGATGGTACCACCTGGTTTGTGGAGGATTTCATGGCATCCAGCAGGCATGATTATTTCAGGGTGCGCAAGACAAAACAATAGGCACCCTAGAGTTATTGAACGAACTTACTAACTAACTATGCGGCCATGTTTTCTTTCAGGCTTTTTGCACTATCAGTGTCCATCCTTCATGACCGATCTTCATGACCAGTTACGGTCGCTTGACCAACACCGTTCAAAACTCTCAACCCAACTTCTGGCATCAATCTTTCAGAAAAACTGGCGACTGCTGGCTCCATCACTTTTGACCTCCAGCGTGCATCCGCCCCGCCCCGCACCGCGGTCCTTCGCGCAGCTCAAGCCGCCCACACTCAACCGGCCCAGTGCACGCACGGTGGCATCCCGGACCTGCCAGTCCTCCGGCAGGTGGGGTGACAGGTGGCAAGTTGCAAGCAACGCTGCTCAAAACAAGGGATTCGGACATGCTTAGACTATCTTAGATTGAAAAGTCTTGAGTCAACCCCAACCCCACTCGAAGACCGGCTTGTCCTATGTCTTGGATGCTCTATCACTGCTGTCTTTGCATCCAGGCCCTTCCAAAATTTTGACTCGGCTCCTCATCGTGCAAGCGGGCCTCAAGAACCACAAGGCAAAGGAGATCTAGTCAAAATTCCCCCCAATGGCTCAAAAGATATGGAAGGATGAAAACATCTGCTCAAACTCTCCTCAGTATCATGATCATTGACCACTGCCCCTTGGAATTCACAAAAAATAAAAGTCTGCCCGAGCACCTTCAAAGACGGCAAGGCTGCTTGGCCGGCCACCACCACATCACCCACCTCAGATTGCTGAGGATACTCATGGTCCGTCCGTCCAAAAATGGGCTGAGATGCTCCAAGACTCAAGACCTAAGAATAAGACTTGACTGCCTGGGAGCCCTCAAGCTGGCTTCTTCCAAAATCACCATCAAAGCCCAAGGTCACAACTAGGACGCATAAGTCCGTAGGGACGACCACAACATTTTATATAAGTCAGCGACAACTAGACCGTCCGGAGGCAGTCCAAAAAAGCCGCCAAGTGCCCCGACGATCGCCTTCTTCTGCAAGGCATCGAGGGGTTCCTGCGCAACCTGGAAGGGACGATTGGGAGAAAACACGCAGAAGGCATGCAGGACAGTCACGGAAAGTCAAGGGTAGTCATGGGTCTGTTTTGTGGAGGCCTGCTGGGCGTCTTACCTCAAGAAACTGGCCCTTTCCCTGCTTCGGATGCATCTCTCTTTGGCGTCTGTCTCGTGGCGCTTGAGCACGCCTTGCGCACCAGGGGATCCGCGTCCGCCAGGTGGAACGTCCTCGGGCAGTGGAGGAAGCTTCTCAGGGTCCAAGAAATGCCTTTAGCGTCAGGAGTGGCTTCTGGTTGACAGGCCAGGAGTCCATCAAGCGCCTGAACCATGAACCGTTTAGATGTTGCGGGTCATCACGACTGCTCACCTCAACTCGCCTGAGCTTCTCCTCCCACCCAGGCAGAGTCAACTGGCCTGAGCTTCCCTCTAACCCCCGGTCCCAGGCACAGCTCCGAAACCGCCTGCGCCGCGAAGCTGGCGGGCTTCTTCCCCCAGACCTGGAAGAAGGAAGGTGCCGAGCACGCGGACGCACCCACCCAGTGATGAAGAAGCATGGCATCGGTCAAAGCCCATTTGGATTTCATCTGGATGGTGTCGGTTTGAGTAGAATTTGGATTTCATCTGGATTTCATTTGGATTTCATCTACATTGATTGTAGAACTGCATCTGGAGGGTTTGAGTAGAAGCCTTTTTTTGGCGTGCACAACAAGCTACACACTGCTAGCTAGGTGAACCATTGCAAATGCCATCTTATCAGCTGCAACACCGCTTGAAAGAAACCCATCATAGCTATAATATTCTACAATTATAGTCGTACAAAGTGTACACCCCTCCAACATGAAAGGACAAACGCACACGCATTCCCTTCACCAAATCTTTACCATCTCGATCTACAGTAAAATACGTGGGTGCATGCAATCAAACTCTTGCCTTGCCTCTGGCAAACACATCCCTGCGAGGGTCTGCGCACCTCAATCTGGGTGCGTCACGGCTCAAGGTTTGCCATCGGCCGTTGCACTATTTCCTACCCATGCCCAATCTATTGCCCAGATGCATGGCCCATTGCCGAGCTGCATCAGTTTCCAGCCGTTGTGGGTACACAGGTGCGCAAGACACACATTCAGTCGTTGTGGCTTGTTCTTTAGGTCATTAATGCGGAAAGGCACCGGCAGTGACAGTCAGTCCTATATATCCAACCTGCTCAGAACCCCATAACTGCCATAACTGTTTGCAAATCTGAAAGCTCTGTGATCGCCAACCTACCAACCCCCCGTGTCCTTGTCAGCCAGACGTTCGCAAAAGTCTCCCAACCCCGCCGTTCCATCTCCGCTGACCCGCCCACCCGCGTCGAGACGGGCACCTGCACGTCGCACCCGCAAGTTGCCATCGCTCAGTGTGGCACGCAGGCGGTTGAAGACCTCCAGAGGTGCAACTCGCGCCCCAGAAGTTCAACACACACCCAGTAGGAAACCCAACTGCCAAAAACATTGGGAGGCGCCAGCCACTCTCAACAGCCTGTTCCTCTTCACTAGCCAGTGGCCAACCGGAAGCACTTGCACATTCGTCCAAAAAAAATAAAAAATGATGCCTCTATGAGACCGGCACATCTGCGCGGATTTGGCTCCAGGCTTGCCGGTGGCGCGACGCCAGTTGAGTGCCCGGCCAGTTTCCCCGCGTCCTCATCGAGGCACATGAACTGCTCCAAGGCATCCTGGCCCCACCCCCGAGCCCCCCCCCAGAACACGCAGAGAAATGGGATCCGACTCATCGCGAGAGTCGCTCCACTCCGCGCGTCGGCCCTGGCCTTGCGTCTCCGCCAGTGATCATCCGTCAAGCACCTGAGAAGGCAAATGGCATGTCTTCCCCACTTCTGCTGGATCTTTTGTCTGGCTCGCTAGAGTGAGCTGACGGACTCTTGTGTCAAGTCAATAGCAGTGCCGAAGTGAACCAGTTGGTTTGTCACGCTCATCCTTCTTCCAGCCTCCCTCAGCAAATCAAAGATTTTACCTTTTCAGCCGAGGCACACTGCCAACTCAGGCGCCGTGGAAGGCATACCGTTGATTGGACATGGCTGGGCACGTGTTGGATGGGTGAAACATCACGCAACGATGCGAGACGTGCGAACCTCGAGTGGCAAACTCAGCTGGAGACCCCGTCTTGAGTCATCTGTGTGTGTGTGCGCGTGTCGACTTTGAGCTGAAAGAAGAAGCATGCAGGGAAAAAACATGTTTCATCGCCTTCCGGAGCCACTATTTCTGAACTACGGACTTGAAGCGTCCATACTAAGCTCTTGAGCCACGGATTTCACCAAAAATGCTCACACAGTCCCCGAAAACACTCTTCATTCCGTTCTCCCCAATGTATGATACTGCATGACTATGAAAACAAAAACGGCCTTGCAACACTGCAAAGCTCTAAACACTAGCGAAATGCCAGCGCCAAAAAAGAAGCTTTCCAAGTATGACGAACACAACATGATGTTCCCTGGGGGTTCGTGTGGGCCGTTCATGGTATCCCCCTCTCCGAGCGCATGCCAGGGGCCGTTCATGTTTTCCGCCACGGAACGGTGCGCGGCGCGTTCCGGCACCCCCCACGCTGACGCTGAACAGGTCTGTCCTGAACAGGTCTGGATCAGGTCTGGTGCCACAGCTCCATTTGGTGGCCCACGTCCACACGTCGCCGCGGCGCCGAGGTCGCGCCCTTCGGACGTGTGATTCGTCATGCCCCCCCCCCGAAGCGCCTCCCTTCTTGGCCGCGCAGCTGACGCCTGTCTGAACAAAAAGTGGTCCAATACCATTCCACTGGCCTGTCCGGAGAGCTATGACAGGCTGAGGCGAAATAGACGTATCGAGCTCCGAGTTCCACGCGCCCCGCCAGGATCATCATGGCTACCATCTTCGTTCAACTGCACCTCGGCCGCGACAAAGAGTTCCCGAGCGATGTCAATTTCGAGCACCTCCAGGGAGCAGGCGCTGCATGCATCGAAGAATGCGTCAAGACTGCTTCCAACATCTCCATTCTCGCAAGCCATGCGGTCACAGAGTGCAAAGAACACGGGAACCGGTTTCCCACGCGGCCGTGTCAACAACGCAACAACAGTTCGGCATAAAGCCTCGCAGTTGTAATATCGTGGGTATACGATATCGGAACCCAAGATCATATCCAAGTGGTCTGGAACCTCTGACGGTATTTCGGTCTGCTCCTCCCAATCCCACTTCACACAAGTCACATTTCCAAGTCCACTCTTCTCAACGTTGTGTTGGAGGTTCACGAAGCCCTGCTCAGCACCCTCAACGGCCACCACCTTATCCACGTGCTCTGCCAAGCACAGGGCTAAAAAACCCGTCCCGGCCCCCCAGTTCCAAGATCTGTCCTCCCCCCGTGGGCACAAGTTCATTCGAGGTGAGCCACTTGAAAAGGACCCGGGCCGCCGGCCACACCATGCAACACGGATCGTCATCGAACTCACGAACTTCCATGAACTGAATCTTCCCAGGATTGAAAGAATGGCATGCGCTGCACGACACCGTGGTGTTTTTCCGCTGAGAAAACACCGGCGATGTCCCAACGACGAGTGGCTACTTGTTCAGACTCCTTGAGCCGAGGGTGGCGTCACACAAACTGCACTGGCCCCAAGCAGGACAAAAAAATAGGTAGATACCTGGAACCTGAATGACTTTTATTTTGGACCATCAACCAATCAAAATACAGTCTTTTCCTATCAAAACAGAGGTCATGGGTTCTAGTCTAGGTATATATAATTCGCCAGAGTTTCGTCGTTGGATTAGTTTTTGTCCTGCAGCGAATTTTTCAGGGAGTGGCATCTCAATCACACCAACCTTAGGTACATGCCAGGCAACCTAAGCAACCCAACACACCCGAGAGAGCTGGAAACACCGCAAAACAGGCGAGCCAAACAATCCAACACCCAAAACAACTGCAAACAACCGGCAGCCGGACCCTGCAAAACAGGACCAAACACAGCCGGAGACAGATAGAGGAAACTCTACGACCAACAAGGGCAAAACGGCCCACGGATCAATAGCGGCCTCAGCAAACTACCAAAACTTGAGAGCAGGAGGGCACCAACAGTAAGAAACTCAACAGGGTGACAAAAAATTTGATGAAAATGATCACTTTGACATACTTTGACCGCAAGGGCCACCCACACCCCTCGCCACTGAGGAGAGAAATCGTGATGGTGACGACTCCCCAAGGACAAACAAGTAGTTGTTTCCATTCTTCCACAAAAGTGTTTGCGTGCCACGAAGCTTGACACCGCGATGTAGAATGTGGTTACTGGCACTCACACTCCAAATGTTTACAAACAAAAGCAACCTCACCAAACCAACTGCATCCCTTTTCATTTTCAAGTCCTAGCACGCGACCGAGCACAATAACCTGGAACTTGGTCCGGTGCTTCTGAACTGCCCAGGGACTTGGGACCGCTGATGTGCTCCCGCATGTATATCATGGCTGAAGGCCACGAGGCCTCAGCCATTGATTGAAGTGCAACAATAACATGCCGACAATACTGGTGCTACAGTGGCCTAGAGTCACTTAATCGTGGCACGTGTTTGGTACCTAGTGGCAAACGATATGGTAGAGTACTTGACGCACAAGATGGGCCAAGGTTGGAAGGCCGCTACCAACATCAAATTGGACTGTTTGTCGTTGTCATTCGGTCAAGGGCCACGTTTGCAAGGTCCGCTTGTTTTTTTGTTTGCCAGACTTATAGTAAATCGGAAACCTGGTCGCATAAATATCCATATGGTTGTATTGAAACAAGTGTAACAAGTAACAAGTGGCCTTTCAATGTGCCATCGGCACATCACCATATGGAATGGTGTGTGTGACCACAAAGAGCCGGCAAATGCGCAAGCATGGCATCGCTGCTCCGTCGTCTCCGTTTCCCTCTTGTTCGTGGTCCGTCCGTCAGTGCCGTTGCGCCGTCTAGGGACCACCGGGCGTGACCTGGCTGTGCTACATCGGGAGCTTTGAAAAGCAAGGCCGGACCGCAAAGAGCACCGGCGTGGGTGTGTCGAGGCCGGCACCCGAGTGACTACCAACGTCCTGGTCTCTGACTGAAATTTGGAACCGCCGTCTCGACCAACAGCGGATTGAGGTGATCGCCCACGCTTTACCGTTGCACAACGGAGCACAGCTAGCAATCGACACCACCATGATCTCCCCTTCGAACGGTGCGGGGCAACCTCGCCCCCAAGGACACTACCCAGAACTAGGGGTTCGGATCTAATTTAAGATTTGTTGTTTTTCTATGATTTCCGTTTTTCGTGGCAAGTGCAACACTTTGTGGACCTTGATGCGCACATTTCGTGGCAGGCACAGCACTTTGCGGTCCTTGAACTGCAAATTTTGTGGCAGGCGAAATACTTTGGGTACGTACGTTGCAGTGCAGAATTCGTGGCAGGCGCGTTACTTTGTAGACCGTGAAGTGAAGAAGATTTCCGGTAAGCGCAGTACTTTGTGGATCTTGACGTGCAAATTTCGTGGCAGGCGAAGCACTTTGTGCACCTGGAAACGCAAAGAGAAAGAGGGAGAGAGAGAGAGAGCGAGAGATAGAGAGAGAGATAGTGAAACATTGATAGTTATATACAGAGATAAATACATAGACACATAGATAGATAGATAGATAGATAAATAAATAGATAGATTGATTGATTGATTGGTTGATTGATTGATTGGTTGACTGCTAGCTTGCTAGCTAGAGCTACATAGCTACATAGCTAGATAACTAGATAGCTAAATAGATAGATGGGTGGACAGACAGACGCATAGGTAGACAAATATTTGGACCAATGGGTAGCACAGTGTTGGAAAAAACTATGTTGAAGGCTGGGTGTGGTTGAAGTGGCCCTCACCCTCCACAACTGTGCGGTTTTGCAGGTCCTGTGTCATTTAAACATGTTCATGTTAACCAAAGTTAAACAGCTAAAGCCTTGTCCCAGCTAAGCGAAGGTGGGCCGTATCATCAACCCTTTTTGCGTTATCAATTCAATGAAGATACCGGTTTTGGTATTTAGTTGTCCCGTAACAATCGCTTGAGTTAAAATGCGGGAGGCGCGTGGGGGAGGGCGCAGCACCTCCCGCGCAACGAAAACAAAGTATTGTCAGCATCCCAACACTGAGGTCTGGACCGTCGGACCGGCAATTTCCTCATCTAAATTCTCCCTCCGGGTAGCTCACAAAAGGTTCGCACCTGCCTCCGCCAAATTTTACCCTCGTGTGGCTAAATAAAGCTATGCGCCGTTGAAATGGAAACTGCGCCCTTTAAATTCCACCACCTGGTGGCGCACACAAGGTATGCTGACAGTTTCCTCCTCTAGATTGGGCACCGTAACAAGGTGCAGGTTGGCCATTTCATCCAGCTTTGTGGCGTTGTCACAGCTAAGCGAAGGTGGGCCTTATCATCCACCGTTGTGGTTTTGCCAATGCAAAAACTCCCTCACAATGAAAAACAAAATATAGTCAGCAACCCGGCAATGAAAGCAACCGCCTGAATGAAAAGGTGCGCACCGTTGGACTAGCACTTTCCTCATCTACTCCAAATTTTGCCTCCGGCTGCACACGGTTTGCACCTTCCTCCTCTAAGTTTGAAAACCTCAAAAGCCACAAGCCCTCGCCCTTGCTTCCTTCCTGCCTTCCTTCCCTCTTTCTTTTCTTCGCATGGCTGGAAAGCCACGAAAGCCAAAAGCCAAATGCCACAGAATCCAAAAGCCACGCAACACGCGAAAGAAAACCAAAAACCATACACAACCCAGAAGCCACGAAAGCCACGAAAGTATTAGATGAGGACACGCCAGGACTCAGCACACTCCTTGAGCAGCACCCCCGGCCTCCCCTCTGTACTCGTCGACCTTGAGGGGGCCCCCCAGATTTGCCCATCCTATCACCAACCCTTTATGACTTCTCGCACATCCAGTGGCCCCCGATATACAAATGCCTTGCACATCCGGGAGCCGTCGGTATAAAATAGTTTTTCACCCGGACTCGCTGCGGAAAAAGGTGCGTAAAAAAATCCCTGGAACGGGTTGTTTTTCCAATGGCCAGTCTCCAGATGTGCATGGGCAGTTGACTATATATTTGCCAGTCTCCAAAAATGTAGAATCCAAATAGGTACGGGGGGCAGGGTGAAAACTGATGGTGGGGTTGTCGTGGTGTTCGATGCCATCGATGTTGGTGGTGGTGGAGGGGGGAGGTGGAGGAAGCTGCATGCGAGAGATCGCATGGCGGCCGTATGCCGTATGCCGCCCACCGAAGCATGCGGGCCGCAATGTGCCGGGGATGGACTATGTTTTACAGCGACACTGCAAGCGCAGGAGGGCCGCTGCTTCAGTTCTGGGCGCGTCCGCTCCTAAGCCCTTCTGGCGACGTGGAGCCCTGCCCGCGCGGTGTTTTGTTGGACGGCAAATTGGCACACGTTTCACAAAGGGCAAGTCGCCGCTTGTCTGTGGGTGGGTTTAACTGTGTTTTAGCAAGCGCATATGTGCGTGTACACGTATAAAACCTGACGTGTTTAAAGAAATTTGGCAATTTTGACGCCGGGTGCTCAACGTGGCATCGTGCGAAAATGATTGCCACATAAGCAAACACAAAACGTCGAAATGACGGCGGACACCAGGCAACACCGTAGCCGCAGCCACACGAAATGACAACATGTCAACACCACAAGCCAGGCCAGCAAAACTGCATTTCCGCACAACGCCGCAACAACGCCCCCACCATAGAACAGAGTGCGGTGACCTTGTAGGAGCTTGTGTGAGCTTGTGTTGGGGGACCTTGTTTAGGACAGACCGCACTGCAACTTGTTTCCAGCCTGCTTGTTGTCGCGCGGCCTGCTTCCAAACTAGCTCCACAACTTGCCAACAAACATGCTCCCCCTCGGACACTTGTCCGGGGTTTGCTCCGGAACTTGCCGCGGAACTTGTTCCAGCACCTGTTCCGAACCAACAAACACCTGCGTGCACCTGTGACCGGAAGTTCACAACCAATGTTCAATTCACAGAAGCACCGCTGCAGACTTGCTAGGGGCAAAGGGAAAAAAAACATGGATATCTGTACGGGGCACGAATTTGCCACATTCAAAAAGCCGATACGAGTCAGGACATAGACATCACCCACAGCCATCCCTTCGGACACCAAACTGGGATAGCCGCTGATACGTTGAGTCTGGCACCAAGAAGTCTACTTGGAACATTTTCCACGGACCCTTTGCACAATCACCCATTTTTGCCGCAAGTTGTGTGCCCTGAAGCTGTTTGACGTCAACACATTTGCACTAGAGAAGGCGCACAAGCCCTCCGGACCTGTGCACATGCACCCGCCCACATCACAACTGCTTGCCATTGTCCATGCACACTCGTATCATATCTCGCTTTCGTGTTCTTTGTCCCCTGTGTGCATTTGCAAATTACGGCGGCAATGCTGTGCGAAACCTCCCTCCCCGGGCGCAGGAACTCGCAAAAGTTGCGGCCAATATATGGACAAGACCTGTAGCAACAAGGTGCTAAGCACAAACTAAGCTTCCCGTACGTCCAGGAATGGGAGTCGTGTTCGTTTGACGGTGGCAATCTTGCAATCAAAGAAGGCATCCATCAGCCCCATGTGGTGGGTGAGAGTGGTCGCTTTGACATCTTGGATGAAAATCGTGTCTTGCTGCCTTGAGGCAAAGCCGTTTTTTCGACTTGTTTCGACATGTATTCTCGGGACACAGCCAAGGCCAACTACGCGGGGGACAGCGTAGTTGGTGAACGACCAATAGCCCAAATTAACTAAAACTGCTTGCTCGCCGCCGTAACGCAGCCCCTTGGTTGGGTGCGTTCTTCAGTCGGCGCCGCACGTGGGGGGCAGCACCCAAAAAGGACTTTCCTCTCCGAAGCAACTGGGGACCGATGGTGGGAACGGAAAAGCCTAAAGAAACCACACGCGAGCCACCCCAACTCGCAATTGGTACTGGCGTCAAGATTTTTGATAAAGCACCTGTTGGCTGGGTTGAATGGAGGGTGGCAGGTGGCGGATGCCCACCGTGCATCGACTTGGCCACGATGTTGAGCCCCATCTATCTCCATGGCACATAGAGGCTGTGCATGACACTTGTCTGAAACCCACTTGTTTGTTGTGGGGCGTTTTTCCTGTGCAGTCGGTGGGGCATGCAACACTTGGTCACCCTGCATCGTTTCACCGGGAATGTGTCTGTATTGCACACGCACATAGGAAACGAACGGCGCACTTCAACTCAAATTGTCTTGTTGACCACGACTGCCACGGCGCACGTCAGTAAGCGTCGTCCATTTTTGTTGCTTGTGCCGTCACTATTGTCGTGTTCGTTGTTTTGGGATCACGCGCAAAGCAAGCGCGACAAACTGCACATTCTCGTCAGGAAATCAAGATCTTCCGAAGGAAAAAATTTCGATGCGGAACTTGCAGAGCGAGCTTGAACTTGGGTACTTGATGGTCTTTCACATGCCAGACCCTTTTTCTCGCGGCCAACTCCAACTGAAGAAGGTTCACATGCAACTTTTCGTGCATGTCTTGGTTCGGCCTGCCGCCACTGCAACTGTTACCATATGTTACCATTATAGGGCTCCAAAAACTCACTCCGCGTGCCCAGCCGCGTGAGTACAGGACTTGGACAGGACTGCGCGCGACTACTCGTCAGCCAGGTCTCGGATGGGTCTTCGGTTGTCCTGTCCGGTTTCTTCGACGACGATGCTCATCGCAGCGGCCAAGGAGGACGAAAAGGAAGGTGGCGCCCTGGAAACGACAAAAGACACGGGTGACGGCGGTAGTTCACCCAAGCCGGACTGATGCCAGAGCCAGCGGGTGACTTGAGACACTGACCGCTCGACTCTTCGACCTTGGAGTGCCGAGCAAATGCGCAATCGTCACTGGCAACCAACATGCAGGATTTGGTCGCCAAAAGAGTCCATGAGGCAGGCTGTTTTAGATGCAAGCGGCGCGCTAAAATCCTCTCGAAACCTGCAAACTCTTCGGTGTTTGTACATGGTGGACCTCTTTTCTGAGGTCACACTCTGTACTTAACGATTCCCCACATAAGCACGGGCTCACCACTTGGACGTGTGACCAAGCAAAAAACATTGCGCCAGGTCAAAAAGTTACACTACCCAAAGCTACCTGCCAAAGCTACCTGACAAAGCAATATACTGTAGCCTTGAACTGGGAAGAATGTGAAAGTGTAGAAGAATGTGGAAACAACATCCTCCATGTTCAGACACAGGAGTCACGCGCCGGGCATTTTACACAGAAATGGTTTCTATACATTGGGCGGCAAAAGAAAAAGTTGCTTAAACCATGAATGGCAAGGTGTTTCCATAGAGCGCAAAGTCAAGTCCAGCAGTAATAAAATATCAATTGAAGAATGGAGAAGTGAAGCCCCTGATACAGTAGCGCCAGGTCTCCGTAGAAAAACAATACAAATGCAAACCAATGTGGAGGAAAGAAAATACTGGGTTGCAGTTAACATATTCTTAGCCATGTTTCAAAGATGACACAACGTACATCGAATTTTCCAAACATGAACACGCCTACAAATGTATATATGTGTATATATGTATATCAAAAACTCTGGCCAGGTCATTCCAGAGAGGTGACCACTGAGATCACACAAAACATTGATGTAATACACTGATCCACATGGAAAATGGTTCGCGCTCCTTCTTGGCGATGCGAGACTCGACAAACGGGAGCTCACTTTGTCACCTTTGCCACCATGTCCATTTTTCTTCCATTCAATATTTTTGTAAACTTTGCTCACCTTTTCCTGGTGTTGGCGTGAAACCCCTTCAAGTCAACAACAACTCAAACTGACGCAGTGCACTTCCTCGTGCCCTTGAAAAATTTTTGAAACACTCGAAAACGCTGCAGGCCTCAAGACTGACCAAAGTGTTACGGTCAGAACATTCACTTTCAGAACACAAACCAAACACGAAGCACAGCAACAAACACGAGCTGGTGGCCATCCAACTCTTGGATCTTTTTCAAAAAATTTTGCCAGGTTCAGTCTTGGACTTGAGAGAGGAGGGGGTGAACGAAAGGTAGCAGGGAATCACAAGTAACCCGGGACTTTCCAGACTACCGTCATGTTTGGCCAGTTTGAAGTCTCCAAAAGCCGAAAAAACCCTTTCCGACACAATCTGTCCAGGATTTTGTCAATTTTTCGACCATTTTTGAAACCTAGACACTTCAAAAACCATCGGTTTTTACGCGCTTCTCTGCCGAGCCGCCACCAAAAAAAAAAACTGTAAATAGCGTGGCTTGAGGCCACACTTGAAGACTGGAGGAAGAACTGAAAACACTGGTATTTACGGTGCTTCGTGGCCACTTTGAAGCGTACATAGCTCAAAACCATCGCAATTTACGTGGTTTTGCGCCGGGAAGGTGCACAAACCCGCAGAAATACCATCGTTTTGAGCCATTTTGAAGCCTCCAAAAGCCGAAAAACCACTGTCCTACAAAATTTGTCCAGGTTTTTGTTATTTTTCGACGACCATTTTTAAAGTCCAGACACTTCAAAAACCATCAGTTTTTTACGAGGTTTTTGGCCGGACCGAAAAACTCCGGGTAGCAACCTTACACGGTAGACTACCTACCTCCCCTGGATCTTTAGCTCACAACAGGCTCTCACACTCGTCCGGTACGGTACGAAACCTTTCTCTCAAACCTCCGAATACTTCGGAAAACTTCAAACGCTGCACAAGCTGCTCTCAGACACTCGCACCCTTTTCTCACATTAGCCAAACGAATTGGCCTTGAGCCAAAACATATCCCGTAGCGCTAAACTATACAAAGAATGCACGAAAACATATTAAAAGTCTCTTAAAGCATCTCCACACACAAAGAACTGTTTCAAAACTTCCGACTACGCTACAAGTCGCTTTCAAACAATTAAGAAACAAAATGTTATACTACCGCCAGGTTCCAAATCTTTCACAAACAAACTTAAACGAAATTTATGCATCGCAAACTGCAAGCATCGAGCGAGGTGGACATCCCGACATGGAATTTCTTCACCCCCTCTTGGACACAAAGCTCGAAACGAACTGGCTGGCTTTAAGCCTTCTTATTCTTCTTCAATGAGGACAGACATTTGGCACAAATATCTTTCGACATAGGTACGTTCATGCCCGAGCAAGTTGGATTCAAATGAACCTTGCTCCCACTCACTGAAAAATATACTTTTGAGCATTGCTCAATGCCTTTTGGAACTGGATAGTTCTTCGGCATATCGACTTTAAAAGTCACTTGGCTCTCAGGCTCAGCATGCTTCCGACACCGCAGGCAGCAGCAGGTCAGCAGGCATCCCAAAAGAAAACCAGCTGCAAAGACCAAAGCGGTCGCTGCTTCCACGCTCAGCATCGCCAGCGCCGTTTCCGCATCCGGCATCATATCTCGGATGGTATAAGCTTCATTCCAAGAAAAGCTGTATCTCACAGTCTGCAAAAACCAAGATTCTTTCGAAATGTGCAATCGAAAGTGCTCGCAAAAACGTGCCATTCGGCTCAGACAACGTGCAAGACTTACTTGGCTATTATGATTCTAATTCGGCTTTAAATCCTTTAAGGATTAGCTCGCAAAATTTCCTGGGGTAGTGTTGCGTTTCCTTCCAATTGACTTCCTTGGACGGCAAATGATCATGACGACCATCACAAACGCAAACCTTCAGGCTTTCCAACAACCGAGTACTATCTGTCTCAATCCTCCAGGTCTTTCTGACCAATTGACCTTTCTGGTTCAACTTGACTGAACAAGCATCCACAAATGTTGAAAACGTCTTTCGTTTCCTCAGAAAATCTTTAGTCTGATTCCATCCCCAATAAGCACATCTCTTCGGCCATTCAATAGCTACGAAATCGGCTACTTCCGACATCCGTAAGAAACCTTTCCATAGCTTCTTCTGTATCTGGTACAACTCTCGAAGATGACCCATATAGTCCTGACCAAACTTCTTGATACAAATGTACTGAAACGGACATCCTCCTGTACACGGAATCGACGACCACAAGACAACAAGCTTTCCTCTCTTCCGATGGCTTATCATCTGCTCCTGAATTGATTCGATTGTGTCCGATCGGGTTCCGTCATCCGCCTCAGTGACAGTCAAGACTTCAACACCTTCCGTACGGCTTCCGACTTCTTTCATCTCGGACTCCGGTGATGTGCAAAACTCAACAATCAGGATTTCGGTACATGTGACCTTATCCATAACCCACAACCATCTCCCGATCCAGTCATACGGCACTTCAAATGAAATGAGAAATGCTCTGACAACTCCGATCGTCTCCATATGTTGTAAAGTCACAGCTCTCGACAATGCCTTGGTCATCAAGTCGGCACAATTCTCGGTACCTCGGACAAAGCTGATGGAAATCACTCCCTTGTAGACTGCATCTTGCAAAAAACAGATTCGAATGTCTATGTGTCTCAATCTTCTCAACAACCCTGACATCTCTGTGACATTTCGGGCTGCCATCGAATCCGTAAGCAAACCTGGAATGGGCAATTCCTCAGCTTGACATCCATAGACATGTGCCACGGCATGTTGAATACCTATAGTCTCTTTCGCTCCTTCGAACAAAGCATATAGCTCTGCCTCGGCTGAACTACAGGCTACACTCTGCTGCAACCTACTGAATGCTTTGACACAACAGTCACTAACGAAGATGGCTGCTCCTGAAGTACTCTTCCTATTGGTGGACTTTTCCGCTGCCCAACTGGCATCGACATAGGTCGTAATCCTTGGTGGTCCTGAGTACTCATAGCTCCTGAACTTCAACTTTCGATCGGCTACTGATCGGATGTAACGGATACTCGCACGCATCGCAGTCTCGTGTACAGCTAGCGGCTGAGATTGACCTCGGGCAAGCATCGAACACAACCAACAAAGATCAGGTCTCGACTGAGCTACCCAACCTAGCTTACCTAGTGCGGTTCGAAAGGTTGCTGCTGCCTCGGGCGACAACGGTTTCCGATCTTCTTCTCGATCACGATCATAAAGCTGAAACAAATTGGGGGTCGCTTGACTTTCCTTTCCTCCTGGATACAAGTTCATCATGCCTTCATAGTACTCTTTCTCCATGTACAAGGCAATCGTTCCATCTTCTTCCTTTTCGATCACCTTTCCCAGAAAACGAATTCTGTCTTCTTCAAGCTTTCCGGTGACTTTCAGTCTAAGCTTCTTTTATAATTCATCATCGAGCTTCTGAATATTTCGATCGTCTCCGACAACCAACAAATCATCAACGTACATCAAAACGATCAAGTGATTCTCCTCCTCCGTCTCTGCAACTCCTTTTCTTATCTTCCGGCGAAGATTGTCTTTTCTGTCACACATGCTGTCAAACCTTCTTGATCTAACAAATCGGCTAGGTGACGATACCATGACATTCCTGCAGAACGAAGTCCGTTCATCGCTTTCTCAAGAATGACGAACAAAGGCTCTCCGTCTTCATCTTCCATCTCAGTCGGCAACGAAACGACCGCTGGGTGAATCACGGGGGCGTGCAAGAATGCTGTACTTACATCTAAAACCCACGCTGTCTTTCCTACTCCTCCTTTCTTTGATTTCTTTCGAAAACTTGATTTCTGAGCAAGATAAGACAACACAACCTTCAACGCCTCTGATGACGCTGTAGGGCTTGAAACGCCCAACTCGGCTGCTGACGGACCTGTGGCGAAATCACGGACAACAAGTCTCGATCGAACGATGTCTCCTTTGATAGCATCATGCTTATTTACAACTACCCATCGGGTTGAGATGATTCGGATACCATGCATCTGGCAATACTCTTGCGCTTCATTTTTATTCACGACCTGACCTGTCCTGTGCTTCTCTAGGGCAATGACCTCTGTGTGCATTCCCTCGAACGTGGCATCCACATCTAATGGACCTTCACCTATATCTGAAGTCGCTCTTGATGGCTTTCGGAGTACAATCCATCTACCTCCAAACCACACTTTGCACGAATCGGCCTTCGCGTCGAACTTGGACTCCTCGGTTTCCTTTGGAACCTTCCTGCTATACTCAAGTACCCCCTCTTGAACTGATGACAAGAACCTTTCAACCTCATCATCCGAACATCTTGACAAGGGGTCTTTCACCTTTTCCCACAACTCTTTACCTAGATCTGATAAGCTCGCAATGGCATTACCTTGATGATCATACATGTAGAGCTGCTTGATTGGCAATTCGGTAAACCCTTTCCAATGACGCCTCAATGGCTCGGTCTGGGTTCCGAACTCGCTGACATGGACCTTGAACTGGTCCCTTGGAATCTCATCGACTGGCCTTTCATCAACAGCATCGACGTAATACGTCCTCTGAATACCTACCAGCTGATCCTCATGCATCGGCAATGGCAGTGATGATGCTGCAAAAACACATTTTCGACTTCTGTGGTGAACTCTTCTCAACACAAGCTTGTCAAGGTCAACTTCCCAATGGTCATGATTTCGGTTCTTTCCTCTTCTTGGGATTTTCTGGAACAAATCAATGTCCATGGGACTCTCCCCGGGTGATTCGGGTACTCTGTACCCTTCCGGTACTTCTGTTGGCTCATAGCCTTCACTCATCCGATCATCCTCGATAGGTTCCGGATTCTTGCCGATCTCATATGGATTCGTTGGATCCTCTTGCATTGGCGTCGGTTCGGTATCCGCTTCCTGTCCCTTTGGCGCATGGAACGGAACATCATCAAACTCTGGAAATCTCTCTCCAGTCTCTTTCTCTTCATGCTCGCGATGAAATCTATCCCACTCATCATCGATAGACTTTCTTTTCCTCTTCTCTCGTTCTGACTCTGATTCTGGAACTCTTTCTCCCGACTCTTGCTGAGATTCAGGCTTTCCTTCGGTATCTAAGCCTTCTTCCAATCCTTCAGGCACGACGGGCACAGACGTCTCGTCTTCGATCGGTACTATCCGTTTGTACTCTTCTTCCAGATACTTCTTGTAACGGTTCCGACACTTCACTGAATGACCTGTTTCACTCCCGTTCGAACAAGCTGGACACCTCGAAGTCTTATTCACTTCACTCCAATACCAAGGTGGTTCCCCTTCATGGATGGGCAAATCAACCAATTTCTGGGGTTTCGAAAGATCATTCGGTAGTCTTTCAATCCTGTCTGGCTTCACTCCACTCTTGGAATTTGGAATTTCACACAACATCCCAAGTCCAGCGACAAAACGAATCGGTGAGGCAATCTTCAAGTCTCGAACAGGCGCAACCACAGTCTCATCCTGTGAACCTTCGAAGGCAACGAAGTGACCTAACGAAGATAACTTTGGGGTCAAGTAAATGCCCGGAACAAAGTGACGAGCGTTTGCTTCTCTGACCTTTTCTAAGTACCCATCAGTCGGCCTGGCAAAAACCAAACATCCAAATGGCATCACACGATTGGTGTTTGGGACTTCTCCTGAACTAGTTACACTGATGCGCATGCGTTGATACGGTGTCAGCGAACTGTTGACTTGCAGCTGAAATGCATTGTGGACATGACAAGCGTTTGCTGCGGCGTATCGAAGGCTTTCACTACCTAGCATCAACCCGTGCTGGTACAACACTGTGCGAATACATCCTAGTTGAGTCTTGAGGGTCCTAACTGCTCTCTCGGCTCCAGTTGCGTGTCTTCCTGGACGACTGGTCTCATGCCTTGAGACAATCTTCAATCGAATGAGTTCCGAAATGAGCGCAGTCAAGTCACGGCCTTCATCACTGAGAACCATCGCACCTGTGGACGAACAATGGTTGATGGCAGCTGTCAAAACACGAATCGTCGAAGCTTGGTCTACATAAACTGCAGCTGTTGCTATCATTCCGTGCGTTCGATTCCACATCACAACATACCTATACATGTTTGGAGACTTTGGATGGGTGCATAGGTTGGCAATATCCATCTGGATCTCGTTGGTGACTTGATCTGTACGTTTTGGCGCTCGTTTCAATCCTTTGCTCATGAGACAGCTTGGATCATAAGGTGTGTGACTCTGCAAAATGTGCTTAGCTAGTCTATTACCTCGTAGCTTGATGGGATATTCGAACTCGAACTCAGGCTCTGACTCAACGGTGCAAACGATTTCCTTTTTGCGCACGACGTCGAATGCTGGATTCGAAAAATGCGCTCTGGCTCTTATCGGCGGCTCTACTCCCCTTTTGGGAGGAACCTGGACGCTTTGGATATCATGTCTTCCTTCGCGTCCGACGCTTCGGACATCGCGCCCTACTTCGCGTCTTCCCTCTTGTCCGAAAACTTGGACAGATGCTCCTGCAGTTGCTTGCGGTACGCAATCTCTTCCTCGGACAATGGCGCTTGAAGTGCTTCTGGCGGCGTAGCGGGACTCTCTCCCATCATCACCGTCGGTTCCGACATTGCCTTTGGCGCTGGTGTCAGAACCACTCCTCCCGCTTTCGGTTGCACTGCGGGTTGCTCGAGAGAAATTCGCCTTGCCTTTCTCAAATTCTCTCGATCTTCTTCTTCTGCCCTCCATTGCAGGAGATCTTGTTTTCCTTTCTCGAACTCCTCCTGCCGGCGACGCTGGACCTCCTTTCCATGCTCCAAGGCTTGTGCCATCCTCTCTGAACGGTACAGCGCCTTCGCCTTTCGACGTTCTTCCTCTTCTTTCGCTTGGCGATTGAGTTCCTTCTCCCATTCGATCGCTCCTGCCTGTCGCTCGGATGCTAGCTCTGATCGAAAAAGCTTCTCGCGCTCCTCGTCGGTCAGATGTGCCAAGTACTTCGGTACTCTCTTGGCACTTGATCCTGATGCCGTGGACGGCTTCTCCTCTTCGAGGGTCCCGGTACCCCTCTTGAGGTCTGCTGCCTTGAAGAGGTCTCTGGCTTTTTGAGCTAACACCTCGTCTGCCACCGCTTTTTGCTCTTCGGTGAGTGGTCGCGATTTCGCTTTGGGTCTCGTCGGTGGTGTCGGTGGCGTTTTTGGTCCCGGAACCGATGGAGTTTTCGGCTCCGGAATTCCCGTCTGAGCAATCACTGCCAACATTTTCTCCGGATCGACGCTTACCGGACTCGCTGGCTCCTTCGGCTTGGCAACTGCCGGACCTTCCGTCTCCTCCGGTCTGTCGCCCACTGGATCCTGCCACCCCGGGGGTGGACCCGGTGGGGGTTGGGGTCCCACCGGTCTGGCCTTCGCCTTCATTGGCAGCAAGGATGGGGTTTGCCTCGGGGTCCTTCTGGCTGTTTCGTGAATCCGTAAATTCTCTTCAGTGAGGATCGACTGCTTCCGATCCAGAAATGGATGCAGCCTCTACCGACACCGCGGCGTTGCTCGAAGGACGCCAGATCGCTCGGATCTGAGACGTGTATTTCGCGTTCCCCGGCTCCTCGGGCTTTCTCTTCATGTAATATGCGGTTCCAGGCTTTATGTCCTGTCGTTGCGCCGACACTCCTCCTTGCGCATCCGCGTGGATACGCACTATTGTTTCGGATGTGATCCGCTCGTGGCCGGTTAAACCAGACGAAACGCTCTTTGGACCTTTGGTCGGTGTCGGAGCGCTCTCTGGAAGAGCTCCATGAATCTCTTCCAGGTCCCCAACATCTGAGGCTTCCGAACCGGTCAGGCTCACCATCGTGACTCCCCTTTGGGGCTTGACCTCGATGAACTCCTTTTTCACACGAGATCCCGATGACTTCGGCTGCGGGCGCGCCTTGGGAGCGATCCAGGCGCGGCGCGATGTACTCGCCCTTGGCTGTGACTCTGGAGGCCTGAACCTCTCTCTCGATCAATCGCAGCTTTACAATCCGCTCTCGTCGCGGGGCTTTGGTGTGATGCTTCAACACCTTCCGGACTGACCCCTTCGGTAGTGGGTCGTCCACCGTCACGGTCCAAGACCGTCGCAGTGATGGTCCCTTTCGAACTGCTTGCTGAAGGCCTGCAGCCCGATCCGACCGGCGCTGCTGTCTCAGCGCTCGCTGCCTGGCGCGATTTCTGATCCGCTTCTCCTCGTCCTTCTGATCTTGTCGATGAAGCCAATTTGACCAGGCTTTCATTCGAAACGTCACTTCCTGCTCGGGCGTTGCCTCCTGAGCTTTCTCCGTCTCGACAAAAGGCTTCTCTGGGATCTCGGGCTCTGGAAGATCCTTCGGAACTTCGGATTCGCGCTTCTCCATCTCCAGTTCCTTTTCCTTTTCTACTGGCTCTGATGGCTTCTCGGTAGCTTCTGTGCTCCTCTCGGGTTCCTGTTCTGGAGGTTTCACGATCACTTCGGTACTCTCCTCTGGTTCCATCGTGACAAGGACAACTCTCCGTGTCTCTTCCTTTGGTTCCGATGGATCCTTTTCCACATCCTGTTGCTCGACTTGAGCGATCACAGTGCCTGGCGCTGGTTCGGTCGGTTCTTCCATGACCGTGTCCGGACTCTGTTCTTTCTTCTTCTCTCCGCTCAACTCCGTGGTATCGACCCAAGCATCCGAAGGCATGCTCCACTCGACGAAACCTGGGCTGGACGGGGTCCGCACAGTCAATGCGCTCGTGCACCGAACTTGAACCTTCACGCTCTGCAACATGCAAGACCGAATCTTGAACTGCTTCATGCATGGTCGAATAACGAACAACACGGTGCGAACTGGGTTCAACATCGGACGTGTAATGCAACGAATGGAGTGACGATGACATGTCAATGTCGATGACTCCTGGGTGGACAATTGAAATCCAAGGCACGTTACACCAGAGAAAAATGTCAAGATGAGTTCTACTACTCTTAGTTCTGTTTGGAACCTGGTCGTGACCTCCAAAATGTGAGAGGGACAAACATGGTGGCTTCGCCGGTTTATCTACCTCTCTGGAGGTTCGGGAACAGCTCTTGCCAGGTGAACATGAAAACGTCCAACCTTTACTGGCAAGAAGTGCAACACTCAGCAAACTAAAAGCTTAAGCTGTTGTAAAAGTGCTTTGGTTTGTTGTAAAAGTGCTC
>CAXAMN010005158.1:188653-234605 GCA_963970005.1 Durusdinium trenchii | reverse complement strand
GTTCTCGGTAACTTGTGAGCGTAGGCGGCCCAAGGATGAAGACTTAAAACGTGGACACTCCTATAGGTCAATTTCTTCTTATAGGAAACTTCCGCCGCCGGCTTGCCCGGGAACTACTTGGATACTGTCTTGAGTTGTTACCGCCGCTTTGCCAGTTTTGCTCTTGCGGTATCCTCAGATACTGTCTTGAGTTTTTCGCATAGTCTTCGTTGGTCTCCACTAAGCAGTAACCTCAGTTACTGTCTTCAGTGGTTTTGGTCTCACTAGGTAGGCCTACGTGGTCATCTATCCGTGTCAGTTTTGTCCAAGCTTACCTTTTGAGCAACACAGTGGCCTCGGTTACCCCCTTTTCGCTTGACTTTGCATTTTATTGCATTTTTGCCATTTCGCAATGTTTGATAAAGAGTCCCTTGCACAGGCTATCTACGATGACATCCTGCTTACTTTTGTTTCACAAGGGCCACTCAAAAACTATCTCACTCACAGTACTGCCGAACAAGAGATGTACCGGTTCCACCAAGATTTCCAGCCCGACCTGAAACGCTTCAAGAACGATGGAGTGTTTGGAGCCCAGAGTGGTTTATTTACTGAATGCTATCAAGAGTTTTAGCTCGCGTGGAAAATGAAGAGATGACCCCAACAAGACGTCGAAAGTATGAGCAACGAAGGAGTATTTTGGGACCAATGTCAGCAACATTGCAGCTAGATCAAAGCGAAGCAACGCGGCAAAAAGTACATGATTTTTGTTTCAACATGACCGACATTTCCCGCAGAAACAAATCACCGGACATCAATTGGGATGGAATCGATGCGATCCCAAGAGACCTACCGGATACAGAAAGTGAACGATCAGAACATGGTTATTGCCCACCAAACCGTGTTCCTGGAAGAAGTGTTGAAGGAGAGGGCAGAGCATCATCTTCGTCGGCAATCCCAAACAGGAATGAGCCTGAGATTGGACCGAATGCAGCTGGCGAAGAGGAAAGCGAAGACGAAAAAAATGGATGTTGAGACAGGAGCTGAACGATATAGAAAATATATGGATGATCCTATGGAGGAAGTTTCTGGATTGCACTATGGAGAAGAAACTAGCAGTAGTAGCAGCAGCAATGAAGGCGGCAGCTACACAGGATTGACAGATCCTGGTGAAGAAGGAGAAGAAGAGTTGCAACCGGAGCGTGCGCCATCTGAACCACGTTCCGGAGAGCATTGAATTTATTTTGTTGATGGAATGTTCAATTTCGGTGTAAGGTTGGACCAGCTGAACCAACCTTACATTTGCATACGTTATTGCTGGACACTGCGAAGCACTCACTTTGGTGCGGTTGAGAAATCATGAAACCTTTTTGTAGAAATTGTACTGAAAGTACCGGAACAGCATGTACAAAGAGTACACTGCAAGGAAGGCAACAAGGGGCCTTAATCTTAGTCGCATAGCTGATGCGATCCTTGTTGTCGGATGACAAAATTCGACTCAGAAACGTCGCAATTTTGAGGCGGCGTGTTAAACTTTGTGAACCTACTCAAGTGTAGTATCTGTTCATATCAGTTATACCGCTGTAGTGTGTGGGTCCAAAACAGAGCGCTGCATAAAAACGTGTACGGTTCGGCTTGCTACGCCAGAATTTTAAGGCGGCGTGTTAGAGCTTTCTAGGTGACTGACATGTGCATATAGTTGTGTAGTATTTGTTCTTATCACTTGTACCGCTGTAGCGTGTGGGTTCAAAAGTGGGCACTGCCCAACATCGGAGCTGTGGCCTCAGAACTGGCAACTTGGTAGTGCACATGTAGTGCGGGAAGGTGCGTTTTAAAAGTGCAAATTTAGTGTCGGGTGTGGCAGAACGACGTCCGTGACGTCACTGTGCCATGCGTTCTTTTTTGCACGGTCTCGGTGCAAAAAATCGCTTGCGCGAGCCTGCGCCATTGGCGGAAAGGAAGCATGCTGGTGCAAACGCGGCGTAATGTGGGATGGTTGGCGGTGCCCACAAGTCTTGGTGTTATTGTTTTACATTCTTGCAACTAGTCTGTCGCACACTGCCTGGCGAAATGATGTCTGTGATGTCTCTGTGCCATGCGGTTTCGCGGCACGAAAGTGGGATTGCATGAGTCTGTGCCATTAGGAAACCGGGCAAAAATGCTGGTGTAAAGACGGCGTGTTGCTGGGGAACGGGATGATTGGTGGTGCCATCGATGCTTGGTGTTTCACTGGTGTGTCTAGTCCGTGGAGTGCCCTGAGTACGTTTGTGATGTCGCTGTGCCATGCGGTTTTGCGAGGCCTCGGTAAGAGCCAACAAGAGTCTTCCACAAGAGTGGCGCAAGAGTGTGTTCTACTCGACGGGTCCTACGAGTTTTTCCGTCAAGAGTGTCCCGCAAGAGCGTCCCACAAAGGTGTCCCACAATAGTGTCCAACAAGCAAACGGCTCGTATTTTGTAGAAGCGCTTCATCAGAGAATCTCTAGGGCAAAGCAGCAAGCCCGTAAAAGAGACGCACAGCCTGGCTTGATGGCCCGTGGCGAAGCAAACCACCCGTGCCCGGTGGGCTCTGCTATTGCGGTCGAACATCGCTGAATTACCCCTGTGCTTGTCCAGGAGATCCTCCATCAGCTGATTGCTGGGCGGAGAAACCCCGAAAACTCCCAAAATCAAGTTCCTCAAATACGTCGATGCAAAAGAATCAATAGTATTCCACACAAATTTTCCACGAAGTGCGTGTCCCACAAGAGTCTCCAACAACATCATAAGAGTGTCCCACAAAAGTGTCGCACGAGAGTATCCCACAAGAGTTTTCCACAAGAGCGTGTTTCAAGACTGCCCCACAAGCGTGTCCCACAGGAATGGTTTGCTGCGTTTGAGCTCTTTTTTCTCCAGCCACATTTGGAGAGCTCTGAATTCAAATCCAACATGTGCTCCCAATCCGATTTGCCAAGCTGCACCGCTAGAACGCTTTTTCATTCTTTGTCCGACCAATGCTTTTGGTGTCAGATGCCGTGGTTGTCCACGCTAACCATTGTCGGCTCGTTATGGTAGCACTGGCAGTGCGCCACAGGCAGGGTCCAAATGTCATAGGACCGATGAGTAAATGTCACAGCTGATTCAGCTGATCGACTAGATATAACGTCTATGATCTATGAGAATGGCACAATATTCAATAATAGATGATCGGCTATGGGAATAGTCAGAATAGTAGAGGCACCAATGATGTTTGTTGATAAACCAAGCCACCGGAGGATGAAAAAACACAGCCACCAGGCGGTACAGCCAGGGGCTTGGGAGCAGAAGTAGGCGAATGTAGGAGATGGTCACGTGGTTCATGAACATTTGCACTTCTTTGCACTCATGAATCATGAACATGAACATCAAAATCCAAAGACTGGATCTACTATACATATATATATACATGTGTTGCAACAACCTGTCAACCAGCCTTCAACTAACAGATACATGCTGCGAAGATGTTGGTCCATCCACTCCCCCGAGCTCCTCCGCCCGAGAGCCCGCCATGTCGCTGGCCTTGGCGGAGGAGCAAGAAACCTTGGACCTCCAAGGTCAAGACTTGGGCCGCAAAGGTGCTCAGAGGTGCCGCCCGTCCGGAAGGGACCAAGGGTCTCATGAGAAAGGAGAATGGATCGTCCTGGGAAGAACCATGTGATGTTTTAGTTGGTTTATGCATTCCGTTTTTGTACGTGCTGTAGCAAGAAGTACACAGATATCTTTTGAACAGGCTGTGTGCCAAGGTCCTCTAAAGCATCAGGGAATTCTTGGTTTGCACACCCCAGGACAGTCTCTGGACGCAGAAGGACTAAATGGGTAGAAGACTGAGCATCCAGACCACTGACAGTGGCTGCATCACAGCATCACACTCCCTTTGGTTTCACAAATCCGTGGTGAGGTCTTCCGTGATTCGCGTCCGAGGGTCCCGTTGGGTGATTCGCCAGGCTTGCTCGCGCTGGGCGACCGCATCAAAGTCTTCGGGAATGGAATTGAGCCGAATTCTGGCTCAAACAGCGCGAATTCAGGTCTGCGATCGTTTAACAGGGGAATGATTCTCACTTGGAAGTGAGTTTACAACTACCAGAATTGTTTGTTTCACCTTAGTTTCGTAGTGACATCCCCACTGTGTGTGTGAGTGTGCAATTGGTAGAAGGACTTTGGAGTTGGGTTTGCTTTTCCGTTAAGTTTAGCAAGTGGGGTCCACGTGACATGTCCATTGTCCATGTTTTGGCCACAGGTTTTTAACTCACCCCCCCACCCCACTGAAAACTAACATAGACCCTGAAAACCACTGGTTTGTAGAGGAACAACTGGTTTTGAGGGTGCCATTCTCAGGGTCCATGTTAGTTTTCGGGAGTGTAGTTCCCACAATTCACCCGTTCAACACCACTGCTGGATAAGGCCTGTACAAAGCTAACTGATGCTGGCATTGCCTCCGTGGCGGGCGCGCTGCAGAGGCTGGGGATGGAGGTTGGGAAGCACAGATGCAAGGGGTCAAGTTTCACAAAGTGGAACACGAGCTTTCTACCCAACACAACAGGTGTTGGCAGTTCAGCATTCAACGCCAGCTGTTGAACATTGGATGATGCATGGTTTGTTGATGTATGCTGATGTTTCATACATATAAATGTAATGATGCATCTAACTGTCACCATTATTTGTTGCCCCAAAGCAGTCTTCAAAGCAGACTTGGAACTTCTGTCTCACTCCTGAACTTGCGGAACAACGAGCTGGGCGACGTGGGTGCTGAGGCCTTGGCGTCCGCTGAGGCCGCTGCTCCTGGCCGCTGGGATGGCGCATGGTGGGAACACGAAAGAAGAGACGGCACAAGGACCTGGGGAGGAGGTGGAGGAGCGAGGTTTTGAGTGAAGATGAAATCATTTGCAGTCAAAAGGAATCTGACTCATGGAACTCGGACATGTTCAGAAGGTAAGACTGCGACGTGACATGTAGTGACTATAGCACTCATCGAAGGTAGGGAAGTGTCCTGGAATCTCCTGGAATGCTGATTTTGAGGATCTCCTTCACTTTTCATGTGGCTCCCGACTTGACGGATGTTCAACGTTATTGAACAGGGATATATACACCTGCGGGAAGAGACCCACATGGAACCGGGCTTGGCATGGACCTTGGGACGACCATGTTTTCTCTACAACCCGACGTGGGTTCTCAGTGTGACGACCCGGTGGGTCTCTTGGGCGTCATGTTTTAAGGACAGTAACGACAGACGTCACGCCGGAGGAGCCACAGGGCGGAATCCGGCGCGATCTCCTGCTCGGTCGCCTTCGCGGACAACGAGGGGGGAGGAGGCTTCAAACAGCTCGACGGCGGAGTCGCACTCGCACCCCACCCAGCCGCAGGGTTCCGGAGCGATCCAACCCGGCCCTGGAACAGTTTCTCATCGACCATGAGCTCAATGAAAAGGCAACGCAGGTTCTCCGCCTGAAGTGCAGGAGCAACTGCTACGAACCATTCGCTTGAACTGTGCATACAACCCTTCGGGGGTGGTGCTCCAGAAGCTCCGGGAGCTCGGACTCCCACGCGACGCTTGGAGCCGCGCGACGGGAGACGAGAGACCCGAGGCGACCGGAGACGGGATGGACGCCTTCGCGGATGCCTTCTCGGCACGGAGGATGCTGCTTGAAAGAATCCTGGGAGAGCCAGACTTTGCACACTACCAAAGTGAGAGGCGACACGAATTGGTGACTTGGCAGAAGGGCTTTGGACTGACAAGCTGCAGGGATGCTGTTGTCCGTGTTGGAGAGTTTTCGTTGTTTTTCGGCCTCCTGGCGCCTTTCAGGTTCCGGTGAAGCAGATCAAACTAGTTCAAGAAGACCCACTCGCTGGAACTCCTGTCCTCATCCGATGGTACTTCAACAACTACACCTTGGTCTATGGATCTCTGTCGCAGGCGTGCTTGAGTCATGTGAGTCATGTGCTTGCCTCCAAAAATTGTTCCATGGGAGTGGATGGCACAGCCATGTGTGCATGCGTTGGTGGGTTCTATCAGTGTATTTTCGGTCAGTTGCTGGGAGTTCTCCTCTTAGTCGAGAGATTGCAGTCCGAGTTTCCGCCAAAATCAGCTAGGTTCTCATGGCATGCGATCCATTCTCTACTACCATTTGGCGTTTTTTTCCTATGTGGCCACAATGAGATTCTTCCCCGGTTACCAAGTCAAAGTCCTCAAAAGCTGCCCTCCAACCTGCATGCAGCATAGCTAATACGCCAACTTCAGCGCCCCGGAAAGTCCAGTCACGCACCTAGTCAAGGCTGCGACCATCTTCCGTAGCATGTTGGACCAGATTCCGTGCAAACAGGAGCAACACGAAAAAGGGTTGCTCGTATGTACCTGCGGAGCGCTCTTGCTGTGGCCATCCGAATGGTGCGGGCCTGAAGCGATCAGGCGGGGTAGAAGACCGCATGTAGGGCGTTTGTGAGGTCCTACGGTGCGATGGACAGAGGGGTGAAAAGAGATTCGGCGGGGGGGTCTTCAAAAAGGCCACCAGTGGAGACCTGTGCACAAAAGAATGAGGGCTTAACCCGGCGAAACCTAACGCTTTTCAACCACTTCTTTTTCAAACTCGCCAGGCGCCGCAGGGGCCGCAGAGACCCGGCGCCGGGTCTCTCGTCTTTCGTCGGGTCCGGGTGCTCTGTGGACACCGGGCACCGGGTCCGGAGCGGTGGGGGGGCCTGAATGGTCAGGACTGAATAGATTCATTGTCAGGGATAAATGTCGGATCAGTGACTGGGCCTATTTTGAAGTTTGAGGTCTATGTTTATTATTGGTTGTTTTTTCTTTTTCAGATGATGAACGTTCTTTGTCCAGAAGACCTGTTTTAGGTTACAGCTGGAACTTGTTTGGTCATGGACTTATGGGTATGTGGGGTGGAGGAGGGCGGGAGTGGAAGGTGGGCTGTGACCTTGTCCAAAGTAGCTGTAACGACACGAAAGCAACTTACTGTACCTAAATCCTAAAAATACTTAAATATGAAACGATATGACAAGTATGTAGGGGACCCAGATAATGCTTCAGGTCAAAGTTCACTGACTTGGTGAGGCACTTGTTGAGGCACGCGCCATTCGTGACCCGCCGCAGACATGCTTCCAGCCAGCCAGCCAGCCAGCCTCAGCTACCCCGAACCATGCAAAATGATGTGTTGTTCATCATTGGAGTTTTTGCAAAAGTTGAGCAGCTGCCCATGACCATATCGAAGATGAAGCTGCCTAAGGCTATGATCCGCAGTGGTTTGCAACATTAACATTGGCTGAAGAGATTTGGAGGTGGGAGGGGCATGGAGGGTCTAGGCTTTCGACAGGCCGCGTGCCTTGCGACTCTCTTTTCATGTGACCACAATGTTACAGAAGTGATAGCAGTTATATTTCGTACCATTTTTCTTCCTTCATGTCGCTCCCTTTCGAATCATTTGAGCCATTGGCGGTTGCTATGTTGCAGCTATGTTTTGTCAGTCGGTCCATCATTTGTCAAATTTTCATGTTGTTTGGCAGAGCCTTTTGACGGAGGGCTCTGCGTAGCTGATTTGTCGTTTGCACGTTGGCAACACGGACGTCAGGTCAAGTGCCCTGAGGGTCGTGGGTCTTCCATGTGACTTCCTTTCAGACGTCTACTTCTTGGGGTGTATCGGTGTATCCCTCAGCGGCTGACTTTAGAATTCTCTTCCTTCCAAGACCTTTGGAACGTCACCTCCTCGCCCATCTATGGCACTGGAAGCCGTGCTGTTTTTTTGAAGGACAGCTGGCAGTGCAGGTGATATGCTACCCAAGTTTCAATCATTGAATGCTGAACGCAGATAGAACGGACATGTGCGTGAGATGCGACTACCAGGACCCTCCAAGCGCTGCCGGCCTGAGAGATGCGGCCGCTGGGGTGTCCAAGAAGCACCCGTTTGGACGGTCCGGTAGAGAGACCCATGTTTCGAATTGGTTCTACTGTACCACTGTGCTGACCGCCCGTTCGTCCCCAGCTCGTTCGTTCCGTCGCCCCCGGCCACCCGGGCCGTTCGGCTCAGCGAACGGGACATGACTCTACCACTCCACACCACCAGAGGCTTTACGGCGCGTCGGTGCGTGCAACGTGGGGACCAATCACTGAAAAAGCTTCTTTCTTCCAGGACCTTCAGGACCTTCGACCGTCCTTGAGATCCCAGTGGTGGGTCGCGTCACAGTCCATCGTCCCTGAAGAGGTCACTGTGTTTCAGCCTCCAAAGAGGTCACGTACTGAAGGTCCTGGTTCTTGGCATGTCTACTCTTTGTTATATCGTTTCATGGTTCCGGACCTCGGCCGACCCCAACAGACTGAACGGTGACCAGCCGCGCACCGGGTGAACGGTGACCGTGACCAGCGAACGGCGGGAGCTCGCCACGGTTTTCCAGTCAGGTCCTCCGACCGATCCAATCGGCTCTTCGCTCGCTGACCGTGTGCAGGAGGTTTGTGAGGACACCAAGTCGAAGGGGGGAGTCTTTTCGTTCGTGCGCGAGAGGTGCTACGCGTGTGCTTGATGTACTGCGGCCACCTTCGGAAGACTGAGGTGGAACGGCCCGGGCGGCGTGGACACGGTGAAGCGGGGTGGTAACGATGGGGGGTTGAGCAGTTCTGACCAATCGCGTGTTGATTGTTTCGTGATTCCAAATTGGGTTTATTAGTCATTATTAGTCACTATTAGTCAAGAGTCTGCACGAGGTTGTCATTGTCCTTTGAGGTGGTGACACCTGGAACCGCCGGAGGAATCACAGTGGGTAAGCTCAGCTGTTGAGGAGTTGGGCACCAACCAACTAGAGGGGAAACTCTTTCAAGGGGATCAGAAGCCAGAAAGACCCTTTGAATTGATCAACAAGGGAAAGTGAGCCTCCAGTTTGCTCGCAGATGTTTGCACAGAGAGCTTGCGTTCAGAATGCCAAAGTTCTTTTTTCCAAAAAAACCGCAAGGGAGGGCCGATGTGAGCCAGGCTCAAGCCTGGCACATCCGAGTGCCTCAGGTCGGCGCCGGAGCCATGTGAGCCATCCGAGCGATCAAATCTGGGTTTTGCAGAAGCCATGACGGAAAGCTTGGCTTTGGTGGACATTCACCAAGTGAGATGGACGCACAATGCGATCTATGACCATTTCAAAGATGGTCGGAGCATCTTCGAAACCGTGGTCGAACTCCTGACAGGCAATTTGAAGCTCTCAGCTTTGCCTCCACTTCAGCTGGTGAAGAAAGGCAAACAACTCTACTCCCTCTCGAATCGCCGCCTTTTCGTGCTGCGGAAGTATGCCCACATCTTGAAAAAATTTGGTCATTTGCATGAGAAGAGCCCTGTGTCAGTTCCTATCGCCTTCACTGACGCCCACCATGGAGATGCTTTCACCACCGGCACTGGTGGTCTGCAGGTGCAGCTCTTGCGCCCCTTGCAGAAACCCACCTTTCAGCCGCGACAGTGGGGCCCCACCTGCGCCCCCTCGGCACGGAGCCTCTCGCGTGACGCGCGCAGCCACTCGCGTGGACGCTCGCTGTCGGTGGGCCGCTGGGCGGAGGCGACGGAGGCTGGGCGTGGTGCAGCGACCGGACGGCGCGCGTCCTTTGGGCGGGTGGAGTACCGCTTTGTGTTGGAGGACATCGAGGAGATTCCGCCAGCGGGGATGGCGGCGGTCGCACCGTCTTCGGGGAGGCCTAGGAGCCCAAGTCCCAAAGCCAAAGCAGCAGCGACAGAGGTGAAGCCGAAAGCAGTGGCGAAAGAGGTGAAGCCGAAAGCAGTGGCGAAAGAGGTGAAGCCGAAAGCAGTGGCGAAAGACATGAAGCCGAAAGTAGCAAAAGATGTGGAAGATCATATGCCAGATGCTTTGAAAGACATAGGCCCATGCGTGAGTGAAGCACAAGGGTTTCCGGTCCTTCCTCAGAGCAAGAGAAGCAAGAAAGAGCTGGAGGTGGCAGATTTGGTGCTCAAATGTCTCCGCTGTCAGAAGGAGATCCCCAAAGCTCGTCAGATACAGGTGCCGGAGAATCTCAAAAAGCACCTCTTCTCCAGGCTGGTGCCTTCTGGAGAGGAGCAGGAAGTTACTGCTTGGATCGATGGGCGTGGGCCGTCGATTGGCCCTCACACTCAGGTTGAGAAGCTCTTAAAAGATCTTCAACGCTACGTTGCCCGCCTGGAGACACAGGTGCGGTGGTTGTGTCGCCCAAGCCTTTCATGATGTGTCAGAGCTAAAGAAGAACATGAAGAACTCCCTGCTTTACCTATCTTGATGAGGTTTCATGTTCACGTCTCATCACGTATCTATTTTCAGCATTGAAGACCGGGCCGAACCGTTGACCCCCCGCCCAGGTGGAAGACTCGCAACGCGTGGGCACCATCGCAGCGTGGGAGGAGAGAACCTTCACTTCCCACGCCTTGGGCGGTTCCAGCCACGTCCAGGGCCCGGCGCGCGTGGGCGACGGCGACGTCGAGGGCGGCGCGGGCCCGAGTGGCCCGAGTGGCCCGTCGCGTGACGGGGCGACCTTGCTTTTGTCCACCTTGAGCCCAGACGGCTCGCTGGGAGCGCAACTGGTGGTGGATGGAAAGCCGCGTCTCCAATTGGTGGATCCCATTGTGGGACGAGTGCTGTACACCTGTGAGGACTTGCTGGTGGGCTCTGAACTCTCCCAGTCGCTGCAGTTCTTGGACTATCGTTTGCTTCTGTCTGGGCCTGCAGGGGTCACGTGCTTCGACTTGAAGAGCAAAGCGGTGCAACACATGCCGATGCCCATGCCGATGCCCTATGGTGCTTGCGGCTTCATGGTCCTGGTGCCGTGTGGCACGGTGTCCGGTGACACCTGCCTGCCGGGCACCGTGGGGGACACCCCGGCGGACACCGCGGGGGGGCGCCGCGGTGGACACCGCGGTCGCGCCGGTCACGCGAGCTCGGCGGCGTGGGACCAAAGGTGGCTGACTGAAGTGTGTTGGGGATTTTTGGGGATGTTGGCTGCGCCGGCTAAAGGGCCACTTCTTGAATGGATTTCTTCTGTTCAACTACTGTAGTTAAAACATGTTCTTCCGTAAGCAGCCAGGTTTAGTACACAGATCCTGAACGTTTTGAAGCACCAAATCTGGTTTTTCCTCGAGCCTTCAAAAGAGGGAAGATGCACGACCGGTTCAGAACGTAGAACCGACCTTGCCGAAGGTCTAAGGTCGGATGGTTTGTGAACTGGATTGCAGAACAGGTCGTGTTTTGAACTGGACTATGTCCCAAGATTGCGCCTGTTGTCGCCTGTGGAGCGACCGGAATGCAGGTGCCAATGCAGGTGCCAATGCAGGTGCTGGGCATGCGCGACAGGAGCGTTTTGACCTCCTGCACGGTGAGGCGGAGTGGAGGGGGTGGCCGGATCGGGGGATTTTGGAGGATCGGGGATTTCCTCTTTTCTTTTTGGGAACTAGAAAACCATGTGATTGCAATACCCGTGGTGTGAGTGGACCTTCTCAACAATATGCTTCGAAAGGGACACCTTCTCGCGGAAAGGGTTGTGGGCTTCGGATCCTCGCGATGACGACCCCGTGGAGCCCAGAAGATTCCGACGAAGAAATGATCCAACAATGCTCCTCATGAAAGAATAGCGACACCTCTGAACCTCCTTCAGAGTCTACACTTGTAGACACCCTCAAACGGAGGGTCCTGGTATATTCTTATTCAAGAGAAGACCACCACAGGTTGAAGAACCCGAACTAGACTATCCGGGTCCTAGTGACCTGGTCACGTTCCACCTCTCTTGGGACCCTGATCCAAGTGCTTCATCACTTCCGAATCTTCGCCCCGGCGCCTCTTCGGTGCACCCGTTTGGGTGCGATGCCCCGTGGTGCACCGATGTGGTGGTGCGATGTGGGTGGTCCCGTCCCGTCGGAGCTTTTGATGACTTGGGGTTTGACATGTCTGTCGCAGCGGGGTCTATTCTATATACTTCACCAATGCACATGCAGGTTTTTGAGGATGTTCTTTTTTCCAAGCCTGGGTAGGCAAGACCAAGCGGCGTGTGATGACTGTGTAGCAACATGAAGACGCATGGAGAGGCTTTGGGGTGGGTCGTCTCTTTGCCCGGTGGGGGGTCAGTGGGGATCCTCGAGAGGAAGTCCTGAAGAATGAGTTCATTGGTTTTGTTGCTGTTTCTTGTTTTTCTTTGCTGTTCTGCTGTGTCGCTGGTCTGAAATATCAGGGCGATGTCTCAGGCGATGCCTCAGGCTTGCGGCCTCTTGAATGTTGGGGGCCCCCCAATCCACTTTAGTTCCAATTGCTGGTTCGATTGTTGAGGGGATGTGAACAGAAACATTCTGAAAGAAGAACACATTCTGACTGAGGCAACTTCCAATGTTCGTTTCAACCTCTTCAACCTCTTCCAATTGGTCCTCCCACACAGGTCCCTCGAGGCCTCGACCGTGGCAACCCAGCAGGTACTGAGAAGCATCGGGTGATGAAATCGTCACTGCCAGAGGAGCCACGGCCATCGCGCAAAATGAAGCCGGGACGCGGGACACGGCCACGGCTGGTTGGTCAAGTGAATCATCTTCGGTTTGTACGAAAGGGCCAGCAAACCCTTTGGAGGCCCGGAGATATTCTGGAGAAAAAAGGGCAGTTGAGGTACTTGGCAGAAAGTGACGAAAGTGATTGTTCCAGAGAGAAGCATGTGAAGCAAACTGCTTGGGATCCAGATGTTTTGCTCTCTCGCAAAATCGAACGATTAAACACAACAGCAAGACATGGGAGAGTTTGCTTGTTCGCCAGGCTTCTGTTCCACCATCGATCAGATCCTTGGGTTTTTCGGTGGTTTTTTGGTGTTTCGGGCCGCTCCTCCACCTCACCAGCTCCGACTCGCCCAACTGGCCCAATGGATCGCCCAGGCAGCCATCAGTCGTAAGGAACCAGGGGGGCCCTCGGAGGCAAACTGGAAGCACCGGGACGAGCGGCCGACCTCGCGGCCTGGCCCTGCACAAGTGCACCAACTCTGTGGTCCAAGGACCTACCACGGGGGGGGGCCGCCCCCCCTCCTTATGGTCGTGGTCAGTGCGGAGCCATTGGTGATGTGATTCTCGCCAGTGAGGGCTCAAGAATGCTCAAGAGCTGGAAGGACACTTTTTCATGATCCTCCCCAACACGTGACGCATGTATACGCGTGTGTGTTTTGTTTACTTTTTCAGCTGCGAGTGTGAGTATTTTTCAGTCCACTCTGCTGGCTGCCAGCTGGCCTCGCATCCGATCCAGCCCGATACTCGAAACGGCCCGGAAACTACTCGTCTTCCCAGAAACGGCCGGAAAACACATCTGGTCCCCCAAAACATCGGGAGCCCTGAGAGGTCTAGGTCCGAACCGCCACGGAGCAGACCAAAGAACCAATTCAGCAGACTTCCAGGGGCACCGTTTCGTTGGCCCCACTGGGAAAAGTCAGCCCCTCGTAGCAGAGGCACGCACCTCGTAGCAGAGTCAGCCGCGACGTGGACCGAGACCCTGCGGGCCCCACGATGCAAAGCAACAGCACCCGGCTAGCGACCTAGCAGTGCTCGGTGGCCATGTTCCTGGGGCCTGAAGCGCTCAGGCCGTCGGGGGTTTGGAAGACTCGACAGAGATGGATGAGCTCGGATGGGGAAGACGTTCAGACCAAGTGGACATGGTCTTTGTTTGGGTCCGACCATCGTGTTAGGGGTGGTGCTTTTTCAAGGTAACAACTGGGAGAGTGTGATAGTGCAGGTTTCCTACATAATAGGAGAAGGCCATCCCAACTAATTCTTCAACAAGTTCTGCCAGGCTCTATCTCAGCAGGGGCCGCCTACAGAGGCTGGGCTGTGAGGATCCAAGGTCTCGGGTTGACCAAACTCGGACTGGTCGCACTCGGAGAATTCCCCGTCGACCGCCTGGTGGGTGGATGAGTTGTGTGAGCGACCTTTGAGTGGAGAAGAGAGTGAAGCCTACACCAGAAGTTTCTACAGTTGGAGCTTGCCTTTGGCATTTGGCGGGGGGATCGGATTATAATATAATATAATAATAAATATATATATATATATGTACACAAGATGTTTGAAGATCATGAGTTGGTAGGGAAGGTTTTGGATGTGACAGTGTGCGCAAGTCTTGGAAGGTTTCAAAGATTTTCAAAGTACCTATAGGGACACCAAAGCAGTTTACTGTACCTCACTTTAAGTATTAAAAGGTGCATGCAATTTCTAGTTTCGGGAACCACTATGAAACTTCAGGTCAAAGTTCACTGACATGTTGAGGCACATGCGTGACAAGCCACACATGACTCAAAGACATCCGAAGACTGCTTTGATGGTCAGAAAAAGGAGGTCTTAGGTCCTCCAGTGGGGAAAGAGGTGCGAGGAGCACGTGTACATGTAAGAGGACTGTTGAGGTTTGCAAGTTTCCAAGGTCTCGACCGTTTTAGGCCTCAAGCACCTCTGGAATCACTCTCTTGGGGAAAAAGCACCTCGCAGAGCCACCGAATCACTCGAGCTCGGGCCGCGCGCGTGGCCCGCGCAGTCTCCGCTCGAGTTCTGGCTCGTGAACCGAGCCGTTTCCATCCCCGGGGTGTCGCCCGGTTTGGCGCAGGCCCGGCGTGAGGCATCGGGTCTGGCTGGTGCTGTGCTGGATGTCTTCCTGGAAGGCGCGGTCGTATTCCGATCTATCCAGATGGTCGTGTGCGCAGTGCGCATGATGCTGACGGGTCTCCACCCGTTCACCCCAAAGATGCTGGGCTTGGGCGGTTGGTCGTTTTCAGGTTTTGACCCTTTCCTGGATGGGTTTAGTTTTGATCCATAATGGCATCACCTTGATCCAGACTTGACAGGGAGAATTCCCGAGTGGTTCCATGATTTCACCGGGCCTGTCAGTGGAACCCATGATCTGACTCTTGGATGGCAGATTCCTCAAAGGACCATTGGATGGGCAGATGGCAGGACCTTCCTCAAATGAGGCTTTGGCTCTTGAAATAGGCTTCAAAACACCAACGACCAGAAATCGTGAACCTTCAGAACGAAACCAGGGGGATTGGTTCCTTGTTCCCAACCAGTCCAAGGACCAAGTGAAACTTTGGAACCGGGTCCTTAACCCCCATGTAGTACTGTCTTTTGGGACCCAGATCCAGATCCAGGTCCGTTCTTGAGGGGGTCTGGGGTGTTTTTCAGCTGCATACACCAAGCTACAGTGATTTTCGGAGCTGTATGCATCACCGAAACCTGCTCGGTGCCACCGGCTTCGGCTTCGAACCTCGGTGTCGGCGTGGCCCCAACGTCCACGTCGTCGGGTTGCGACTGACCGGTGGGCGGAAGGTACCGCGGTCAAGCGGTCAGCCATCCAGGAGGCCCCCCCCCCAAAAAATAAAGCTGGATTGCTGGTGTTTCCAAAGCCTCATGCAACTCATGACTAACTCGGCATGACTCCTTCCCATCAGGGTGGGAAATGATGGGAGGGCTCGTCCACCAGATCTGAAACGGACTTGGACTTGGCCGCCAGGTCTGGCTGGAACAGCGGCTCAGTGCGTACAGCCCGGGACTCGCCAGTGGGGGTGAACGTTTGGGGGGAGCGGACGAACATTTGCTCATTCACACCATTGGATACCATTGGTGAAAACACCACGGCCAGTGTGAGTTTCGCGTGTGTCCTTGCCCGATTCATGTGAGTTTTGAGAGGGTTGACATCAGATCTGGTCTTCTTCCTGAGAAGACCCACACCATGGCCGGCGACCTAAGCGACCTCCCATTGGTCCAAGAACATGGCATGAGAGGTTAAGTGACCTTATAACCCTATAGGATACCTCTGCTGAGGTGCCTACCTTTGGTACCCTGAGCTCTACGACCAGCTTCTGGCGCAGAAGCTCCGGAAGAAGCGGCTGCTGCGCAGCCAGGCGGGCACGGGGTTCCGGCGGGTCACCGGTTCCGGAAGGGCGACCGGTAGGTGGGGCCAATTCCAATTCTGGTGGGTGGGTCCATGGGTTAACTCGTAGTCCATTCTGTTCATTTTGAAGGTTTTTCCAAGAGGGTTGGGAGACAGACTGGAGAGGAGCGTCCCCTTGAGAACCAAGGATGGCTCGAGCCCAAAGACTGGTTGTAGTCAAGGTGACACACTGACTTGGAAGATCCTTCTTAGATTCTTGCCAAACAGTGGTAACTCCCCAAGCAGAGAGTTTTTGGGATCATCAAGAAACCTGTGAGCACTTCAACACAGTCAAAACCCCTTCCCAGCAACCGATTCTGATCACGAGCGAGCGCACGGAACGCTCTAGTCAAGAAAGGTGCCATGATTGATTTGGCTGTGGGTCAAAACCCGGAGCCCCATCTCCAGAGTGGGTCTGAGTGGCAGTGCAGATTGACCACTGTCTTGCGGTGTAAAAGCCCGGAGCCCCAAAGCATGGTACTAGTAGGTTGACCTCCTAGGTAGTCTATTCTGTTCATTCTCGGTAGTCAACCAGTTTTGACCCACAGCCATTTGATTCAGGTAGCAAGGCTGGGTGTTTGGGAAGCAGACCCGGGGTTGCCTTGTCAGCTTGCCTCTTAAACCATCCAAGGCTTCTTAGCGAAGCCACCACGTACAGTCCGAGCTGTCCCCTTCATTTGGGAAGCGTTTTTGGGGCCAGGGCGTTTGGTGTGTCTCTGAATCTTCCCTTAATGCGTCTAGTACAAGAGACGATGTCCGCAGAGGGGCCTTCGAGTCAGCCATGGCGCTGTGCATCCGCGTGGCGCTACCCAGTGGCCGCACGGCAGACGTCCCGCTGGAGCGCGAGGCGACGCTGGGGGATCTCAAGACTGCGGCGCAGCGGCAGTTGCAGGCCGGGATGCGGGGGCACCGAGCACCTGGGACAAAGGATGCTACATGGTGTGACATGATGATTGTTTGTGGGGTGCCAATCTTTTGGTGCGGCAAAGCTACGAGATGTAGCAGGATTCATGTTATTTTTTTGGGCCTGGGGATGCGGAGATCGATGATGCCAGACGACACAAAGAAGGCTCAAAGGCAGTGAAGGAAAGGCCGGCCTGGAGCCGGAAATTAGATGCCTGCGAAAGAACGCTTTTCCTGTGCCACCCCGCACAATTTCGCGTTCCTCCCTGACTCCGCCTGACTTTTGTGGGTGGGTGGAGCATATTAACTGTTTTCTTTTGCCTTTAGTGGAATACACAGTGGTGGAACATCTCAACGTCCCCGTCTCAGACCCACCACCCTTTCTGGTCGCGGCCGCCGTACGGCCTGGCCGTATGGCCTGCGGCAGGCCGGCGTGCTGCGGCTGATGCATCCGTCCAGCGGAGAGCTCTTGGATCTGGCGCAGTCCGTCGAAGCTGCAGGCTGGGGCTGCGGAAGCACACAGGGAAACACAGGTGCTTGTTGTGTCGGAACATGAGATGTCCGGGTTCGAAGCTCACAGGACCAGCAGGGACAGGGACGGTCGGACCGACCTTGGACATCCGCGAGTGTTTGGGGAGACAGATGCAATCCAGTTGGCATCAGTTACATAAGTGGCCTTTACTTGCGAAAAATCCACTGTGACTGGTTAATTAATTGTCACAATCATCCACTGTTACTGGTAATAGGATAGACCATGATGATAGACCCAATCTATAAGCTAATCATTCATAGTATTCACTTACTTATATAATCGATTTAATATCAGTTAGATACGGTTCTGCAATCCTTTTGAGAGAACAGCGACGTATCAGGACATAATATTGGAGATCGTTCTAGACTGGCTACAGTGTGTTTGCTCCACCGAATATAGAGGCCTTGGCCAGAATGAACATGAAGTGCGAGTTTGGGGGTGTTCGTCGAAGGGTTGATGTTTTGAGAGGTATCCTGGAAAAGTTTGGGAACTTGAAAGGAGGTTTCACTGGGGCGGCTAGGATTCCAGAAGCATTGTTGAACATATTTTTGACCCGAGCCACCATTGCTCTCGCACAGATTCTAGACTGAAAAAGCGCAGGTTGTTCCTTGATGTACAGAGTCGCAGCGCGGAACAAAGTTTGGCGAAACAAGCCGACTTCTGCAGAGGCGACTGATAGGGATCTGGCCGACCAAGGACTCGCTCCGGAGGCCACCGTTCTGGCCATCGCGCAGCCAATGCAGCTCTCTGCCACCAAGCCCCTTGGCGCGCGCCCGCGAAGTGTGCAAAGGCCCAGAACGACTATATCTTGCCCCCCCGTGGGCCCAGTGAAGTAAAGGAAGGCTCTTTCCTTTCAGGCACTCCTTATCTTCAAGTTCCCTCCAAAAGGACGATTCTCTTCCAACCACAGCATCATGATGAAGGGTTTGGGGATTGCTCGAAACTCATTGGCCAAGAAAACGGCGCAAGCGAAGAGGTACAACATCAATTGTAACTACCAGGCACCAACTCCTTGGAGCCCGGGCCCTTCGGGGAGGCTCACCTCCCTCTATGACTTTCTGTCGCAGAAGACGTGGGGGACCTGCGCGCGCTCCTTGGCCAGGTTTTCCTTCGCCCTGCGCTGTGGGGGTCGCGTGGTCGCCTGGGGGGCGCCGAGAGATGGGGGCGATTGCAGCAGGGTGCAGCATCAGCTGCGCGAGGTGGAACACTTGGAGGCGAGGTCCGGTCGTCCGCTTCAGCGAGCGAAGTGACGGAAGTGGAGAGAGTTGAACCGGTCGGAGGGCGAATCGCTTGAAGAATGGTGGGATTCCAGGAAGCTTTCCACAAAGAACTCCTGCTTCAGCAGGTACCAGGTAGAGTGTAAGAATCATCATACATTTGCTTGAACTGAGAGGCGGGATTGAATAGGCTACAGCCGCTACAGGTTTTTAGCTACTTATAGTACTGTGGCCTCCTTACTATGTGGCTCACCTACTGAAAACGAAGGCTCGAACGAACGTCCGAACGAACGTCCGTCCCGTCAGTCGGACACCCGGACGAGAGCTTCTCGGCAGGGCAGTGACCGGAGCTTCTCGGCACGGCTCTCTTCGGGACAAACGGTGGCCTGGGGTGGCCTCGAGTGCTCGACCCGCACGCAGGAGCGTTTTGGAAGAAGAATGGCTCGTTGTGAGTTGTGTCGGGAGGGGGAGCACAAGGTCGATTCTTTCCTATGGTTTCTGAATCCTGAATACATGTTTTTCTCCCGATGTCTCAGCAAGTTTATGCTGGCAATGATGCACAGTGTCTACACTGCCGCTGAGCGGCTCCCAAGCTTGTGCGCTCTTCAGCCAGACCCGTCCAAGAGGGACTATCTCACAGCGCAGTGGGGGACATGTGAGTGAGTGCAGACATTCCACAGGGCTTGGAACCATGTCAGGTCATACCATGCGCTCATATATCCATGTGTGTGTGGCCACATATTTTGCTTCGACAAGAGAGTCTAATACGTGCAGGGCGGATGGCCCAACACGGTTGGTATTACATCGTATGACCATCCCGTTTTTTTCCATGTTTCGGCGCCGGTGAATGGCCAACCCAACCAAACATGAAAATCCAAACTGCACCTCTTTTTCCACAACCCCCAACTAGCGCATCTAAGTTGTGGTTCTACTTGCCTGCAAGCCTGGGGGGATCGAGTTCCTGGCCGTCGAAGCATTCTCCAAGGAGCTGCAAGATACTCTTGCCGCCGCGCAGCAGATCTACGACACGGACACCGCTCATGCAGCTTTGATGCCCAATGGAGGCATGGAGCGTCGTGGAGGTGTGCGGCTTTGAAGGGAGCAGTGACGAAAAAAGTTTGAAGCCCGGACCCCCAAGTGGCAAGTGCTGAAAAGGCACTTGTTTCAGAATGTTTCACTAGCCTTAAGAACTCTTTTCATAATGCATGAAAGCTAGCTGTTGAAGCATCCCTAACGCCTTGGACGCGACTGAAAATTCTTGGAGGCGTCCTTGCATGGGGAGATCCAGAAAGAGGTGGCGACTGCAGTGAAGTTGAAGAAGATCTGGTGGGTGTGAACCTTGGGACGAAAAGTTCCAAATCCTTTTGGCCGAGGTTCCCCCAAAGTCTGAGCGCTGGTTTTCAGCTTTGGCTGTTCTCTGGAAAACACATTGCGCCGCTTGAAGCAATGACTTTGAACTACAATTATTTTTGGATATTTTGTTGGACTTTATTCAGCCTTCTTTTCCACCAGCACATTGGGTCAACTGCATGACTTTTCACCTCACAACTCGCCCCCAATCCCTTGAACCGCCCCCAGGACGTCGCTGGTGGCCACCAGCGATTCCTTCTGCGCCCTGTTGGCCGACGGCCGCCTGGTCACCTGGGGCGACATGGATCTGGACCTGGGCTTCGGCACCGGGCCGCACGGCCAAACGCTGCAGGGCCGGCCCGACCACCGAGGCGGCCGAGCGCCGCGGGCGAAGGCGGTGGCGGCCACGGTGCACGCGTTTGCGGCGATTTTGAGGGATGACACGGTGCTGGCGTGCCTTTGGAGGAGTTGAGTTCCCGCGGAAAACGAAGGAGACGGCCGAGGGGTGTGGCCCGGGCCGCCCCCCCACGGCCAGCAGGATTGAGATGTTTCCTGATTCCCACAGGTTCTTCAGGGTTCTGTCGCCGAAAACGCGAGGTGGGCGGTGCCGGTAGCCGGTGGGCGACCCACGTCTTCTTCGCCAGAAAAGTGAGATGTTCGGACTCAACGAGGTTGGAGGAAGAGATCTGCAGATCTGCTAGAACTGCCCAGCCGCCCAGCCCGAAACGAAGCACGGGGAGTTTCAAAGGACCGAGGCATGCGTCATGGGTTTTCCACCGGTTTCTTCTGGTTTCAACGGCGAGGCATGCTGTAGACACACCGCATCAACATGGCCTTTGCTGGTATTTTTTTCAAGAGAACAGCCCCGAAGTCGCAGAGTCGATGAGTCGATGTGGAGAGAAGACATTTGCAAAGATGTTCAACTCCTTCCCTCCCAGCAAAAAAACAGGTGCCGTGCGAGGCTCCAAGGATCAAGATGAGAAACCTTTACTTTTCAGAACTGGATGTTTTTCCTGCTCAGAACTGGAGAGACCTTCTCAGTGCACCTCCCAGGTGGGGCGATGAAGCCTATGGTGGACGCTTAAACGTCGAGCTGCGCGAGGCCCGCGGGTTCGCTCGCTCGTAGCGATGGTCGGAGGAGGTTCTGATTTCGGAGCCCCATAGGAATCGAGCGAAGCAAGGCCGAATCCCTTTTTTGGTGTTCAAGGACCCTTCAAGAGCCCTTAGTAAAAGACTGGCACTTAAAATTCCCCAGTTGAAAGCCCATCGACCTGTGTTTTGGTGACTTGGTGATCCTGGTTGGTGACATGACTGTCATGACTTTTCAGACTGACATGGATCGTTAATGAGACTCCTGATTAATAACATCCCCGCATTTGGATCATGTGGATTGTAAAGCCGTAAAGCCTTTTACATATGTTTCTTAGCTCGGAAGAGCTACCGGTCCGTTGCAGCATTGCACCAAGGAACAGAGGAACGGGGAAGGATCGGCCACCGGTTCCTTCGTGAATTGCCAGGGAACGCCGCAAAGCACGAGACGACTGAAGGGTTCAGACCTGTAGTCATGCGTGGTGAGCTGAAGGCGGTCCCAGCCATTTGCTGCAAACAGGCGTCTTCCCTGTTCGGTGCCAGGAAGGACTTTCGGTGTTGCTTATTGGGGGGGTGCCACATCGTGTCTGTATTCAAGCAACACGCCAGAAGCGAAGCGCCTGGGCTGTCCTCGTCCTCCGAAAAAGCCTCGCATATCTGGCTGCTTCTCCTGTGAGGTGGAGAAGCTCCAAGCGACGAGCAAGGCCTTTGCAGCTCTGAGCACGGAGTCTGGGCCTTTTTGGGAGGGGAAGAGGGGGTGGCTGGAGTTCGGGTCAGCCAGTAAGCTGCTTCCAGAAGATTTCTTTTGGGTTAGGTCTTGGTCACATGGCTTCACCCCCTGGTCTATGGGGCTCGGAACACATTCCCGATCGACCCGATCAGGGTTGGCTGAGACTGGGTTTTTCTGTGCCCCCCCACGCTCCGGACCCACGTGACCGATATAGATGTTGCAACCGCCCCCGTAGGGCCGTAGGGGTTGAGGTGTGTCAAAAACCCAAACCAGCCAAACCGGTTAGAGGAGGTTCCTCAGTCAAAACGGTCAGTAAGTAATTGCAGGTGCGACGTCATGTGCAAAGCCAGTTTGCAAGCCACCGCCTGAAGCTTAGCACCAATAGCGGGAGAAGGGTCAGCGTCAAATGTGACCCACCCACTTTTGGCAGTAACACGAGGCTGGTTCACCCACCAAACATGGGCAACATTGAAGGAACATTCCATCTCTTGTCGAAAAGAACGAAACTGAGGGCACGTGGCCCAGAAATGCCTCATGGAAGCATCTTCTGCATTACAAAAAGGACAACTCGTGTTATTAAAGTGTCGGGGAAGTGGCAGCACTACCCCGAAACACGGAGAGTAAAAGTTTTTTCCTTAGGTTCAAGATTTGCTGGATCCCAGCCGGATCCCAAATGACCACTTGCCACGACCAAAAAAACGACACCGCCATCAAAGATGCTCTGGGCCATTCGCTACGTGTGGACGACTTGGACCCACCTGTGCCAGGTTATCCATCCCAAAAGCCTCAACTGTGCCAGGTTATCTCAGGCGGCGTCCCAACCACACGCGATCCACCGGTATCCACAGTGTTTGCCTTGTTGGACGTCTGGGATCAACTCCTCCGACTCCAAGGATATTCTGCTTTAACGTACCGGGAGTCACACGTCGGGGTGGTGTGGCCCGTCCCATCCCAGGGGCCGTGGATGCGACAGGGGCACTCCGGTCAGCCTGCATGGATAGCACCCCGTCGAACGTGACTCCTGGTCCACTCCAACGAACACGTCACATGAAAGTGGAGTGAAAACCCCCGGGCGTCGCAAAAGGAACGTCGTCTTCCAAGGGACCATGTCATCCACTTCCATGTGATGTGTTCGTCAGAGTGTATGTTGCTATAATATGTGAGTGGATGTGAGTGGATGCACTCCTATATAGCCTCCATGGATAGCACCCCGTCGAACGTGACTCCTGGTATTTGTAAAATATGTTTTAAAGCTTTCATATGGCCCCTCCGAATCGTGGTGGTGCCCAACTTCTCCGATGGTGCCGAGGACGGATCGATCTATGCCTGGGGCGACCGAGAGCATGGTGGGGAGATCAGTGAGACAATCCAGGAGCAGTTGAGAGAGGTCGGGGGCACCTGCGCGCCTGGTTTTGGCGAGGTTGGGCGGGTTGGGCGAGCCTACTGAAGCAAGATGAAGCAAGTCTAAGTTTGGGTATAAGCTCCTCAGAGCTAGATGTTTTGGTGGTCGAGCCGATGGAAGAAAGCCGGGGGACAGTGTAAAGGCTGTGGATGTTTTGGAGAGGGTTTAATCACCCTCTCCATCCAAGTTGGTGCTTTTGATTTATCTTCATTTTTAGAGGAGGTCATGGACCAAGCGACCACCTATGGGTAGAAGTTCCAAACTGTTACCAGATCTTGAACCGGTTCGAATGGCTCCACCTTGCTTTAGTTGGCTTCGCTGATCTCGATGTCCTGCACCAAGGGGCCTCACTCCCTCGGTGTGCCCCGTCACGATCTCCAGGTGCGCCACCTGGCCTCCACGAGCTCCGCCTTCTGCGCGCTCACCGCGGACGGTCGCCTCGTCTGCTGGGGCAGCGCCGCCCACGGCGGCGCCGGACCCGGACCGGCCGCCACGGGGCGGGCGGTGGCGGTGCGGGGCGGCGACGCCGCGTTCGCCGCGGTGCTTGAGGAGGGCACCGTGGTGGCTTGGGGTGCGAGCTGCGGGGGTTCAGTGCCGGAAGAAGTGCAGGAGCAGCTGACTGGGGTGCAGGAGAGGAGACTTGCTGACGGGTGGGGAGTTGGGGGGGGCCAAGTGTTTCGAACAGAATTCCTGGGGAGTGTATTTTGGAATCAACGCTCAAAACTTGAGCGAACAACTCGTTCTGCCTTAACCTTCCGACTGACTGTCCAACTGGGTGCAAAGAAGTGTGCTGAGCCCTTAGGCCTGACGCCCTTACCGATTCAAAACGCCAGACAACGCACCGCACAGCACACGTGGCAAATCACTGCAAAGGCCTCACAAAAAATTAGAGGCCATGACATCGTCGTATCTCGCCTCACACATCATCTCTTTCTAAGATTTTCTAAGCGCGGGCTTTCTTATGACCAAAAAACTAGACGACGAGTGGCCCGAAAGCATTTTTCAAAAAATCATTTCATGTGATTTCCATCCAAAAACTCACTTCCGGGCTTGTCTCACCGGCCTCTTTCTCCCCACGCAGGACCTGCAGGCGACCCTGAAGGCCTTCGCAGCGCTCACGTCCGATGGGCGCGTGGTTTGCTGGGGAGATCCCAGCCTGGGAGGTGCACCGAGCCACCAGGCGAGCGGATAAGAAATTCTGTGTGTTTGGGGAAGCGATCCCTTTGGAAAAGAAGTGGGTCGACTCCAATGTCGGTCGACTCGGTCGATCTGTTGGAGTTTTTTTCATTCTGTTCTTCCAAGCACTTACGATATTGACGCATGTCATTACGTCTCTGCTTCTTTTTGATCGTCCGTGAGGCGTGTGTGGCGTTTTGGTGTGTTTTTGGGGACGGGAGGGACCGGGAGGGAGGGTTGGCGGGGGTAAGTCCGGGTAAGTGTCGTGTTGAGCATGTTACTAGTAGTGACTAGTGTTCTGGTTCCTGGTAGTAGGGCCAGGAGCCCCTAGTAGAGTCCTTGCTCCTAGTAGCGATGCCCTTTGCTCCTAGTAGCGTTCTTGTTCCATGTGTCTTGGAGTCTTCCAGGTGAAAGAGCAGCTGAAGGAGCTTCTCTGAGCCCACGAAGGACCTGACCAGCGAGGAATGACCACCTTCCGCGCGCTGCGGTGGGGTCGCCGGACAACGAAGCTCGGTGGGAACTTCGTTCGGAGCCGGCGTCCAGGCTAAGCCATCGTCCCAAAGGCAAAGCTGACCTCTCTACTATTTGGTTCACCCTGGGGGTCCCCCATTTCACCTAGCTTTGTTGTCCAAACGCACCAACAACCACCGTGGAGGTCCCCTCAGTCAGGTGGACCTCGCAGATCTCGGCAGTGGTTCTACTCGATTGAATGCACTCATACAAGAAGATAGATGTCAATAAGTCCAGGCTAAGACCCTATCACAGGTTAGCTGAAGGGATTAGCTTCCAGCAGCCATCTTGAGGATTCAAGAAGTTTGCACCCAGTTCGGACCAAGGCCACACTCTGGAATTAAGATTTAGTCCAATTAGAAGAGATGGCGTCCACTGTTTCCGGTACCCTTTCCGTATGCATCCTCCCCGAAAAAAGGTTCACTTGCGCAAGCTCTCGACACCAGACCCGCTCGCTGCCGCGTCGGACTGCCAGGTGTTTTCCGTTCCATCCCCCCCAAAGGGGCGAATCTCTGTTGCGAACTCTGGGCGAGCATACGGCGCCCCAAAGCTATGAGGTTCCTCGCCGCGCTAGCGCGTTTAGGCAGCGCGCCCCATCAGCTCGGCTGATTGACCCTTACAACAGTGGCGGGGAAGTTGGGGCCCCCGTCACTCAGGGTCCAAGTGCCCTTTGGAATCCTTTCAGCTCTTTTTGGAACTCTTCCCTTTTTCACCAACCCCAGCAATCATGGACCGATGCCATGACACGACCACTACACGACACGCTCAGGTTCCGTGGGTTCCTCGGCCGCGGATAGGGATGGCTCGTTCCGTCCAAAAGGGACGTCGCGGAGCGATGCGCCGGGGCCGTGTGGAAGTCAATACTGTTTCAGCCAAACGTGGATGAACTTGGTTTCGATGTCCGATGTCCATTGGTTGCAGGGGTAGGCACAAGTCAAAAAGGTGGACTGGAACATGCAGACAGGACGCCAAGTGGCCGACCTGCGCTTGGCCAGCTGGCCTCCTTTCTTTCCTTCTTTCTTTCTTTTGCAACGGACTCTTCGAACATGACGAACCGGCAAGTCGACGGATTCTGCCGCTGCCAAGAATGCCGCCAGGTCGCCGCGTCTGCGGAGTCGATGGAGCCCGCGTCTGCGGAGCAGGCTGAGGCGGGGGCAGGTTTGTGGCGGGGTGCCAGGTAGTGAGGGAGGGTGAAGGGGGGTTTTCAACAAGGGCAGATCTGGTGAAGCTGGGAGTTTGGTGGCCCAATGGGGGCAGTGCTTTTGTATCTTTGCCGAGTAATATAGCAGGTTGTTTGTGGGATGCAGCGACACAAGTAGCGACACACGGAGAGAAGACATGGCAGAATAATTTTGTGGAGCTGCTGTGTAAACATGGGTTCCTGAACTAGACTCCTTGCAGACTCCTGAACTCTTTTTCACTTTTTCACTCCTTTTTTCCGCCCATTCCAAACCTGTTGCTTTCATATGCTTTCATGATGTTTCAGGTGTTTCAGGTGAGGTGCCGCACCAGTCGCTCCGCCTTCCTGACTTCCGTTAAACTCCGCGTTCCTGACCAGCGTGAAAAACGGGCCGCGTCAGCTCGATGCTGATGCTTTGTTTGAATATATTTTCTTTGGCCAAAGAATTCAACTCAAAAAAGACTTCCAGTGGAATTCCATTCGGTTTCAGCAGGGTATGCAGTATGCGGCACATGTTCTTGGGGTCTCATGCTGATTGAATGTTGCTTGGGGCTTCCGGCAGGCCATACCTTCTTTGGGTGCTTTGAACTCCATCCCGGATGATGGGTGTTTCCACCGTGGTGGACCCTCCGCTTGCCCCGGTCTCGTCAGAGGCCTTCAGGAGACCAACCGACCGGTTGACCGACCGAGGGAGACGCACTGCTCGCGCTCCGGGTCCCCCTTGGCGCGCGCGCCGGGAAGCCGGGCGGACCGTGGCGGCGCAGAAGGCTGAAGTTGAGAGCGTGGACAAGAAGAGGCTCGAAGAGGCGCCCCCGAAATGAGGGATGGACGGGGATGCGAGTTCCAGCTATTTAGTAACTATAGTAGCAAGAAGCTACGCACGGTGGAGGCCATCGCTACTAGTAACAAGCTGCATTACTGCTAGTAACAAGAAGCTACTAGTAGCGATGCACTTGTTACTCTAGTGCCTTTGTTGGCCATCAGGTCCGGAGTCTGGAGGTTGTAGTGACCTGGAGTTGTTCCTTTTCATCGTTAGAACCCGAAACGGGTTCAGTTGGGTCAGTTGCATTCTTTCCGGAGAAGGAGGTCGTTAGGGTCCGTTTCAACCACTCTTGGAAGACCCCGCTTCGCAGCTGTTCAGTACCGAAGGCGTTACCCGTTCATACGGAAACACCCTAGCCTTCTATAGACCATTGAACCGGTGTTTGGGAAACATGCTGATATCAAGCAATGCTGGTTGGAAGCAAAGAGGGCGGCTGAGGGATGACTTTGGTGCTTCGGGCGCATCAGCCCGGTGGGATCCACTGGATCGGATCTAAAGTTGTTTTCTGGGCGAGACCAGCAAGGACTTGCAGGCTACACTCCCTGGAATCAATGCTGTGTGCGCTTGGGAGCTTGGCCATACATGGGGTGTGCCCAATTCCGATTTCGCGAATCGGTCGGTGAATCCAAGTCCCATTGGAGGGAACGCAATTTTTGCGGCTTTTTGCAAGTCAGGCACCAAAGCAGCCAACAGAGGTTCAAGAACCCAATTCCCTTAGGTACCGCAGGTTACAGTAAGGGTTCTATTTGTGGTTGCTTGGTACCTCTCTTGGAATTGATTCAGGTCTCCAGTACCTCTCGATCAAAACACATCCACTAACATCATCTAACATCCACCTGCTGGGCCACCTAGGAGCCAGACCTGGGCTTGTCACAGGACGGGAGAAGAGCGGATCACGGAACGGCTGTGGAAGACAATCCATGGGCGGACATGTCTACCCTTACATTGACCTCTGAAACTGCCCACCTGACCTCGGTAGCCATGCCAGTCCCAGTGTTTGGGGTAGAACCCCCCCAGTATCTAGTTTGGTACATATGCTGTCTCCATGGACTGTGTGGGTGTGTGTTGGAGATCCGCTCACAAACAAGTGTTGAAACAACTTAAAGCAGCTTAAACAACCGCAAGAGATTCATTCTAAGCAACTTTAACCATTTTAAGTGTCCATCCCAGGTTGCCAGACTAACAGACCTTTTGAATACATGTTGAACACACGCAAACATAACTAGACCCCGTTGATTCCAAGGCCCTGCAGTGGGGGTGATTTTTTCAACCGCCCGAAACTCATGTGGAAACCCCATCAGCCATCAGCCACCACTCCGTCGAGACTGCGCGGTGCTGGTGATGGGTTCCCAGCCGCCCACCAGATGCGCGCGGAATTGTGGAGTCGGAAGACCCCATCCGATGGGCCTTCGGCCGGTGATTTGCGTTGTTTTTTCCGCCACCTTCACCATTTTCACCCAAGTCTATTTCGAAGTCCGGTTGCGGGCCTTGTTTTGGGAGAGGTTGCTTTTATTTTTTGCGGAGGCGGGTAGATCCAAACACGTCATTTTCAGAATTGGAAGGCAGTCAAACAGGGGTGCCTCCAGGTTCTTTGCCATGCATCATGCAGCTTTCAGGGTATTGTCTGTCAATGGATTCGCTTGGTTTTTGGCAGTTGAAGGAAGGACCTCTGCTCCCTTGGAATGCGAAGAGAACGTTCAGAACACCCGGCGCGAGGGTCACACTTAAAATTGATCCGATGCGGGCCCCTGCGATGAAACTGAAGGCATCAGGCCACCGAGGCATGGATTTTTGAGTCCTAAAGTGAATGGATCATGGATACCTGGATACCGGGCAAAATGCTGGTTGAGATTCGAAGACGAAAGATCACTCATTCTGCAATTGGGCCAAACAGGGTGTGGGGCAGTGCAGGGCTGTGGTGGGGTGTGGGTGGCATTGGCGTTTGCTTGGTGCCAGGTTTAGGCCCAAAATTTTAGCACCCCCCAGTTTCCACGTGCCTGCGCCAAACTCGCTGACTCCTGCAAGCCATGGCTTTGCCCTTGCAGTACCGCCACACCTTCATCACCCTCGAGGAGGGAATGGTGTGTTTTAGCCCGTTGCAGTTGAGGTGGTGGGTGATGCCTCTCAGACGGATCCGGGTCCATTTGCTTCTTCGCTCTGTTTTGTTTCTCTTGTTCGAGGGTGTTCGAGGGTGTAGCGTCCGAAAGGAACAGCTCGCGACCGGACCTAAACAAAGGGTCACAAGGAGGGTGGCGGCCGCAAGTGCAGTTGACCCAGTTTGGAAGTTAGACCGGCAGTTGCCTGTGGGGCTCCGTGGTGGCTGGATGGTGCTTTGGTCATCCGATCGGAATCTTTGAATCATTTTTCATTTGGCGTCTTCGTAGATACTCAGAGCCCTGCAAAGGCCTCCAAGAGCCTGTGAAGGCCTCCAAGAGCTTGCAAAGGCCTCCGAGAGCCTGTGGGTAGCATCGTTTCTGGACACCCCCGGTCTTCCAAGAGGTAGACTATTTAAAGCGCTCCTGGCAGAAACTATTTAAAGGATGGTCTTGGACTTGGCAGGGGGGACGAGACAAGGGATCTATCTCCGCTCCCCATAGGACGAGGCTGATGAGATGGCGCAGCGCCGCAGCAGCAGTGTTCCTTTCCGCCACTGGGTGAAAAATAGGTCCAACAAATCGACTTGCCCAACAACCCCCAAGTTCGGAACGTGAACTCTGAGGCACCATTCTCTTGCAGGTCACTGATGACTGGGGGGGTTCCAGATGGATGACTGGGATGCTTCCTTTGCCCACTCCCCGGTCTTTCCGCGCAGGCAGCCTTTGCTCCGAGCCGGAGAGTCCGGCGCCCCACTCGGAGAGCTACGTCGCACGTTTGGGCCCACGCGTGGCCGAGAACTTCCTGTGGCCCATTGAGATGCCCGACACGACCGTGGGCAGCTTGGGACACCCGGAGGCAGCTTGGAAGAAAGAAATACCCAACGATGAGGTTGAGAACATAGGCTCTGACCCCTACTTAGGGGGTTCCATGAGCATCTGGACATCTTCATGTGTTTTGTGGTAGAAGATGTGCAATACCAAACCATCGTCTAGGCCCAAGAGTGTTATGCAGCTCTTCTATTCGTCCCTGGTCGGAGACGAAGAGCAAGCGAAAGCCCACAAGCTCAGAGCCATGGATGCTAGTACTCCACAAAGACCTCAGACACACACACAGAAGAAGACGCACCTGCATTCCAAAGACATCCGCTCAAAAGAATGGGACCAACGCAATTGGCATGTGTGGCACCTCACACGCCGCGCCAGTACACCTTAGAACACGGTGTGGTTCGCCCAACAAAACCAGGAAGCAGCAAAAGAGAGCGGCCATTTCAGCATGGGGCACAGTGAGCTACACCGTCAAAAAGAAAGAAGAGAAAGGGGAAAGGCTCAGGAAAAGGAAGGAAACACCATGGACACGAAGCAAGCCATACATGTTGTGAGACTTCCTTTGCGAAATTTGCCTTGCCAAAAACGCCATGTCAAGACCTATGCCACGGAAGGCGCTGCCCCTATGCTACAGAGGGCGAAGTGGACGAGGATTGACCAAGCGCAGGCAGGATGGCCAGCAGGCCGAGCAGGCCGAGCAGGCCAAGAGAATTGAGATCCTTCACCGAGATTCCTGAACCGATCTTGAAAAAGCGAGTAGCGCCCACGCATTGCGACCAACTGGCCCCGCGCGCTAGGCTCAAACAAAGGGCCCTGGAACGTCCCCACAACCATGCACAAGTCTGGCGCCTACGAGGCCCAACAATGGCTTCAACATCACAAAGATCCACCTCGCAAGGACACACTCCGCAAATCCAAAAAACACACCCTGGTTCACACGCATGCCGTGATTCCAAACCACGTGAGGTTGACGTCCCCTATAGAGGAATCTGTGCACTTTGAGGGGTCAACCATGGTGCCCAGGTCTTGACTTACTGTTACATTATATAAAAATATATCAGATGAGATCAGGTGTGCGGGAATGAGTTGGAGTGCGGGGTTGAAGTTGAGGCTTTGGAAGGAGCCGGCCTTGCCGAGCCCCCCCAAAAGAATTGAAGTTCATACCAGCCCAGGATGGTTTTTGGATGGTTTGACCAACCGTGGGATTCGGGCGGTCCAAAAACATCGTCATCATCACCCCGACTGGGTGCATACCTGGGTGGTCCACCATCGAGGTGTGCGGACGCTTCTGCATCCGCTTTGTCTACGGAAATTGCGTCAAGGGCCCGAGCTGCGAATTCTGCCATTTGGAGCACAAGGAGAACAAGGCCGAACTTCTCCGAGGGCCGAGCTTCTCCAATCATTTGGATGGGTTGATTTGGTCAATTTTCCCAAGCTTAGTGGCTTTACATCGCCATCTGGTTTGTAAACTAACAGTCAACTTCAACATCATCTTCCACCCGTCCATGTCCGAAGGGAGAGACGGGGATGAGCCACTCTCTTCGTCGACACGACATGGCTGGTCTCCGGGTCGCTCGGAGGGTCTGGGACCTCTTGGTCGGTCTTCCGTCTCCAAGTCTTGACTTGGGTGCCAGAGGGAAGAGAGAGACAGGCCACTGCTTGGAAAAAGCTATAGGCCCCTAGCTAGGCGTCTTGAATCGTAGGAGCCTACATATATGGGCTACTATAACGCCTTCGAACTGGATCACGAACTGGCACCAAGGAACGTTCCTGGTCTGTTCCTGGTCCCTTGTGGCCGGTTCAAATGGATGGACCCCCCCCTGGACCCCCCCAGGGCCAGTCTAGCTTGTTCTCCCATCGTTGGAGCTCGGTTCCAGGTGAAGATGGACAAGGCTCAGAGGCTGCTCTTCGAGACCTTGAACGAAGCGGCGGTCTCGAGTCCGCAGAATGAGAAAACAAAAGGTTTCAAAAGGTCTAAAAGAAACAAGTGACACAAATGAGACAAGAAAAGGTCGAGACCTGGTAAAAGATATTCTTTTTGATCTTCTTTACCTGCTCAATAACTGCCAGCATTTTCTTTGTGACACGGAAGAAGATCCCATACCAGATGCCAGAATCCTGTCGAATCCTGTCGAATCCTGTCGGGTGAATTTTGGAGTCACTGCAGACTGACCCAAACCTCAAAACTCAATTCGCAAGAGACGAATCGAGCTGAATCACTCAAGGTTGGTATGTGCAAATTGATATAGTAGGTGCAGGAGTTCTTATTCATCAACCGCCTTGCGAAAGCTTGATGGAGGGAGTCGCAGGGCTTTCACTTTTCCTTTCTGCATGACCGCACGACGAAGCAGTAGGGCCAAAAACATCAAAAAACCTTCAGTTGCAGAAGGTCAGCGTGTTCAACTGCAACAAGTCGAATGCCTCAGTCATACGCAGCTGTGCAGGTTTTGTGGTGTAGAACCAAAAAAAACCACCGTCAGGTCAAGGGCCGGTCATCGTGTTCCACTCCGCACATCGCAGTGTCATAACGACTCGTTTGTGCGATTCCACCCTGCTCTTTGGATCCTCCAGGGAGTCGGGGTCGTCCCGAACCAGAACCGTTGGGGACGTTCGCGGGTCCGTGCGCACGTGCTGGGTTCGGAGTCTGTGTGGAACATGGGAGTTGTGAGGTTCTCGCGCTCCTTCTGCCGCAATTCGAGAAGAGATGCGAGAAGCAGGGCATGACACTTGGCAGAAGAGTTTTGCTGTTTTTTCAGCCTCAAGAGGACAAGTCGGACTGGTGAAGTGGTTTCAAAGGGTCATGTTGGGCACAAAAAGCAACAATCCTGGAAGCTCATGATGAATCCGTCAGGTTGTAGTTGTGGCAATTGGACTTTAGACATTTACAATCCCAATGTATTTTTGTTGATCAAAAGTCTCATGAGCTCAAACAAATCACCAAACCTCTATCCTCAGGATAAGCCCCTCTGTGACTGCCCCTGCAAGGGCATAATAAATAGCTGGCCACGAAACATGACATGGAAGGAACAGAGAAATACTGAGGGGCATCCTGAAATCAACATGCCTTGCAATTGTTTTGTTCTTTGCTTGGGAATCTGAACAGGTTTATGGTGTTTATGGGAACTTAAGGACCCTTTTCAGGACCCTTGGATGCGCTCCTTGCAAGGCGTGACCAGATGGTCCTAGTGCTCGCGACCTTACGCCGGCGCTTGCGCACGTTGGATGCCCCCACGGCCGACCTGATGGCAAAGGCGGGTTCATCTTGAGGAGGTCGAAGATTGAGATGATAGACCTCCAAATTCATCCAAGCTCTACAGACCCACATCTCTCATGACTGTAAAAAGGTGTCTCCAATCACCTTCCCAGAGGGTAGGTGGATCGATAATAAGGATGGATAGCACCTTCTTGGTGGAGCTTTCACATGGAGTTCTTTCAACTTGTTGCGTGTTTGGCATTTGGTGGGGGGGGCGCTGGTGTCAGCTGTCTTGTTTTTGAATGGTTGGCACAGTGAAACAGCCCCCCAACCATCTCTCCTTCTGCTCGCGCGCTCGCTCCACTCCTCCAGCCATCTCTGCTCCATGACGTAGACGCCTGATTGCCAACAGAGGCTTAAAAGTGACCTTAAATAGGACCCCTTCCCGGGGTACCATGGGGTACCTATATCTAGGATAGTCACGATGGAGAGTCGAACTAGGGTTCTGAAGAACCTCTGCACATGAGTCGCTCCAGTCAGGGTTTTCTTCAGTCGTTTTGCTTGAAGGCCAAATCCACCTTCGGAGTCCTCTTGAGGAAGATGACCTTGGCTCGCTTGGTGGAGTCTCGGCTGGGTAAGCGGCGTCGGTGGTCTCGGTTTGGAGCTTGGAGGCTGACTGGTCAAAACGCCTGGCCGGACCAGTCGAGGTGGCCTGGGCCCTGATCAAGCGTTCCCATGGCTCGCTGTTGAGAGGCAGTCGGATGGTGCTATTTGAGCAGGGTCCACCACTGGGTTTTTGGGAGTGTAGGTTTCACCATGTTTAACAAACAAGTTCATCCTTCTTTTCAATCAGTTCACCGTTGGAAGTCCTGTAGCAAGGTTCAGCTCGATGTCGATGGATCAACCTGATTTCCGACTTGGCGCACGACGGCGGGGGTTATTGACCAACCGCCGACATGATTCATTTGTTTTGCCCAAGGAGATGGTGCAACAGAGCCATCAAGTCGATTCAGGCGCGTGGAAGATTCGAGTGCGTGCAAGGCTTCGGCTTCGGGCGAAGCCAAAATAGATAGCAGATAGTACGATAGGAGTGGGGGGTGTGAGCGGAAGCTCAACAGTTCTACTAAGGATTTCAATTTCACCAGGTCAAGCCTCGCTTTTTCGGAGATGAACAGAGACTGCTCTTGGTCTCTGGCAACTGCCCTTTGGCCTCTAGACCAAGCCAGGACACCTTTTCACCTGATGCTTCGTAGGCTATAAGACCCAGGGACCCTTCTTTTTGGGCCACGGCACCGTTGAGCGCCCTTTCGGCCGCCGTAGCGACCCTGGGATCCTTTGGGACGTCCATGGCTTAAGAAGTCCATGGCTTATGACGCACGACGTCGTTCCCATCCGTTCCGAGAAGGAGAGGATCCGAGAGGTCCGGTCGGGAGGGGACCTTCTTTGGTTTGGCGTGGGCTGTCGCGTGGGCTGTCGCGGTGTTCGCGACTCGGTGTTCCATGGGCGCACCCTCGACTCGGGGGTGGTGTGGCCGGGTGGAAGGAGTTCCAATCGTTGCAGGCTTCAAAGATGAGCTGAAGAGATTGGCCACTCTGGCCGTAAACTCCAAGACGTGGGCGTTGGCAGGGTGGCAGGGCTCCCACCCAGAATTCACCATCTTCGCAACCCAGTCCACCTTGATGAACTAGAGGGTGTGTGTAGAGGGTGTGTTCAGTCTTCCTGACCAACCTTGGAATGTGTGGTTCGTCTTTGGGAAAAAGACCGACGAAGGTGGTGTTTGGTGGAGCAGTCTTTTCTGTTTTCTTTTGTTTTCTTTTTTTCTTCTCAGAAGAAGCGAGCCAATCGCCATAGAATGCCGCAGAATAGCATGTTGACTTGGTGTTTCAGCCGAAGAGTGACTTGGACTTGCCTGAGTAGTCTTGAAGGGTAAGGTTTTTGAGTCCCCAAAGATGAGCCTTTGATTGAGATGGTTACTGGAATGGATTGGACGTAGACGCGGATGGTGACTGGGACCAAGAGTGGGAAGAGGAAGAGTGGGACCAAGAGCGGCCAGGCTTCTTTGTTCCCAACAGCAGAAAGCAGTTGGGTTTCAATCTCTGGGGTTGGGAGGGGTGCACGGTTTGTCCACGTGGACTGGAGTGGTTTTCTCGTTTGGCCTTGTCTTGTTCGCGTTGTTTTTTTGGTGCTTAGTGTTTTACCTTGGAACCTGGTTGGTGTTGATGTGTTGGCACTTTAGAATGCAGTTGGGTTTCAATCTCATGGAGTGGCCTTGCTTGGAACCGTGGGTGGCGTGAGGTGGAGGCAAAATGGACCGAGGCGTTTCATTGGTGGCTGTTTTTGGGTCCCGCTGAGACGTTGGGAGAGAGGGGGTCCGCACTGACCTTCGGCAGCAGAATGCAATTGAGTTTCAATTTCTCGGTGTCTTTTTGCACCCCAGCTCCTGCCCCCCTCAGCTCCCCATCAGCTCTTTGCATTTAGCCGTTTGATTGCGCTCCTTCTGCAACACATTGTTGGAATGTTGGAAAATTCCCAGTTAGTTGATGCCACAATTGGACGTGAAAACGACTTGTGCGCCAAACCCTCTGTTGCTTCGAGCCCTTTGCAACAAAAGAATAAGGGTGTTGTTGACCCTGTGGGCTGGCAGTTGGAGCAGGTTTCAAGAATCATCACGTTTTGAAAAGCAAACGTGTGAAACAGTTCATGACGAAATGTGATGTTGGGTGGACTAGCGGCCATTCAGGACTCAAGAAGTTTGTTGGGCGGCCGTTCGATGCAAAAAAGTGTCTCCCTGCACTGTAGTTGTGGGCCGGCGCCCTCTAGCTGGCGTTCGCCCGCGCCCCCCCCTCTCAGGTTTTATGAGCGCCGAAGACCAGTCCGTTCGAGCTCCAAAGGGGCAGCCCCTTCATTCATGCATTTGCCCGCTTTCTCAAGCTAATTGCGAGGAAACCCCTGCGACAAGGTTCTCTCCCCGCAAACTGACCGAGGTCGACCATGCCGTGGGCCGCCGCTGAGACTCGATGTCGCCGAGGCTCTGTTCAGCGGGTGGGAGGCTCCAACGCCCGAACGCTGGGGTGTTTTTGGTTTTCGACCATCTAACTTTGAGGTGGAAAACCATCCATTCACCCATCCAATTTCCTGGTTGCTGGCTCCTTTGCTCCTATCATGTTTCTCCTATCATGTGGAGATGGGTGAAGTTTTTTACGGAGTTGAAGGCTCTCGAGTTTCCTGACTTCCAGGTTTCTAGCATCCTGCCAGCATTTTTTTCAACTTTCTTACTTTTTTCAGGATTGATTAGTATGTCACGCGCTGCAGGATCGAACACAACATCCTTTAGCTGCTTGGATTGTAACACCTGTTGGGATTGGAAAGAGGATGATTAAAGGCATAACAAGGACGCATATTATATAATATATATCTATATATTGTAAGGTTATATAGATACACATTTAAAGCATTATATATATATATATATACAGTTTTGGGTCGTCGACTCGCGATCCAATCACCGGATCCTCCGGATTCTTGAGGTTCTAAAGGCCTCCGGGTCTTGCGATGACCATCGAAGGTGCCGTGCGGAGATCGGTGGAATCCATTCGAATCCCCCAAAGGAAAATGGCTTCACGGTTCTCACGGTTTCGTGTTGGCGTTGCGGCGTTGCTTCGCACGGCGGAAGGAGTGATGAGCCGGACTAGATGTCTCCGGCCGCAGTTCCAGCCGCCTGAGTTCGCGGCCCACGTGATCCGTGCGATCGGGGGAGGGGTCTTAGATCGGCCGACGAACCCGGCCAGATCTCCGGCAACAACATGGAAAATAGGGAGAAAAACCAGTTGAAGATGACTGGTTGGTACCACCCAGCAGACTATGGATGGACCCTGAGATATTGACTGGTTTCGACATGCGTCGACCATTTGCCTTTAGAACCCAAAGGTTTTGTGGATGGTTTTGGGGTTCCATGCTAGGGCATTGAAGATCTTGGCGTTCAGAATCCGATGGTTCCCGGCAGTTCCACCCTGCGGCTGACGTCCAGCCAAACATGCAGGGCCGAGCCCTCTTTTTCTTACAGGCGGAAGATTCATCTTGCGCGGAAGCGCGCACAAGGGTCGCTTGGCACAGCGGCAGAGCAGGGTACCCAGGCAGCCTTCCCATGTAGGTGAAGAGGATCTACATTCACTAGGAATTGAGGCATAGAGCCACCAGATTGGGGTCATACTTAGCTTACATGGAGTTTGTTGGGGTTTATTTCCATTTCAGCAAATTGCTTGAAGGTGTAGGTGTCCTGAAGGGTTGTGAACACTCTGCTTACCTTATGTCTAGCACTGACTCGCTGGTTTTTCGTTCCATCGAACCTGTCATCGGCTGAACAGTCCAGCGGTGACGGCGCATCCAAAGAGAGGACCGGGTCGAAGAAGAGTTTTCAGGTTCACGAGATGCACGGCGATCCATAAACAATGGTCGCAAGTGGTGGTAGAATTTCCAATTTAATATAGTAACATAGTAACTTTTTTATGTTTTTGTTGGTTCCTGGACATAGTAAGTTTATTTGGTTGCTTAGTTCTTCGTGGGAAGATGATCATTACAGGGAACCCTGATCTCGCTGGTGCCGACAGCGGGCTCTACCAGCAATTAGGTGCCGCCGGAGGTCTGGTGAAACCACATGTTTGGCATTTGGCACAAGAGTTCAGAGTCCCCAAACCACAATAGTTTTGGCACTCTTGTAATACCTCTTGTGCTCTTGTTTGGCATTTGGTGACTATTGTAAGAGTTCAGAGTCCGTTGTCCCCTTTGTTTTGGAATGTCCAACATCGAAGGATCGAGGGGCAGATGTCTCCCCTTGGATCGAGGTGTTTCTTCTTCAAGCAGGTTCACAGTGTTGGGGATTCTGGGAGTTCTCGATATTTCCACAGATGGCTGAAATGAAGAGGGTTTGTTACTTCTCACTGACAGGCTGGGAATTTGTCCTCGAAATCGGGTCCTTCACGACTCGAGTTCAACCAGGTTCACCATTTGCGTGGTGGACTCAGATTTTTCCCAAACAGTGTGGACACACTTAGGGGTTCCTACGGTAGTGGTTAAGTAGCGTGTGCACTTCAGATGGGCGTTTTGCCCGGTTTTTTTCTTCACACTCTTCAGCTCACCGGTGCGGTGACCTCGGTGGATGGTGCGGTGACCTCGACCCTCCTCGTGCTCCGCAAAGAACACCCATGGGGAGGGGGAGAGTCGAGTTAGTGGAGTTGGTGGGTGGGTGAGTGCCGTGAAGAATCACCATGAAGATGCCGAGAAGTGGTTCAAGGGAACATCCAGATGAAACCCACATTCTTTCGGGGGTGAAAGCCATGGTTTGATGTTTCTGGTAGATTTTCGAACCAATCCATTCAACGAGTTCAGAGTAGCAAGTCGTGTCCAGACGTTTCCAGAGCCTCCATGACACCTGCCGTCGGACATCGTAGAACTGCAAAGTTCCTTTGAGCGGACGGGCAGCCTTGCGCTGACGGGTGCGGGGCAGTTCACTGCCGGCTTCGATGAAAAGAAGGCACGGTAAGTGACGTGGCCGGGCTGGCCCAATTCCGGCAAAGGCGGCAATTGCGTGTACAGCATATGTACAGGCTTGTACAGAAGACATCTTCTGGGGGCCGGTCGGTATTGAATGTGTTCTCCTCGTTTTTCCAGGTGATGTCATGGACTTCACACCCACTGCGGTGCGATGGGAGATCAAACCTGTCAGCCGCATTCGATGTCGAACCTGGTGAATCTGACACTGCCGGACCCCGCTTCATCTTCCAAACCCATGTTCTGAGACGCGAAACGTTTCCTTTCCAAACTCGGACGTGTGGCCTGTCTACCTCACCTGCGGGGCGTTTCGCAGGGCCAGGTAAAGACACCTTTCGCGGGAGCCACCGTGCGAGTGGAGAGCGAGCCATTGGGGTCGCGTGCGAGCCCTTGGGGTTGTGAGCGAACCCAAAAACTCAACTCTTCACCCTATTCAGGTTTATGCTGGAAGTCCGTGTAAAAAAGGTCTTTAGGTGACCGCCCGAGGTGACCAAGGACATACAAGGACTTTCCTTTGCTTCGCTGGTGCCAAACGTGCCTATGTATGCGCAGTTGTCGTAGTTAGAAGGTCCACCATCTCTCTGACGGACCTGGTTGGATCGTCTTTTTCTCCCACAGAAGCAGCCTGCGCACTGTTGGCCCTCGGGTTCAGGCCCCATCGGCTCTTTTCTGTCCGAAGGGACCGGGCGCCCCGGGCACTTGACCCTATGGCACTTCCCTTCAGCTGCTTGGCGACGTGTTTAAACGTGGCACCCAGCCAGCACGAGCTGCGCGACCGATCTGCTCTTCAGAATAGAAGGGACGGGCAGGCGCGAACGAACTGGGCTTCTTCTGTTGCCAAGCAGAATTTGTCCATTGCGTGGCTATGGCTTTACCCCCAGCAGGAAAACATATTTTGTGAGGGTCAGTGGATGTGGAGCGATTCTGGAACGTTTTAGTGGACATATGCCCAGTGCACGGGTTGTGTTGACCCACTTCAGTGATTGATCCTTTTGAAAGGACACCAGTGACCACGGCCACCTTATTTTGACCAGTTTATTATATAGTACTTTAAAGTAGGTCAGCTGTGGTTCGCAGGAAAGGGAGCCCCGGTTCCTTACTGGGATGTGTTGCGGAGTCGGTTGTTTGGGGGCCCCCCCACCTCATGATCGAACTGCATCTTTCACCAGGAGCTGCTGGGAGGAATTCGACCATGCGCCACCATCCATGTTACACTCTGACCGGAGTCGCGTGGAAGAACTTTTCAGTGCATATAGAGAATAGATTTTTGCACCGTGCTACTCTGAGGATTGTCACGCCCGAGAGGCTACCCGAGAGGCTAACAGATCGACGAGTTGGAGGAGTAGGAGTTGGAGGCTACCTCTTCCCCTGCATTCCAGTATCCAAAACAGTACTCTGTCAATGAGGGTTTTTCAGGCTAAGAAATCGGACTGGACCGGTTCCTCTCCTCCCGACTGAGGGTTGTGAGCGCGATTGGACCAACGGGAAGACCCGACCGGTTTCTTCCAACACCTCGTGCCCCGTTCCGGGTTCCGCTTTTCTCCACGTGTGGCGTCGTTGGTCGTGTTGGCACCGTCGCTTCAAAGCGTTTTTTTTCTGACCCAGAAGGGTGTCACGAGGGGGCTGTCCGTGTTGATTCGGTTCGGAGATAATATGTTACAGACTTCAGTTTGACTCTTCAAAGGGATTGTGCCGGATGTTTTTCAGAGGGGTGATGACAGATTAAAACCCGGTCTACTAGCGAGTCAAGTGGAGGGGTGGGGCACCCCGAACCCTTTGAACCACGGGCATGCCAGACCTTTCCCATCGTTTTGGTCTCACAACTGTCACCGGTGTTTTGGAGTTTCTTTTTCTCGCCCAATCTGAGCATCTGGCCACCAAAAGGACGAAGCCGAGTTTCTGTTCCGCCAATCAAAGGGGTGCCTTTCTTTTGGGGGACACATCCTTGGGACACGTTTCCGCGTCAGACACCGAAACGCTTCCCATCCCAGATTCACCCAGATTCCTGGTGCCCATGTAAAGCGTGGAACACATGACCTTCTCATAGGGTTAGGTGCATCCAGCGAGTTTTGTTTAGCTCGACCATAAATGGGAACGACCTGGTGGCGTAGTGTAAAAATCTTTAGTATAAAACCATAGACCATAGCATAGTTATTTGGCATTCAGACGATTCAAAAATTGGTTGGCCACGAATCCATAGACGTTCGGTGGAGGTCTGTTCTTTTTTATCTTTCTGGGCGGATCAGAGCCCGACAAGTTCCGAGTGCCAGGGCGACCACTCTTTTCTGGAAGGGTTTGTGGATCAGGTCGGGACATCTGTGGAGGGTGAGGGTGGAAGTTGACTTGGCTTGATTCATACCGATGCCGAAGGCAAAAAAAACCACCCTCTGAGGATATGGGACCATCGAGACACTGGACCACTTCTGACACGACACCCGTGGGCCAAAGCACACGGGTGTTTCTGGTTTTGGTGCTTAGTGCTTGTAAAGAACGAGTTCCAGAGTTCATTTTGATTCCTTCCCCATTCAGCGCAAGCAAGTATCAGGGTTTAAGGACCTCGAAGCGCCTTTGTCATGTGTCATGATGGGGAGCTTTATAGAAATGCAAGTTCCCGAGGTCCAGTGTTTGTGTGCTGATGCCCAGTCCCTTCTATGTTCAGCCGTGCACCAAGCTCACCCTGCGTCGTCCAACATATGCACCAGCCGCACAGCCCGAGGGGCCTCTTTTGGAAGAGCAAAACAGCGTCATAGCCGCATAGCTCAGAGGCAATCCCAGAAGAGTTTTGGCTCCGACGTGCGCATTCTTGCGCTCTACGGTAGGAGAGAAGACTGAGCACCTTCCGCCAGAGAGAAGCTGGTGGGAGAAGGTTATTTTTCCTCGTCCCTCCGTTTGCCAACCGCACAGCCTTTTTTCCACTAGTACTTCAACGCCCCAGCTGGCATGGCAGCTCTCTCTCCAAGATCGAGTGGGAGTTTTGATCAATCAGTTTTGAGAGTGAAGAAGCCTCCGATGTTGGTCTGATTTTGAAGGTGCTGAGCCAGGTACACGTTCGTGGATGGATCAGAACAACCACCAAGACCCTGTAGATGTTTTTCAATATTGTCCGAAGAACGGGCAGCCGGACCCACATGCGACTTGAGGGGCCAGCGCTTCTCTACGATTGAATCAACGCCTTCCTGAACTTTTGCACACAGCAAAAGTACATGTTTCTTTGAAAGAACTGGGCCTCCCAGAGACATCGACCAAAGATCGTAGGCCACCCTTTGGCACTTGATCTGGAGTACTGCGCTTGCTTGTAGCGAGACTTTTACACTCCTTTGACACGCGCCACTTCCTTTAGGCCCGATTCTTATTAGGGGGAGCGACGTCCTCGACCTCCGCGACCGCTCGCGAAGGGGCTCACCAAGTCTGTCGCACCGCGGCGCACCGCCGGATTGAGCGCGGTTCAAGAACAGCCCTTTCGTGCAGGAAAGGGAGATGAAGACCCACAAAGAATCCCATCCATCGCAAAGAATCCTTACAGGAACAGGGAACCTGAGATGGGTATATAATAGTATATATATGTCGAGTAAATTTGAACCTCTCTCAGCTCCCAAGAGGGTGTTTTCTTAGTGGACACTTTGGATGCTGCTTCAACCGGCTTTTGGTCCAGTTTCTGGCGAGCTACCAGAGATTCGAAGCCAAACAACTCCAAAAGCTGATTTGGCTGGTCCAAACTTGTTCATCCACCTAAGCAGGGTATCCTGGGTCAATCCCAATCCAAAGCTGTCTTTGATCGAGCCCCTTACAGGTTTGCTTGCCCAGTCACGCTCGCGTGTTGGTGGGCCCCTGCGAGCCTCACTGGTTGGGGACCAATCCAAGATCCACGTACAGTCGCCGACGCACACGCAACTCAAGCCAAGCTGTTTGGTCGCAACCCAGCACCAGTTGCAAGGTGCGGTTTGCGTGTGGGTTCTTCTCGTCGGTTTCCGGACTTGGTCGCTGCAAGCGCTGCTTGCTTGGTCCTTTGACCCTGCAGACGCAGTGAAAGGACACCAAGCGATTGGCTCGCGGTGCCACTTGGACATTGATCTCTCCAACCGGACGTCCGCTTCGCAAATCATGCGCCCTCTTGGACTGGGTCGAAGGCGCGGCTGAAGTTGGAGCCAAAAGCGGTTTTTGGTTGCGACGTGGCGCCGGTTCGATTTGTAGGATGTTTGGATGCTGTTGGATGCTGGATGTTGGATGTGAATGTGTGGAAGATTTTGGGGGACTGAGATGAGATGGAGTGGTCGTCTAAAGACTTCTTCAAGTCAAACTCTATGAGGTCTTTTGGGATACTCAGCGGCTCAGTGACAGTGTCGCTTCGAGAGTGGTTGTCGAAGAGTCAGGGGATGCCAAGTCTAAGATGTCTAAGTGGAGGTCAGGAACCGGGTAGACATCATATCTTTTCATCCGAGCTACAGCATTGAGTGACTCTTTTTTGTTGGTCTTTATGAACATATACGAGGCTTGGGAGCTGAAGTTGCCGCTGGCCTTCTTCAGTTCGTCCCCTACCCCGTGAACCGTCAACAGACGAAGAGACGAACAGGTCGGGGACCCCCCCACGACTCGAGGCCGGTGATCATTGGGTTCGAACCGGAGAAAGCACCGATCCGTTGAGGTGCTTTAAAAGCACCATCTTCGCGACACATTGTTTCTTTTGCCTAAACTTGGCCACGAAACAACGCCTCCTTGGCCCGGCACAGGCCACTAGACATCACCAGACCCTGCCCTGAGCGCCCATCCATCCCAGGAACAGATGAGCGCCCTGGAAAAAGCTCTTGCGGCCCTGTAAGGGGCTCCCAGACCGGCGCGAAGGCAGAGGATCCGCCCGGGGAAGAGGAAAGATGAGCTGGGAGCATTTACTGGAAGCCGGGTGGAAGGGAGCCTGAGGATTGCTTTGCGGCAGCGTGAGAGCGGGGGTGGCGGGTTGAGACGGTGTGGGTGTCGTTTTGGGTAGGATGGGGTAGAAGTTGCAAGGGAGCCTTTGAGGAACCCTTGATAGAACAATGGATCTGGATACTGCAAGTGAAGATCATCAGTGATATCATCGTAACGCAATGATGGTTGGAATCCTGGGGATTCGTCTTTGAAATAATGACACAGTTTGACACTGCCATCCTGCCACACCAGGCAACTCCCACTCCAAGGACAACGCCTGGGGACCAGAGAACCTCTCGGACCATGCTTCACCAAGGCAGGCTCTGCAGCTGCCGCAGGCACAGGTGAGAGTGCTTCCATGGGTATGGGTTTGGCCCAAGGCTTGGTGGGGGTTCTTCATATCCATTAGATTCCATTGGATATGGTGTCCCTGGGAGTCAAAGACCATGATATTCTGACCCAGGACCGAGGACCTTCCTTCACTTCCACCGGTGAACCTCTCGTCGAACGTGGACGACTTCGGCCCGGGGTGCACGCGCGGGGCCGAGGGAGGTGCCCGCCCATGGGGCTGGGTGGGAACTTGGACCTGAACCTCGGGCTTTCAGCTATTGTAGACACTCCAAAACAGGGGCTCTGATATATGATGTTCGATCATCCCATGATGGAATGTGTCCAACCCTTCCTTCCACGGCCTTTCGAAGCCCTGTTGCGTCACCCGTTCCAGGCGTCGGAGACCGTCTGAGACGACAGCGCCGCCGGCCGCCTCGGCCGAAAGCTTCGCGGCGCCGGTGGAGTGGATGAGAGCTGGCACTGAGAGCTGATTTCCAAAGAGAAGTGAACTCATGAATCCCTCTGACTTGGACTCGACTCCGCTGGTGCGCTTGCTTGCTGCGCACGAGACGCCAAAAGAAGAGGCATCTCGTTGGCTTCAGCCAAAAGGAGAGTGGAGAAGCCGGGAGTGTCCAGGACGGCCCAAAACATTTGTGGGTCACATGCTTTGCATTGAATGAAGCAATTGACCACTGATCAGCCGGTGACTTACGGGTGATGGCCAGCCCCGAAGTAACGCCCACGGCTCGGGGTGGGACCGATCGGGTTGGCTGTTCTGTTCGGTTCGGATTGAGTCTCCATGAGCACTTAGCAGATCCTGGGGGGCCTAGATTCCGAAGGCCCCTTTTTTGGGCTTGCTGGTGGGTCAAAAGCAATGAAGCCCAAGTCCCTTGTAGCTAGACTTTCCGTCTAGTCTGCTGCTGTTCTTTTTCATCCCAAAACCCAGCTGCCCAGTCTGTTTACACAGTTGACACAGACAGCACTCAATCAGGCGCTCCCCAAAGGCCAGGCCGGCCGCGTTTCTTTTTTGGAAAAAAGGACGAAACCATTGGCAAAGGGTGAGCTAAACTGAGCTCCAAAGCGAATGTAGATCGACTTTGTTTTCTTCCCCTCTGCGCAGCTGTTTGCATTAACAGCCTCAGACTCGTTTCGCGCCTGGCGAGCTTCCTTTGCGGGGGGTGGCCTGGCCGTGGGGACACATGTCCGAGGCCTGGGGCGCAGCATGGGGCGGGTCTCCCGCTGGGACAGCTCGGGGCGAGTCGGACGTAACAACTCAAAGAGGTTGACCCGAAACCCCAAGGGGCCCAAGGATGCCCTTGGTAATTCTGAAGGGGCCCAAGGACCTAGACTCTGAGAGCAGGTGAACCACATCAGGTCCACCCATCAAGTCAGTTCTGCTGAAACCAAAGAAGTCATACAGCTCCTCACACCATCCAGTCACATCCCCGCATGGTCCGTTTCGGCTGCGGGTGCAGCCCGGCGCCCGAGCGCCAGGGCTACAAGACCATCGAGGAGCCTCCGAGTGTGGATGAATGGCAACAAGCAGTCGATGAACTGAAGCAGGCGAGCGAGCGTTCATGGGTGGTGCCCGAAACGACGACCGCCGCGTTCCAACCCGTCCTTTGCGGGAAAACCCATCGCACGGTGGTTTCGATTGGAAAGGGACCTTATATAGATATTACTTAGATATTGATAGATATAGCAGGGTGATCCTTGTTTTGGGGGCCGACTCTTAGAGGGTTTGAAGCATCAGAACATGGCCAAACCCACTTGGTGGATCTCGATCTCCTTGGTGCTCCTTGGTGCGAGTGTCCAAACCCGTCATTGGGCACCATCGGGCCACCTTTCAGGGCGGCATAGACCAGGACGGACACCAAGAGGTGTCTATAACATGAGGAAGGTAAGCTTCCACTGGGTATCCAATTTCCAAGCTTCATCCAGCTCATCAGAAGTCTATGAATTTAGTCTCTTTAGAGGTGATTTGGGGTGTCCAAGAAGCACCGGAGTTGGAAGGTGCTGGGACACCAAATGGCCGGATTTTCTTCGGACACCGGTCTCGAGGGATTAGATGAGACCGTTGAAACGACCGTTGAACATTGGGTTCTAGGAAGAATGGTTCTTCAACTATTTATGTATTTATGACATGTCCCTTCAAGTCCAAGGGCCAAGTTAAACCTGGTCCTTGGCCTGTAGGGTTTACCCGATACTGACTACTGACTAGTTAAAAAAGAACACATTCCGGCCACCTCGGTCCAACCCCCATCCTGTTAG
>CAXAMN010005158.1:158938-181103 GCA_963970005.1 Durusdinium trenchii | reverse complement strand
TGCAATGAATTAAGATGCCTTGCAAAATGCAAGGAGCGTACGGTCCGAGGAATAATCTTCTCGTGACGTGGTCTCGACCGCTTTCATTCACAGACAAAATAAACTGCATCAAAAGGACTCTCTTTCACATTCACATCAAAAACACAAGAAGGAGATACCGGCAAATGTATGTACAAAACTTGCACTACAATTGCAAATCATGAAATGACTTAATCATCAACCATGACTGCTTGTCCATTAGAGGTCACTTCATAAGAGCGGTGGTGATAGATATCATCAGTTCTGTAAAACTGTCCATACCTATCTACATGCTAAAGCGTATAAACCTGGAATGCAGGAGTATCTTCTTTGATAAAAAGTTTCTCCTCATTGCAAACCAGAATTTATTAAAACTTCAGCCTGGCAACTTAAAGTCAAGCCTGGAAGCAAAGTATCAACTGTAACCAGAAGTATCTTCACTTCCTAGCCATCATTTAAATTTCAGCCTTCGCTCAGGAATTATGCCGCTGCAAACGATGAAGTTGCTTGATCAGAAGTTGGCGGCCTTCCTTTCTTTCTATTCTGCTTTTGTCTCTCCTTCCTCCGCACGTTCGCCTCTTGAAGCGTTGCTCCCATGCGATACTGTCTTCTGTCTCCAGATGAAAAGGAAGCTGGTCTGAGTGAAATAAACATTGGACCATGACTGTCCTCGTCAGTGGGCCTTGAGCACATAACCTCTGTGTCAATCATAGCAAAGTTCTCTGAAAAATTACAGATGAACTCCTTCGTGCTCACTGTGGAAGTTTCATATTCCTCTTCACTCATTGAATGACCCCATTCAACAATGGTAGACAAACATGTATCGCCAAGCTGTGATCCTTGGTATTCTTCTTTTTCAACAGTAGAGTATTCTTCCCAGAGTTTATCAAAGTAAACTTCACACTTCTTGAGGACCTGTGAAGTAGAACTGTAAAATGTTCTGGGAATAGGTGCTTTGATACCAGGATCTGCTTTGACACGAGCTTCTGAAAACCTGCGGATCCAATGCTGCATGGTGCTGTAATAGTAGTTAGCCATTGGCTGCCTTTTGTACCCAGACATTCTGTAGGCCAAACTATTTGCATCACCAGAAATGATGTCCACCTCATAGACAAAACACTCGTAAAGCATCAATGCTGTCTGTTCTCCTGTCAGTAGGTGGGCATCCACAGCACGGTGTGTATCAACATGATAATTACAGACTCTGATGGTATGCATGTTCGCTCGAGTAAGTGGAACACGCTTGTCCTCAGGACCATAGTCATCAAATTCAAAGTCTGCATCCTTGAAATCTTGACGAGGCCTTGTTTCTCCAAAACAAATCTCGTAGATAGCCCAAGTTACATCACGCTGTTCACAGTGACCAAGATCTTGGTCATGTCCAGCAATGATCTTGACATATCCACCTGGTGCCAATCTAGCCATCACTGCAAGATTCTCCCAATCATTAAAACAAACTGTCCAATTCTTTTGCTCAATAAATTCCTTGGCAGGAACAAGAAGATGAGCTTCCTGGAGAATCACGACATGTGCACGTAAAAAGAAGAGCATGTTGAAGAAAAGGTTGTTCTCAAATTGCTCATTCTGAAGTGACATGGCACTCTGCTTGCGTGGCTTCATTGCACCATCAAGTCCTTGGAGAAACCTTGGTGTGGTGTACTTCTGACCACGAACCATGTTGCCATAGTTCCAGGATAAAAATGTCAAGGACTCTGAGCTGGCCAATAAGTTAGTTCCATATGGTTCTTCTATTCTTCCCTTGAGGAACCTTCTGCACAGCTCTTCATAGAAGGTGACAAAGTCCCAACTGGGTCCCCTGGGACCATATGATTCCAGTTCCTTCTTGAGTTCCTTCTTCGTATCCTCCAATTCTTCTCGAGCATGACCTGCCCTTTCAAGGGCCCTTGGATCGACCTGATACCTGCCATCCAAATAAATGATGCGGTCATCATTGATGAAGAATCTCTTCAAATCATGCCCTCGTTCATGTTCATAACAAACAGGTGGAGGTACTGGACAGACATTTCGAATGGATCGAACAAAATCATTCTCGTTGATCCTTGACTGATAATGAGGATGGGAAATCTCACCTTTTCTGAAACAAACATGATTCAGCAATCTTGCATGAGTTTCCCTGAAGCGTAGTTGATAAAAGCCAATACCTGGATCTCCTGTAAGCTCTCCAAGCAACTTCAAAGGTGAAGTATGCAACTCATAGGTATTGTCAGCTTTTGTTGTATCCTTTTCAACAACTACTTCAGATGGAAAAGATTCTTGGATTTCTGCCTCCAATTTCTTCTCTTCATCATCCTCTCTGACCTTTTATTTTCTCCACCGCCTCTTTCTTCTCTTCCATGGTTGCATCATCCTGAACTTCTTCATGAAAATGAGGATCAGGAATCTTATTCAGGCGGCTTTTCTTAGATTTCTGTTGACCTGAAGTATCATCAAGGTTAGCATCCATCTCACCTGATGGTAAGTGCGATGCAGTCGAGTCCTCACCTATCTCTCTTGACAGAAAGTGTGGTGTTGACTCTTCCTTGGCTTCCTCCTGGTCAACTTCCATCTTTGGTTCCTCTGAAGGAAAAACACCTGCATCTTTATTAAATATTTCTTGTTCCTTTTCAGGTTCAACTGCAGGATCTTCTTCTGTAACATCCTTGGTGAGCAAGTCCTCTACAAGATTTTCTCCCTTGGTTCTTGGAAGAGGTCCTGAGGTCTCATAAAAATCTGTCCTCTCTGAACTGAAAGTTTCTGTCGCCTTCTCATTGTCCTTTTGATTCCTGAACAGGTGAGTAATCTTCACAGCTTCTCCCTGTAGCACCTGATCACTTTCTCTGTACTTGTTGACAATGGAGCGCCATACTGGAACATCATCATCATCAAAATCAAGCTCCATATCATCTGCCAACAGGTATGAGATGTTTTGAGCTGCCTGTTCTTCTTCTTCATCACGTTCCTTGGCAAGCTCCTCATCCTTCTGGATCTTGAAGATACCCTTCAGGATGTCTTGTAGTACCTTTAAGTTCAGCTTCGATGATGGCTCATACGTCCCTGAACTTACAGGCTCAACTACAACACGAGAGCAAGAAATCGCCTCCAAAAACTTGGAATTGTATTGGCGTTCAAACTCTTCCTTCTTGATCATCTCATACAAGGGATCAGAAACTGCAACACGCGCCTGAACATAATCACGAAGTTGATAACATGCATGTTGCACAAATCTACTGTTGGAGTTGTGAAGAAAACTCTCCAAATGGTTTCTGTCACGGTCAATCAAATACCACACAATCCTTGCAGAAAAACGGAATTTCTTGAAGTTCATAGCAAAATGTGTATGATACTTCTCTGGATTCCTTTCTGCTTGTAAAGCGGCCTCTGAAGTCTTGTAAACAGGAAGTTTTGTGTGTGGATCCAAGATCATAAAATCTTCCCACAAGATCGAGTGGTTAAGAACCCACTTGGGAAGCACCTTGATGAAAAAGTCACAAACAAGTTCAGACAAAAGGTGCATGACACAGCCAATCTCTTGCTCCTGCTTGAAACGATAGTGCAATTTGGCAAACAAGGGACTGTTGAAGGCTTCCTCCACTGTGTTGCCAAAATTATCCCACTGAGGTTCTTGAATACCAAAGTTCCAACCCAGCAATTTGGGATCTCTGCACATATCCAAGAAGCTTGAAAGCTCTACAGAAGCAATGCCATGGTCTGTCAGAATTTCAGCCCAGCGGCGTCCATTCTCCCAAGCACGGATGAAGAAAAACTGTTGGTATCCAGTTTGTGCCAACTCCATCCACTGAGAAATTCCGGGTTCAAAACTCGGTGCATACGTCTTGGGGTCTTCCTCTGTTCCATAAACACTTGGACGTAGCAACTTGTATCTTCTACAAAAATATTCTCTCTGGTGCTTTGTCAACCTGTCCCAATCCCTCACGAGGATCACGTCTTCTCCAGTGCTCTGGAGTACACGTGTCCCTACACGATCATGGAGTGATACCATGCCAATGTCATATATCATCCATGGGTTGAGAACCAGGTTGTTGACATTCTGAATGAACCATGTCATCTCACGCTCAGCAACATGAGCAGAGTCATCTTCTTCATCTTGTTGAGGTTCTTCAGAAGTCCTGGCTGTTGGTCTCCTTGAAGTGATGTCTCTCCATAGGTGGTCAAAGCGAATCACTTCCTCATCAGCCTTCACCAGATTTTGCTGATCCTTGCTCAGAACTAATGGGTGTACCATAAACAAGGACCTTGAGGTAACACCATCTCCATCGACAATCAACTTTGGAGTACTATAGCCTAAAATACTCCAAGGATCACGATCATCAATCTCTTTAGGTGGAATTAAAGACCATCCAGGTGGCATCTGATAATGGCCTTCAGGCATCACCTGACGTGACCTCAATCGTGAACGATTGTACTCACGTCTGGGATCATTGTCAGAGCTGAAAAATCTCACAATGGCATCATAAGTCAGCTCATCTAACCAAAGAAGCATATGCCTCCTTGCTTGTTCCACCCCAGGCTCAAAGGCATTAATCCTCCTGAGAGTTTCATGTGCAAATGCCGGGTCCTGTGAGAGTCTTGTGAACAAGGATCTCAATCTATCTTGTTGCTCCTTCTCTCTGTTGATCTTCTCCATTATCTTTTCTGCTGGCAAAGAGTTAATCAACTCCTTAGCTGGCTCTGGAGCATCTTCTGGTCGTGGTTCATCCACACAAATGTCCAAGTATGTGGGCTCTACATCACAATGTGCAAGCACCACTCCATTGTTGCTGAAATACAGAGGACGTCCAGCCTGAAGCCAACGAATCACATCAAGCTTCACATACAGAGGCTGTCCATAATCCCTTGGAACCACTGTACCTGGGCCTAAAGGAATGTAGGGCAAAGTTTGTGGATTGCTGTACATGAAATGAACATAATCTCTTCCTTCACCTCTGTTCCTTCTATTCCAACTTTGTGGATCTCTCATCAAACCATACCTCTCAATGCTGGCCCAGTTCTCCCTTCTGGTAACATGAAAAACATGTCCTAAACATCTTGCCTCAACAGAAGTCAATCTATGATTCAACTTCTCTGGACTGATGTTTTGCATGAGTCCTGTATGCCCTTGGTTCACTCCCAAACGCATGGAGAAGGGCATATCGTATTGATTGCCTGTGTTATGCCAAACATTCTTGTCCAAGCGAATCACCAAATGAAATCCTTGCTTCTCATCGCTATGCAATATAGCAAAGAAGGAATTAGGATAAATACGAAAAGGCGATGGCATTCGAGCAGTTCCCTCTGTGATCAGAGGCATAAGCTCTATCATTGCCCTACTGTCCATCAACCTATCGAGAGAACGATCATGTCGTAGCATATAGTTGAGCCCCGTGGCTATCTTCCCATAATCGTTTTGCCTCCACGCGACTCTTGTTGCCACGAACTGCCTACTTCTCTCATATTCATCCTCTTCCTCTTGGGTGACATAGCCAAGAGCGTATCTGGCAATCTCTGCGAACCACCGTACTCGAAAATTGAACTTAGTATGGTTCTCAGGTGCCAAACACATTGCAAGAATGTCGGTTAAGATCAATTCATCCTGCTCTGAGTTCCTATGGAACTCAACTGGCGTACGTGGGCGTCTCAAACGGTTTGCCCAGTTCTGAGGTTGTCCCCAAGGAACCTTTTGTGACCAGTTTCGAGCATACTCAAAGATGTTGACCATATTGGACGCTCCCTGACCGGTCATCTCTGTTGATACAAAGTACACCGGTCAGAGGCCAGTGTCCTAAGTTGTAGAAATGACTGGTAGTCAACGATGCAAGGCAATAGTCTTCGAAAGAAAAGTGCTGATCTTGCCAAGCTAAATTGAGCCGCAGGCACAAATTCATGAAAGAAATTCAAATTTCTTTCAAACAAAAGCACATGCATTGAATTCTCTCCTCTCACTCTCAGTGCAAAGAATCTCCAAGATAAAACACATCATGTGAAAAGTCAACATGTGTGCATACTGTAGGAAGCCATCCACGCAAATATGCCTTGTGTTCAATAAGAGATCGAAAAGGTGGATGTGCATCAACTTCCTTTAAACAACCGCTGCGTACTGCATCTATCAAAGCTTGTGGACTAGCAGACTTCTTAGTAAGACAGTCAGCGAGACACCACTGAGTGCGTATATGTGACAAGTCAGCAATTGCACCAGAGCATGCTTCCTTCCTAAGCATTTGGATCATATGAATAGTCTCCTGTTGCTCGGGAACATGAGTAGTACTAGCTGTAGTCACAAGATTGTTAGCATCAGTGCGCATGTGAATGTCAGTAGAGTAGCCTGTAATGTCCTTGATCAAGCCTCTAAGCATTTGGCAAGTGCCATAACACTTCATAAATGCATACAACTCTGCAACAGTTGTGGACAGGGTTGTTCTCTTGATCTTGGAAGATTCAAAGAAAATAAGTGAGCCTTTAGTGTTCTTCTGTTTTGCCTTCCTTTGCTCACCCATAAAAATAACCATCGCACGTTGAGAGGATTTGTCACTGTTGTTCCTGAATGCGGCATCTGGCATAGCAATTAAACGTGGACTACCTTCAAGTGGCCAAAAACGTAACTCCATAGGGTCAGTCACGATTTGTTTGCACAGCTTGTTCAGGGCCTTGCAATCACCTATTGTAGGTCCTGCTGATGCTGATGCTGACCTCGAGAATTGGTAGCATGCTTGGAATTGTGTTCTGGATTGTAACCAGTTTACGCTGCCAAGAAGTGATCTGAAGGCTGTGTGCATGTCTTTGTCACACTTTTCCTCATCCTTCAAACCTTTTGGAATGATAATCTCAGTCAATTCCTGAACACAAAGGGATTGTTCTACTGAGATGTACTCCTTCTTCTTGGTCTTCTCTTGCATCTTCCAAGCAACACGTTGTCCAGTAAACATCAGGTCATTAGTGTCCTCATGTCCAATCTTAAACTGTGACTTCACAATATCCTTGAACTGCTTCAAAAAGATATCATTACCTGTCACAAAAAGATCATCAACATGTAAACAACACATACCAATGGGTGACCTATTCTTAGAATTACTGCCATGCACAGGGTCCATAAAATGCTCAAGCAACTCTTCCACAACTTCAGGTGTAAGCTGAGGCGTTTGTGTCACAGTATACGTATGTTCTGCAGGAAGGAAAAGACTGACAAGCGTTTCAGCTTCTTCCTCCAACGTCACTGCATTCTTCTCGTTTCTGATATCCTTGTTTGTCTCGAGAAGCCACCAAACACCCTTACGCTTAACTATTGAAGTCCGGAAACAAAAACGCGAACGCGAATACGTAGGTTCGGGAGTACGAAGAGCTTTAGCGCGATAAGCGACTTGAGCATGGCCATTTGCATATTGATGCCAACCTGCCTTGTGCTCTACAGAGTCAAGGAAATTCTGGAGTTCCTGATCTACCACAGGAGTCCATTTTCCATCCTCTGCCTTAAGCAGGCTACGCGTCACCGTCTTCTCCGACCTATTTCCGTAACACACCGAAAACAGACGTTCTTCACAGAGAAAAGACCTACGAACTTCCTCCGCTGTGTCGTGGAATTCGTTTGGCGGCGCACCTGCTACGTAGAAGGATACCGGTTCCGGTTCGGCTGGCATCTCCTCTGATGAGTAGTTCACAGCCTTAGGAACCCTCAAACATCCGGAGTAGCAAACGTACGTGCACCGATCGGCTCGAGTCGGAACTAATCCGAGTGAGTGCAAAAACTTGTCGAGTCGATTCCACCAGCGACGAGGCGCATCACTCAATCCGTACACTGAACGGGTGCACAATCCGACAAGATACGGAGGCAATCCGATGTCGGTCGGAAGTTGAACGTGAATAACGCGTCGCTCGAGGTCGTAAAGTTCCCCCTGAAGAAAGGCAGTTTTCAAATCGATGTGTAACAGGTCCCAAAAAGAAGAGGCTGCATGCTGACATGCTACGCGAAAACCATACCTGGTCGCGGTTGGCGAGTCCGTCTGGAGGTCCCATTTCTGGGCATCTTGGAAGCCTCGACAGACCCATCTGGCCTTAAACTTCTTAAAATTGCCATCTTTGTCAATCTTGATGGTCAGGACCCATCGACCGGTAACATAGTTATCGATCTTATGCTTTCTTCGGTCTCGATACTTCATCGCAGTAAAGTCTAAAAAGCTGCGAAACTCCTCTAGTTTAGCTTGCTTGATCTCCTTCGCATACTTCCGGAGCACTTCCGGAGTAATCACACTCTCTGCCTTTGGCGTCTTCTTAGCCATTGTCTTCGCAAGATACTGGCAGAACTGTGAAAAACCTTTCGGATCATACGAGTTAAAACTCGGAGGAGCTTGGTTCGGACCTATGACACAAAAATCCATGTCATCAAAACTAACAAAAAGATTTTTCTCATCGTTCAGATCCTTGTCTGGATCCTTCTCAAAACCTTTCACATCTTCTTCATCAAAAATAGGTTCTGAATCTGTTTCATTTGTATCAATCGTCTCATTGTCATCGTCTTCGACTGTGCTCGTAGGCACGGGAATGTCGGCTGCTTGTGGCTGATTCGAACTTGATGCTGTCGGATTCTCCGAATGTCCAGGAAAGAAACTTCTTGGAACAGACTTCGGAGGTGCCGGAATAGGTTCGTCATGTCCCGGTAATTGAACCTTAGAACGTTTTATCTGAAACTTCACCTTCGCCTTTGGCAAAGCATCAGTTGAGTCCACAGAAAGCTTCCTCATGTGCTTGCTGTGACGTTCACGATTCTCCGGAACATATGGTTCTGGCTCCGGCGTGTTCGAATCTGGCGACGGAACGAACGGATGAACGGGATCCGTGTCACTCGGAAACCCTATTGGTGGTTGACCCGGATCATCTGGCGGACGGGATTCACTCGTAATCTCCGGCATTGCCTCTTCCGGATCGCTTGATGGATATCCGAGTTGCTCCAAAGGAACATCAGGATTTCCGAACTGATTCGGACCAGCTACGGAACCTGTCGGAGGTGGTCCCGGAGGTTGTCCACCCTGATGATCATCAGGGTTGCCACCCGGTCCATCACCAGGCGGAAACATATCTTCATCATCTGGATCAAAATACTGCTGTTCCCCCGAGACTGGAATCGGCTCATAAGCCATATCATCATCCATCGGTGGTCCGTAGTCTGGAGGTTGATCCCTTGGATCCTCTAGAGCTACTTCATCAGGAGTCACAATGCGCCTTACGGCGCCTGTCGTCTCTGCCTCGAAAACTATCATACTCCAATGATCTACCAAAAACTGTTCATGATGAGGAGACAATTGTGACACAAACATAAAGAAAACCTGATGGTATTTTCCTGGCTTCCACATAATCAACACTGCATCATCCTCAGAGTTGAAGAGAGGATGCACTCTACCAAAAGTACCACGATAGACCTTACATCTCTCAAAATACATCTGTGGCAAGGTTCTTCGTCTAATCTCCTTCAGGCCTGGAATCAATGACACAATTCGAGAATCAGAGGATGTTGTCACATCAAACTCTGATCTCTGAGGTAGTGCATCTACCTGCCTCAAGGTTCTGATCAGTTCAGTAGTAGTGAACCTTTGTGGTAGTATGTGTCGAAGTGGAACCGGAATTTCCGTCGTCTCTTCCGTTCTTACGGAATTCAGCAAAATTGACTGATGAGCTTCTCTCTCTAACAAAAGAGCTGTTCCACACAAGCTTCCAGAGTCAAAATTCTCCAGAAGATCTTCAATAAGGAAACTCTGACGCTTGTCGGAAGTCTCACTATAAGGAAGGAAACGGTTCATCTCAACCAAAAATGAAAACGGAAACTTCTTCCAGTCAGGATCCTTAAAGTACTGGTTGCTTCTAGTGGCTTGCACTGTTTTAGCTTGAAAGGAAAAGTCACCAATACCTTTACATCCCTGGCAGGATGCATAGGAATGGAAAACTGTCACGTAACTAATTCCCTTCGGACAATAGCAGAAACAGTTCATATCCACATCGAACTTATAAAGCGGATTTCTCAACGAAGAGATGAACTTCTGCAAAAACAGACAAAACTTGTTTCCTTTGGGAACAGTCACAAACACATGTTTCTTCCTTCTCAACTGCCACTCAATCACATTACAACATAGCAACCAAATAGAAGCTCTGTTCTGTTTGGGAGAAGGGTTGTTGATCACTATACAGTGGGGCTGCAATCTCTCCAGTTGCTGCCAAATACCATCTTGACCCTTCATAGTGGAAAAGTTGTATCCTGCCTTGAAATCCATAGGAGATGCAACTTTAACACCATTCTTTGAAAGGAACCAAGATAATCCACTGTTTCCATGAAGTAACTCAACAACATCAGGATGATCATCATTACAAAAGAAAAAGGACTGTTCTCCAAATTCGGCATCAACATACAGTTCGTGATCTTCACGTAAGTTCTCCGGATTCTCATCGTCTAATGCCGGAATGGAAACATCATGCCACTCATCGTGATCACGTCTAACCTTTGACTGATTCACACGTATCACTGCCTTACCAGTATTGGCTTGGACCATAGCTCCTTCTTGTCCAAGTACTGTGGCACGAACCCAACGTCCTTTATCCTTGAACTTTGATGAATCCTGAGTCCAAACAAAAACCTTCTCTCCTTGGAAATAAGGACCGTCACTTGGCATAGTCCTTCTTGCAAGATCTGCTCGAAGGTCCTGAGCTTGTCGTGCTTCTTGATGAGCTCTCAAAGCCACACGTTGTAGTTCCAAATTTGTACGATCTTGTGCGGCGGCATTAGCTGACAATTGCTCAGGGCTTGCGGTCTCAAGGTCAAAAAGATCTGGTGGACGTCTTCCAGTTGCTATCTCTATTGGTGAATATCCACTGATAGTCAACTGACAATTTCTTGCCCAAACTACCTTCTTGACCACTTCTCTGACCGTAACACCACGAAAACGTGGGTCATCCAGATCTACCTTCATAACATGCCACATACGTTTAAACAAACGTACAGCTGTCTCTGCTCGGTTCGGCCAAGGAGTTCTTGGCCCACAAGGACATTGTTGTATACCATGGAACCTGTAGTATTCAACAAAAGCATCGGTGAAAAAGGCTTCGTCTCCTACGATGGCCTTTGGAACACAGTTGTTCTCATCAGACCATTGCCTCAATCCTTGGATGGTGGTTTGATCTATGAGGTCTTTCTGTGCCGTAGCCCAGAGAAGATTTGTGGCACCATCAAGAACAAGTAAGATGATATACTTGTTCTTGTGAAGTTCAACCTCACAATGATCAGCAAAAACAAAATCACCAAAACATGAAGCTCTAATACCGGAGACTCTGGCTCGTGGCGGAGGTGCCACTGAAGTGTTACAAACACGGCAGTTCCTGACAACTGATTCATACTTCTCTAAAACAGAGTCAGGAAGCTTCAACATAGAAACACGTCTACGAAACTGAGTAGGACTCATATGGTAGTGCTTCACATGAAGCTTATAAAGCTCTACCTTGTCCTCCAGTCTCTGTAACATCTTCCTATATGCCGGTGTCATTGCAACAACTTCACTACCAGGTAATGGGATTGAAATCCGCCTAGGCTCAAGAGCGCCATCACCTGGTTCAAGTGGTTCATGTTTATCACTTGATGGTCCTTTTGATGCTTTAGGAATTTCTACAAGTTCACCTTCTGGCCTCTCAGGTGGTTCTGAAGGAGCATACTCCTCAAGATCATCACCCTTTAAATCATTCTGAGGCTCAGATGGTTTTGACTTGTGTCCTTTCCAAAATGGATCAAAACCCTTGGAAGTATACCGGAACTTTGGCGGCACGGGCTTTTCCGCGGCACTGGATGGTGCACCTTCCTTCTCTGACGAGAAGCCTGGTTCCCTGTCCTTTGCAATGGGAACCTTCTCTGAGGAGGAGCGCACCACTGCATCGGGATCACCAATGCCACGGTGCTCAATGCCAGCCTTCCTGATCTTTAGATCTGGAATTTTGGCATCTGGCTTAAATTTAAAAATTGTTCTACCACGCCATTCATAGCCAAGTTGTAGGTCCTTCCATTTTGCCTTGCGCCAATCATCTGTCTTCTTGATTTCTTCTCCTCCTGTTTTCTTCTTGATGATTGTTAGTCGCAAGTCTTCCAGCAAGTCAGTGTCTACAGGACAGGACTTAGTTGCTGGGAAAAGAATTTTCCTGTAATCCTTGTGGTGACGTATCAGTTCTCTCTTGTGAACATCTACTTCCCAGAAATCAACCACAGGATATGCATGCTCAGCTTCACCTTCATCACTATTGTGTTCAACAGAAATATGGCCATATTCATAGTGAGTGAGGTGAGAGTAAAAACTCTTCTCACGCTGAGTCTGCCAACGCACGTCAGACAGATACCATGCAATATCTTGGAAGTCCAACACAAGATGAGTACTGGCTGCAACCTTCAACTCCAGAAATCTGATACCAAGAGGCACCGATGTCAGATAAGCATGTCGAGGTGTCAGCCTGAGTTCAAAGCCTAAGTTCCTCATCTGTGGCAAGCTCATAAGCAAAGGGACTTCTCCTTCTTCCACTATGTCGAACTCTGTTTGGTGGATCGTCCATGCACGATCATACATGTAAATCACCAGTTTCTGAGAGCAAGTAGCCTTCTGGGAATTGGCAAAGTAAAACTTGCTCTTGGTAGACTCAAAAGAGTACCATAATCCACAATCTGGGTGATTGTCGACATAGTTGCAAAAATGGTCGACTGCTCGCCTTGATCCCATAGCTCTAGTGCATCCAATGTCCAGGATTGCAATAGTTGGCGGGAAGCGATTCTCAGTCAAAAATGAAATGGCCTGCATCTCCTTCACTTCTTCCTCAGCGCTCATAAGCGCAAAACCATCAGCGCTCATAAGCGCAAAGCCATCAGCGCTCATAAGCGCAAGGCCATCAGGAGCCCTTGTGAGCATCTCCTTTGACAAAGAGTACCTCACAGGGGCACTCATGTCATCGAAGATCATCTCACCATTGTTGACCACGCAGTCAGCTTCATCTTGGCATGAGGTCATCATGCCTGACAGCAAGTCCACCTCACTGTCATGGACTTCAGCTGCTGCTGTCACACAATGTGCTAAGAAAACTTGTTGACCTCCTGATGCTTGTGAAGATCTTGAAGGTGCAGGTAAAGAACGTGGCTGTTGTTGATTTGCATAGTTTGCATCTTGTTTGCCATCTCCTTTATCTTTTCCTTTTCCTTTCTTGCCTTTTCTCTTGCCTTTTCCTTTTCCTTTGTGGGAAAACCATGCTTCTTCAAGCTGTTGCCAAAAGTCATTGGCATCATCATATTCTCCTTGAAGATAGTCATTCATATCCTCGGCAAGAATGGCATCATATGCTCCTTGGGTTGACTCCCAAGTATCCTCATAAGGATTCTCTTCAAAGTACTCTTCTGGATATGTTGTCTGTTGCTCATCAGCAAAATGGCCTTTACCTCGTCTCTTTCCTTTTCCTTTTCCACGAGGTCTGAAGAATCTGCGGCCTGATCTTCCTTTTCCTTTTCCTTTTCTTCTTCCTTTTCCTTTGCCTTTTCTGGCTCTTCTTCCTTGGAATCTCCTTTGGAACCATGAGAAGTTTTGATCATCATATACCCAAAAGACATCGTCCAGGGCATCTAAAAATCCTTCAGTTCCATCTTCTTCATCTTCGGCCCAATAGCCAAATGTACCATCGAGTTCTCCTTCGTCTAGTACGAGGAATGATCTTCTACCTCCAGCACCTGTCGGCTGCATCAATGGATTGTCTACTGAAGTCTTTGTCGTGCAGAACATCTCGATGAACACTGTCCTCAACTCTGTTGTGGTGTATTGCTGCAGGTACCTGCCACGATGAGTCATCAACGAAGTCAAAGTGTTTCGCTGGTCCTGAGACAAATCTGCAAGGGACAGCATGAGTAAGGCAATGAGATTCTCTCCTAAGGGAAAATCATTCTGATGAAGAATTCTCATATTGCCATTGACATTCTGCATGATTTCCTGAATCCTTTCTGCCGTTGGTGCTACTCCAGTCAACGCTGCATCTGCCTGCATCTGAGCAAGGACTTGGGGATGTGCTTGAGTGACTGGTTCTAACATGTCCATCCAACTGCTCATAAGCCTTTGGAGTAAAATCTGGAATCTTGTCATCCATTTCATCATGTCGGCTGATCCTCGATTGAATCGCACGAATTGCATAAACCTGTATAGGAATACATTGGTTGATCCTTTCACGAAATATGGTCGTAGTACTCGTTTGAAGTAATCTACTCCTGCTCCTGGTGGCTCATTAGCCTTCAATGAATCTCTGTCTAATACACGTTTGTATACTGCTGCTTCTCCTTCTAATCTGTTTCTCAAAGCTGGTCCTCTCTTCTCATCTTCCAGCTCGGTGATATCACACCAATCGTCTATGGCATCCTCATAGGAAAACCATGAAGTCTTTCCATCATAAGATGGGGGCACCTTTGTAGTGACCTGTGTTGTCATAGCTATTGCTGCTGGTTCTCTTCTCACATGCCTATTCACGTAGGCTGCTGGCTCATAAGCCACATCCGCATCAGGCTCTTCCCAGTCGTCAATCCAATCCATGGCCGTTTGCCCACAAGCAATTCTATGCCTAGGAAAGGAGCTCACCTGGGTCTTCCAGGATCACTGCTCCGCTACCACTGAAAGAGTGACTAGGGCGTACACGGTAGAGGTGCAGACCGCTAGTGTCTTTTGCTCACGCAGAGTCTTATCCTATATCCCTTTAGGTCCATTGACCCTCTCTTGAGCCTTGAAGCAGTCAAGCATGGACACACTATATCAGCTGTTGGAGTGGAACCCTGTACAGGTAGGCTCTACTTTTCAGGGGGGGGGCGTCAGGCTGTCGAAAAATCCGCGCGGAGAGACAAACCGTAGGTTGAAGCCAACACAAGCAATACTAACCAAAACAATCCACAAAACACGCCGGCAGGCCGGCGGATTAATCTTTACTATATTGTTCGTAAAACATGGATTGCTTGCCATGCGCCACAAGCTGAACTGCAGCAGTCTTTGACAAAGATCATGGCTCATGGGAGGTTCTTTGTTGTGTGGTTGCCGGAAAAATGAGTCTTTTCACCAAGGAGCCTAGGTAGATGCCCTCAAACGTATATGGTATAAAACCAGTCAAATAACGGTTGACGTAATTTGGTCGTCTAAAAACCTTTAGTAAAGCAATGATTGTTCGGGAATCGGGAAACAATATCAAAGCAATGGTGGGCCAGGAAATTTGGGGTTTATGTTACCCTTGTGCTTGGGTTTCCACTTTCAATTTTCGGGCCATGCGGCCAGTTTTTTGTTCTGCATGCACCTATGGACGGTTTGGAAGACGAAATGACGGCAAAGGGCCATTGGAGTCAGCGTGGATCTCAAAGACAGCCATGATCATGTTGTTCTTGGTCCATGAAGAAATGATTTTGTCGGTCATATTCCGTGGTTTGGTGGGGTAAGGAGAACAACTTTGCTTATCAGAACACTGTATCTCAGAAACTCATATCCAACACCCCGCCGCGACCTTTGCGGCCAGGGCACATTGGCTCTTGAGCGGCAAGAACGCAGCTAATTCCCCTTCGAGAAAGTGATGCAGAATATCACTGGGACTTCCAGCTGCTTTGGAGGGGCGAATTCACTGCTTAGGTGTGTGGGCGGAGAATAGTTGCTATGTCGCAAATTTGGAAAAATGTTTCTCTCTCAAGTGATTTTTCATACATGTTAAAACAACATTTTTCTTGAAGATTGCCTCGGGTGGAGGGTAGATGGAAGTTCCAAAGTGATGCACAGTGGCGCGCAGTGATGGACCTCAGGTTGTGAATCGTTTTCCGATTGTTGGATTCTACCAACGGCTCTCAAAACATCTCCAAACCCTCATGGTTCTCCACCCACCGGACATCGACGTGAGTTCCTTTTTGTCCGACTATGAGTATACAAACGTCCGGAATCAACTAAACAGCAATCAGGACATCACCTGCATTTCTTTTTGTTTCTTTTCGATCCGAAAGCACCTAGGGAACGACGCCCCGTCCTGGACCGCCCGGCGCAGCTGCGGCCCTGTGACCCCCCCGGACCTCGCCGAACCAGCCAAACCGCGGCGATGCAACCTGCTTGGAGAAAAAACTGCTTGGAGATGTGCCATTTTTTTCTATCCAACCATGCAAAAAGAGACTCCACAATTGGACATGCTGGGCCCCAAAGGTTTGAACCAGAGCCGATAGAGCATTGCTCAGTATGAGATTATCAAGCATCTTGGGGGTTCGACCGACATTGCACCTGGAAGACAATGCACACTTGCGAATCCTTTATGGAAGGTCTCTTTGAAGCTTGTAGATCTGCCGATCCTCCCCCGTCACAACCCGGTCGCCGGAGAACCAGCGCCCGCGAGTGCTGCGGAGTCCTGCCGAATTCAACGCGTAGCTTGGTCTGGCTGTCGTTCTCTACACTGTCAGCTTTAATGCGCCGAGCTCCGAGGATGCCGTCCTCCGGATGCCCGTCCTCGGACGCCGGGCCTTGCCCCGGGCTAACCAGGCGCCGAAATCCATTCGTAGAGGGCGCAGTCGATCATGGAGTCCTCCCGCAGACCCAGCAGGTCACGTCAAATCGTGGGCACTGTGGAAGAGGACAGGTGGGGCGCCTGGTGTCAAGAATAGCCTTCCATATCCTTAGAGGAGACGTTGTTTCGTGGAAGCTGCGCAGATCACACTACTGCATATCATGCGTACTGTACTCCTTCAGTGAGACTCACTCCAACCCCACTCGGCCATGCCTTTTGCAGCCGAATGGCCTGCCGGAACGGCGGCCCGGTCACGTGGACGGCGGCGATGCGTCTTGCGCGAGCCTTTGTCAAGAAGGGGCAGCAGTGCTCATGCTCTGGGGAAGTGTTTGCCAATACCCTGCCAATGCATGCATGGCATGTTTACCTACATTGGGGTGGTTTCATTTGTTTCCGTACACGGGGTGTCGGGGATGGAGGATTGAAGCCAGACACCATGTTCAATCGCAGGTTTGCCCATCCACAGGTCTTCCCGAACACACACACACACACACGACACAAGCATGTACTGAGAAGCACCTTTCAAGTGTTGATTGCAAGCCATCACCCCACCTGAAACGGCACATGTGCTTGGTGTTGAGCATGCATCAAAGGCAGTTTTCGGTCGTACCGTTGAGGCCTTCTGGTGATGGTAGATTTTGGTGCATGTTTTGAGAGAATGTTGGACCCATGCTTCTGTGTGCCTCACATGAAGCAACGTGTTGAAAAGGAATCTGTCTGCCTCACATGCCGTGGTGGAATTTTCTGAACTGACAGCTCAAGGGCCACGAATACATGAGATCAGACAGCAGCTTCTGGGCAACAAGTCTCGACAGACAGACATTGACGCGCCGCAACCTAAAGGAACTCGTTTGGGCGTTTGGAAGGCTTCGCTTTCCGTGTGCAGCCCACCTACACTTGGAACCACCCGTGCGAAGATTCTTGTGTCTCCTTGACTTCACTCAACAGTTCACCTCTCAAGAAAGCCTTCAAAGGGCTTTTGGAGCCACAGCCCCACCTCCCGGGCGCTCCGTTTCATCCGTCCCCGCCGCGCGGCCCGTTTGGCCGCCTCGGACCCCTGCCATGAACGCCACACCTGGACCGCCGGTGGCGCCGGGCACGGTGGAGATCGCCGGCGGGCCGAAGATGAGTCGCAGCGAAGCGCGGCGCTTGAGGGAAGAGGACCCTGTGGGGGGAGAGAGGAGGTGCAGAGGCAGGAGAGGAGGGTGGGGGGAGTGGATGGACAGAGGATGATTCCGAGGTTTGGCTTTGGGAGTTTGGGTCTGTCTTCTTTCTTTTCTTTTTTGTGTGTGTTTGGATGGAAATGAAAGAAACGGGTGTGTGTCAGGGGAGGGGAGGTTTGGTTTGATCCCAGTCAGCATGCGACATTCACAAGTGATGATCCTTGTATTCTTTCCAGTGGCTGTTGAACATCGCAACTATTTACAAGTGAATGAGACTGGTCCATGATGTTGTCATCATGGTTCTTGCGTAGGTTTGGAGTGGGTGATCAACAAAAAGACATGGCGTTCAACATGGCTGTGTTGGGTTTCTGATGAGTTTGTTAAGGATTACATGCTTTTTGGCATCATTTCAGAGTTTTGCGTTTGATGCACAGTTGGAACTTGAGTGCAGATGCGTGACCATTTGCAGACAGCTGGTAACCTTTTACCTTTTAGATCCTTTTAGCCTTTTAGCCAGAACTTTCAATGCCCAGCAGGAGGCACCGCCAGCTAACGGCTGCATCAGTTTTGATTGACTCAAGTCCCTCCCCAAGGATGAATATGGTGTAGATTCTTCATTGTCTTATGGGTTTTATCATCACAACCGCTCGAAATGGACCGCACCGCTGAAAAAAACCCTCTTACCCTGCGTGTTAAACCCAGCCCCTCGCAGGAGGAAGCGGCCCGGGCGCGCTCCAACGCTGAAGCTTGGAGGCGTCCTGATCAACGCGGGTCGCGGTTGGGATCAGGTGACAAATCCAACGATCTCTCAGCTCCTCGGGCGCACCCGGCGCCAAGAAACGCACCGATCAGCCGGCTTTGGCTCGGCTGAAGCTTTCTTGGACCAATTGCCAGTGCATTTTGGTGGAAACCACGGGGCTGGGAGGCCCAACTCAGATGTTCCCCGACCCAGTGGACTTGAAGAAGCCCCGGAAACCGCTCTTGCCAGGCTCGGCGGCAAGGCCAAGGTCAACGAGGAAGGGCCTCAGGCGCCCGCGGTCGGACGGGGCTCGGACGCCGACCGGTCGGCCGCCGGGCGGGGCGGGGCGTGGACGCCAGGTGGACTGGAAGGCGTGGCACGTCAGGTGACGCGACCGTTGCGGAGCAACGTTTCATGGGGTGCTTCGGACATCTCCAGCACATATCAAGCAGTCGAAGACGAACTGGGGCATGTTTCGTGTTGTGTCGCCGCAGGAGTAGCAATGTGTTCTGACGCCTGAACATGTTCCAAGGCAGCCCTGTGTGGCTCTCCTTGAGCAACTTGTGCTCATTCATTTTCCCCACAACTTGGGAGATGACCTACAGAGATTAAGTGACCTTATAAATCCTTATAGGACCCTACAGGGGTACCTATTAGGATACTCTAGTTCGGGTTCTTCAACCTCTGCTGGGAGTGCAAACCTCAAGCGGGTTTCCACCACCGAGCGCGAGGCTCTTCCGAATCGGGCACAGCACTCAATGACCAGAACCCCTTTGCCAAAAAAGGGGGAGATCCGTGAGATCTGCCTGTGCAGTCGTTGAAGCAGCATATATATAAAAAATATATATAAATATATGTATTATAGACTCTCTTATAGGCACCCCCTGTTACGGTGATTCATATATGGTTCTTATGGTTCCATACGACTTTTATATGGTTCCATCTATCACCCATTATATCACTCTCTTATAGGACCATTCATGGGTCCGTCTTTCTCCGGTCACTTCACCGACAGTGAACGGCCTAGCGACGCGCCCAGGAGGAGGATCCGAAGAAGGCGGCCGAGCGGGAGCGCTCACGTAGCCGGGAGAAGAAGGCGAGCCGACTGGGGAGTTGGGGGATAGGGAAGGGCGGAAGGGCTGAGTGGTTGGAGGCAGAAGCGTGTTCTTTTTTCTCTCTTCGAATATATGTAGGCTGAGTGGTTGGAAGATGTTTGAAGCTTGGAGGGAGCATTCCTGTTTGTCCTCATCAGATTCAGAAAGCAAAGACAGCGTTTCAGGGAAGATTCTTAAATTTTTCATTCACTTGTAAACCTGGAGGAGACCTAAAATAGGCCAACAAACAGTCCCAGGTGATGAACACTTTGCAGCAGTGATCCTTTCGTTCGTCGAAAGGTGGGACCCATTTTGAAGAGTTGACTCGTCGAGTCAGTTCGACGCACAAGAAATGACACAGATCTATAATTACAATATCAACTGTTGTTGTGCATGTATGGTACATGTTTGCTTTGCATATGTGTAATCAACACGTATGTTAACTTCATCATTCGAACGGCCATTTTTGAGACGTGAAAACGAAGTACAAAGCGTCAAAGTGTCAAAGCCACCATCGTTTTGGGACCTACCACTTCCGACCCTGTCGAACCTATCGAACTGAAGGACACCCTGCGGATGTCGATCCGCCGCCCCCCGGGGGGCCGTGAAGAGTCTTTCCATTCGACGACCGGCCTCTGCGGCCGGGTCTCCAGGAGACCTTGGACCGCTTAGCCAAGAGCGCGGCTGAAAAGGCGGTCGGGGCCAGGGGGAAGCCATGGGACTCCTGAAATGGCTTCAAGCCATGCTTGAGCAGTGATCCAAACGCAGGTCGAAAAGGATGAAGGCCGGCTTGAGTTGATCTATAAGGTGATGTTTGTGATTGGTCCGAACTGGGTGAATCCTCCTTTTCCTGGGAAACCCCGCGCCGGGAAGCCTCCCAGTGATTCGCTCGGACTCAGGACTTGGACATTTGGAACGTCGATGGATCCGACATCCACCAGCATAGACCTAATGTAGACTCTTGATCAATAAACACCTCATATAGAAGAGGCTTTTCAATCTAAATGGGGGGTCCATGGTTTCAGCTTTAAATGTAGACTCTTGAGGACCATAACTCCTCCCATTTAGATTGAAAAGCATCTTCATATGAGGTGTTTATTAATCAATCATCTATATACATTATTTGGGGGTTCTTGGGGGGATCGCCACGTCGACCCAGAGACGGGCTTTTGGAGCGATTTTGGGAGGATCAGTTCCAATATCCAATACCCAGGCCCAAAACCCACTGAACTGAACCTATTATTGCATATGATTGCCATGAGCTGGATGGATGGCCAAAGCGACTTACTCACAGAGATGCACCTTGGAGCCACGCCCACCATCCAGAGAAACAACAAGAACATTGCAACGCTCAGCACTCAGCACTCACTTCAGGCGACAGGCGTGCCGTCCAGCGTCCGGCTTGCGAACTAACACATCACCGCACAGGGTGGGCCAACAGGTGTTCACCCAAACACAGGACGCTGGAAGGATTCCTTCTCCAATATCCTTTGGCTGCAAACGCTTCTGCAATCAGATAACTTTAGCCGGACAGAGGGGCGTTCTCGGAGGATGATCTTCATTTGCGGTTCGCGGTTCGCCCCCTTGGTGCTTTCAGCCAAAGTACCATCCAGAGAGATTAGTCGCATGAGCGGTTGGCGATGAGGCCAGATTGGTCACCCAAAATCAAAGATCCATGGTGACAGAGATATCCAGAGTACTGCAGAATACCGCAGAACACGGCAGACCTCTACTTCCTGCGTCCGGGGGATGCCCATGCGTCCTAGGCTGCCAAGGCGGCTGCTGCGGACGCGGAGTCCGCTGCGTCGCCCGAGGAGGCGGCTTCCGCGCCGCAGGCGCCGAAGCTAAGCAAGCTGGGGAGCCTGGTTGGGCGCGAGAGCCGCGCGGAGGGGGTGGGGGGAAGTTAGAGGAAGTGGAGGATGGTCTTGACTTTTCTGTCGGGATGTGGTAGCATTTTGGAGCAGTTTAGCAGAAATTCGTCGCAGTGCAGTTGCATGTGGACAATGAAGGGGGTCGAAACATAGATATCCACAAGCACAGTTTGTTGAAGCTAATGTGCACTGTGCGCTGGACTTGAACCTGAATTAGCTGCATATGATTCACAAACCATTCACAGTGGTTTCAGAGGTTCGATAGCACAGACAAGAGAGATGTCCTTGGCCATTGGAGGCCCATATAAATCACCCAACTTGTGCAACCAGTGCTGTTGGCCATTTACTCTAACACCAGATCCGTTCCTGATTCGGCAGACCAGATCCGTTTCACAGATCAAACATCTGGAGCCCACCTTCTCGATCGAAAGGGATTTGGCCGGCGGCGCCTAGCGCCGAAGTGTTCGAGGCCTTTCAGTGTTCCGCACTCTTCGGAAGAGTCGGTGCTAAAGATCGCCAAAGCACCCAAAGGGACTTCGAACAATTTCGAGGGTTAGAAAACCCATGACGCATAAAACCCCCATCCATCCCCCAAGGAGAAAGGAGAATCTCCCAACCTGAACTCTATCGCTCAGAAGTCTCAGATCTATCGTTCCTATTCTGACATCCAAACCGTTTTGTTAGAAAGTACTCCAAGGGTACGGCTACTCGGCTACTCCTTCCTTTGGAAGAAGG
>CAXAMN010005158.1:137921-158928 GCA_963970005.1 Durusdinium trenchii | reverse complement strand
TACTCCAAGGGTACGGCTACTCGGCTACTCCTTCCTTTGGAAGAAGGGCCTGCGCCCTCAAGTCAGGGCAGAAGAGGCCAAGTTGTTGATGGCGAAGGAAAAGGAAAAGGCCGGAGCAACGGAGGAGTCCTTAATTGAAGACCAGTCCCCAAAGACTTTGGTAATTGGGTTGTTGGCTTCTGGCAGAATGGAGGGAGCATCGTTCCTGTATTCCACCAGGAGTCCCAACTGGGTGGTGTGGCTCGTTTGATCCGGCCGTGGATGTGACAGGGGCACCCCAACGGCACCCTCCATGGATAGCACCCCGACACGGAACTACTGGCAGTTGACGCTTCTCTTCCGGTGTCTTCCGGCCTTTCCTCTTCTGTCTGAAATCAATCGTTTGGTGTCCAGCCATGTTGGCGTTGGAGTCTAGAGACACTTGTCGTGGTTGGTTCAGGTTCCTAAATTGGAATGTCTTGAGGAACTTGAACCAGTGGTCTTCCGTGTGGAATGTCTACCGCCACACCAGTGAGACGGGGCACCCTTGCCGAACGCGGAACGCCATGCTTTTTGGGGACCCAAGACACTAAAACTACATAAAACTACTAAAACGATGTGAGTACCGGAACTGATTCATGACCAGCACCATGGAAAGGATGGTTTGTAGATGTTTGCAGACACCACTGACCTCTGTATTTTACTTCCAATTACCACCCAAATGGAGCCCCCTGACTTGGACCGCCCTGCTATGAGAAAGATGAACAGCATGTTTGGGGTGTATCAATCCTGCTTTTTCGCCACACAGTTTACTGTTGGGGTTCTATCTTAGAAAAAAGAGCTGGCCACACTCACTGGCCGCGCCCCTCAACTCTGTGGCTGGGCTCTGTGGCCAGGCTCTGTGTCCGGGTCTTGTCCTCCTCTTGTCCTGCTGTTGTCCTCTGGCCGCGCTGACCAGCCCTGCCCACACTGACTGGCCGCGCCTCTGAACTCTGTGGCCGGGCTCTGTGGCCGGGTCTTGTCCTCCTCTTGTCCTGCTCTTCTCTTGTCTGCTCTTGTGGCCGAACAAATAGCGATGTCGATGCCGACAAAAATCATTGATGAAGCAGTTTGCTCTTGGCTCCTATCCACTCCATGCCCCTGGCAGGTGAAAAAAGACCTACAGGACTAGTCCATGAAATAGGAGTCTTGTTTTGTGCACCTGGGCCTGGGCTTACTTCTTTGCGCGTCCAAAGCACCAAAGTTGGAAGGTCCCCAGATGTACCATCCACGTGTCACCCAAAACCATGTTCCACGGGTCAAAGACGCGACACCGCCGATGAGACCGTGGATCGCCCGGGTGAAGGGACCGAGCTGTTACCCTCTCAGTGTTGCCCAAACTAAGCTGGCTGTGTTGTTGGAGGCACGCCTCAAGAAGCAGGCAATGCTGGAGGCCAAGAAAGAAGAGGCAGGAGGTGTTTGCGCCTAAGTAGTCGGTGGTGATGCGTTCTTTATCTTCTCTCTCTCTCTCTCTCTCTCCCTCTCCCTCACACACACACACACCTGCCCCATGTGATGAGCGCGAGGAAATGAAGAAGAAGATGGCAATCTTGGAGAAGGAGTGTTTACGTCAAAGCACCTGGACCAGTTGACAAGACAACCGTTTTCTTGCCACCAGCTGGCAAACTACCAGAGGCAGTCACGAGTTCAGCCGTCACTGATATTCGCTGGGTGAGTAAACCGGCAAGCATGTGACTCCGAACCGCTTTTGTGAAGGTTCGGCCACAAGGCGCTGCCAGCTTGGAAGAATTTTCCCCCCTTTGGTTCCCTGGTTTCATTTAATATATGATTTAGATTGTTTTAGCTGTCAGCTTTGGTGCTTGTTGAATTTGTAACATTGTAGCAATTTCTAGTCTAAATGCGCGACGTTATTTTTTCCGAATTGGTTTCGCGCCAATTCGGGACCCTTCTTCGTCTTCAACCCTCTCTGCCGAAATACGGATATCTGATGCGCCACACGTGGCAGCTCGGTCACACGGTCGGCGCTACTTCTCCTTGTGTTCGCGCGGCTGGTCGACTAGGACCTCAACACGTCCGAGAAGCCGAAATACAAGCGCTACTGACGCCGGCGGCTCGGTGGCACTGACGCCGGCGGCTCGGTGGCTACGACGGCCTTCGGTTCGTGTTTCCACCGACCGACCCATACGACGGCCTGGGTCGGGAGGGGATGGGGGAAGGAAAAGCACACGGTCGGGTTTGGACCCGAGGGGCTTCCCCACTGCAAAAGCTACGTTGGAGAAGATGACGTGATTTGGTCATTCATATTTGACATGCTTAATTTCCGAAAGCTAACTTGTACGAATGGTTTTTGTCAACAGAAAATTGGATAGAAATCCGAACCAAGAATTGCCCTACAACCATGATGATTGATACCTTTCTATGCATTCTTTCCGAGGTGCACATTTTCGGGTAAATCGATGATTTATGGATAAAAAGAACACACACATATATACATATATATATATGTAATAAGACAAATATTAGTAATACTAATAATAGTAATAGTAATAGTAATCATAATAGTAGTAATAATAAGCAATCGATATATGGAAAATATATGATTGTTCGTGAGCAACTAGCAGTGTAGATTAGAGTGCATACCATTGACTTTTTCACCCGCAGCCCGCTCTTGGATTGAGAAGAAAAAATTCGTTTGGTAGCGGAGCAGGGATAAGGGTAACCCTTTGCTCCAGAGAAAAGCCCCTAGGTCACAGGGATCCCGGGTGCGTTTGAGCTATAGATTTGGGCCCTTTGGAACCCAAAACTACTGACCTGTTGACAAGCAGCTGTAAATGGCACTTTGTACACTGTGCATTGTGTGAGTTTGACAATGTTGTTTTGGGACCATGGAAGAGATAAAAGAAACCCTAGAGTCTTAGAACAAGCAGCAGCAACAGAAGCAGAGGCAATGAAGAAAGCGGTTCAAGACAAGAAAGCGAACGCAACAGATTTGTCAAAGCTGATCACAAAACCTGGCTTTTTTGAACATAAGTCACTTGAAGAGGAACTTAAAGCGTTCAGAGAGTGGTCATGGGTACTTGAAATATTTCAGTTCAGTGGATGAGGCCTACGTGAAAGACTTGAAAGAGACTCATGACAGGCCAAATGACAGCTTCGATATGGACTTAGCAGAGAAAGAAGAGAAAGCCAGGTGTATCAAGTTGTATGGTTTGCTAGAGTTGTATGGTTTGCTAGCTTCGTTGATGAGGGGCAGAGCACTACAGTTGGTTGAGCTGTGGAGGACTCTAATGGGTTTGATGCCTGGAGGAGTTTAAACAGAGCTTTGAAACCTACGTCAAAAGCCAGAGGATCAGCGCTTTTGGGAGCAGCCACTACATGGCCAGATGGATATGAATAATGGGACCGTTCTCAACACAAGTGGGCTCTTCAATGGTTGCAAGTAGCAGTACAGATTACCAACAACACAAGTGGGCTACTTCAATGGTTGCAAGTAGCAGTACAGATTACCAAGAATCCATGCCTGTGGACGTTGATAGAGTTTAAGATGTCAAAGGAAAAGGCAAGAAAGGTAACCATTGGGCAAAGTTAACGATGCCAAAGGAAAAGGAAAGAAAGGAAAAGGAGAACAGCAGAAACGAAAGGAAAATGATCATAAGGGCAAAGGCAAAAGCCAAGACCAGGTGTGGCGACTTATTTAAGGGGCTACTGACTCTAGAGCGGCCGCGGGCGGAGGGAAGAGCGCGGGGGTTCGGCTCCTGCTAAGCCTAGACCCTGCTACATGCGCCTGAGGTTTTTCCTCACTGAAATTTCAACCTCGACCATTTCTGACAACTACCTTTTTTTCCATCGAAGCATTAGAAACTAATACAACAACCTATTCGTATTAGACAATTTTAGCCTTGGAAGCTCTAGGCTCCGCCTGGTCCGCGCGCGCGCTCGCGTCCCCTGGCGCCTTATTTTCGCTTGGAGGGGGGCGCGCGCGCGGGACCACTATACAAGCTTAGGGTTGCCTCGTCTTCCGCACTAGATCTAGGGGGTGCGTAGGGGGGAATCGAATCCGGGACCCCAGCCTGGACACCGCCTGTACCGCGCAAAAAAAAAACGGCCTCCGCTCCTTTTCTAACATGACCACTGTCCAAAATTTGTCAACAAATGTCATTTTTTCGCAAAGCGCTGGTTGGCGGACAAGCCCACCTATACCTATACCGAAGTATTCTTAGGAACACGCCGTCTCCGTTCCGCTCACGCTTACGCTCTCGGTACTAGAACGGGGTCGGCGGATTACACTTCTAGGAAGCCCGGACATCTTGTTCGAAACTGGAGAAACAATATTCGACAGGTTGCAAGTGATACAGCCCATTTTCTTCAGGAGGAGCTTCAGTGACAACACATATAGTTGCTTAACAACAAGCTACAGTGACTCAACAGAGTAGTTCAGCCGAGACCAAATCAGTTGTCAGAAGGGTCGAGAACACTGAACCAATCATCTTCGACCCGCGAGAGAGACATGACGATTCATAATCTCAGGGAATTCGGGTCATTCACTTCTACATTGGAGATGACGATAATGAGGCATGGAAGGGAGGAGAAAACCTTTTCGAACATTTTGAGGAGGTTGAGAACGAGAAACCCAAGGTGAGGAGACTTGGAGAAGAGAGAGAAAATGTGGCCATCATTATCGACAGTGGAACTGGTGCAGCTTGATTCCCTTCGTACATGGCAGATCGCGGAGAAGGAGAATTAGAGTTCTATGCAGCCACCAAACTACAAGATGCCCAGAGGAATCGTATCCCCACCGGGGGGTGCGAAGAGTGTCGAAATCTTCTTGCGTGACGTTAATGGACATGAAGCTCTTCTTAATTAGAATGTGAATCAGCCCATATTGTTTTTTCGAGATTGATGGAGCATGGTTGGGGAATCAATGGTCGAGAGTAGACATTTCGAGAATGGTGACTTGAAGTTACTACTTCATTTGCAAAATCGCTCTTTGACAGTCTAAGGCCGCACTAGAGTCATTCGAGATAAAGACGAAAGCTGCTTGGAGGTTCAAGTTCCTGAAGCTTTGGAAAAAGCTATAGGTTGGAAATTCAATGAAGTGGCTTGCTCGTTGGAAACTTATTGACTTCAAGATTTGTCGATCCCACTTTCCTTCCAGAAGAGGAAGATTCGCTAGAACTGATGAGAACCACTTTGGTGAAGGGAGGAACTTGATGAGCAATTCTTTGATGAGGGTGCCGTCATTCCTTCAAACCCAATTTCTAGCTATGAAACTTAAAAGTAGAGATGAAAGAAATGAAAAAGGCAATCGAAGAAATTATCCCTACTCCACCGGAAAAGACGATCGAAGACTAGAAAGAACAAATAAGAAAGAAGAAGACTTAGAGTGTGAATTGCAATTGAGCCCAATGGATGTATACAAAATCTTGGTGAATGGAATAGAATTAATTAAGGATTCGACTTGGAAATATTGAGGGTAGTATGCTTATTTCTTAGCGTTCTAGGTGGCGGCCCTAAGTTGAGGGTATATATTAAAATCTTCAATAATAACAAGAAGATGGAACTTTTTGAATGTTATGAATTTGGTAAGTGAAGCAAAAATTTAGGAAACGAAAGAAATTCTAGGGTTGAATATGATTAAAATGCAAAATTAAGCAAGGTATAATTTGATGCATTTAATATATATTAATTGGTATAAGGAACGCGTTTAATATCGAATATATTTAGATCGTCGTGAAAGAATAGATGACATTAAAAAAGGAAACCTTTTTAAGGTAAATATTAGAAACTAATTTAGCAAGAATAAAATTTGTTTAAATATTTGGTAATTTACGAAGATTTTAATGTTTATATATGGGAATATTAAAATATTTGGGAGGTGGAATTATTGCGATTTAGGACAATAGAATAAATAGATAGATATGTTTTGAAAATATATAATGTTGAAATTTAAAGATAAAGATATTGATATGATAATGATAAACATTTATGAAGGATGGTGATTATTTTTGTTAGAATTAAATTCGATTTTCGTAAAAGAAATGATAACGAAATGAATAATCGTTTATTCGTATATTAATTTGTATTGGTAATATATTTTTGTTATTATTTATTTTTTTCGTATTTTTTTTATTTAATGGGTTTGTTTTTTTAAAGGTATGTAATTTATGTAGGATTGGAATGGTCGATTTAATATATTTTATAATTAAACATACCGGTCCGGCAATTTTAAAAAAATATTTAAATGAAAATTAAAAAGCTATTATATTAGAGGGGAATGGTTATTAATTAATTCTTTGTGTTTATGCGGTTAATTCTTAAGCACAAAAGGAAAAGGAAAGATTAACCATTCTAGGAAATTAATAATCGTCGTGTTTGATTGGATGCTTTCTTGGATTTGGGGCCTTATGTTTTTGGTTTGGCGATTGATCGTATATTAGCGAATTATTTTTTGAATTTAACCGCTAATTGAGGAAGATCTAATATTCTCGTCTTTTATTGATTTTTTCTTTCTTTAATTAGGGATTATAAATATATTCTTAAATATTCTTATCTATTAATTAATTTATTATCTGTATTTATTTATTTATTTTTATTTTTTTATGAGATTTTAATAGGAATTTATTTTCTATAATATATATTAATTCTAAAAATATAAGGATTTTATATTTTAGGATTCTTCTTTAATATTAATTTTTTCTTGATGACAATTTTAATTTATTTGTGAACGATGATTTTTTGTTTATTTTTTTTTATTTCTAGGATATTGTATTATATAATAACAACCTCATGGTCACCATCATCTCTTTAATTAGGATTATATATTTTCTAATCTATTGAATTATAGGCAATATATGATTATTAAAATATTTCCGATTTAATATTGATATATATATATTTATACTTAAAAATACAGGAATATATATTAATATATTGATATTTTTATACCAACAATATATTAATAATGTTTCATTATTAAAAAGAAGTTTAATTGAAATTCCATGTAAAAATAATATTTTTAAATTTATATTTTATAATATATATATTTGGAAAACATATATTATATTAAAAATAGATTAATACAAAAATTATAAGATTATAAATTATTTATTATTCATTTCCGGTAGGGTAGCTCTGCCCGTGTTGGGCATCGATCCGTAGATCGGCTGCGTCTTGCACATCCATTGCCCCCGGGCGGCATCGAAATCATGGCTCTTGGCTAGTGGGAAAAGGCACAAAAGGATTGCAATGGATCAGGGACTTCCAGGCACTTGTGAGATGGCCACTGTCAACAAGCCAAAGAAGGTACAAGTCCTGCTCCAAGTCAGGTGTGTATGCACAAGGAAGTGCTCTGCTCCAGTCATCGGTCAAAAACCTGCTTCCTCCGGTGCGGAGGCAGGCCTGGTAGTGGCCAGAGTGGGATTCACTGCCTCGGTGAACCACGACAGAAACTATCTCAAAATATTTCCATCGAACTGTCCGGTTATGTTCTTGTATGAAACATGGCAAATGAACTGAGATTCTGTTCCATCGAAATGGCTGTGCCGTCTTGACTCCTAAGGTTGGGAACCTACTCACTTGCAAGCAAACAGTCGTGGTTGAATCCGAACAACCACAATGAAATGGGACCTGTTCATGCCAAAGGTTGACTAGGTCCTGTAGGGTGCAATCGCCATCTTTTGTCTGCTGGAGGAGGACTGGTGCAAAAAGGGAACCGGAGTCCTCAGTGGTGGCTTCCAGCCTTGCTTCCCATTTGGAAACGGTTTTTCCGCTATCCGTTGAAGCCCCATGCATGGCATAGCGAAGCCAACCTACAAACTCAGCAGAGTCCTGTTGTTTCCCCATTTCATGGCTCGTGTGCCATGACTGCAAAAGCTGACCCAAGCAATGTTCATCTTGCAACATCTGATGGGTGTTGGAGTTGGCAAGCAATCGAATCAAAGGATCCTTCCAGTGTCCCACTTCATGCCAGACAAACGTGTCATCCATGCAACAAGCCCATAGTTCGGCAAGCAATGCCGAATTCATGTAGCAGGCATTGCTGACATTTCCCAAGGATAGGGTCAGGATGGCCTGCCTCATCTCGTCAAGCGAGCTGCAATGGCCTGAGCCAATGGTGACCTTTGCAGTGTCGACGGTCGGATTCGAACGAAGATCAGCTGCGTAAGCCCGCTGCCTGTCAATTTCTGTAGGGACTCGTACAGGTCCTGAGCTGCTGGGCCCCTCAGTGAGATGTCCAGGCGCCATGGCACCACCACTGAGTCCGTGACTGTCGAGTCCTGAGGCATGGGTTTCAGTGCCGAGACCCTGTGGATCAAGTCTGCCTGAGCCGTCAGGGTATGAATCTTCTGGATCAAAGCTGCGGCTTCCTCTGATGGAAGGGGATCGCGGGCTGCAGGCTTCAGAATTTTCTCCTTGGGTTCCCAATGAAGGTAGTTCCAGGAGTTGGTTGTTGTCAATATCTGCTTGTTCTGAAGGGCTCGAATCAATTCGTGATCGTTTGATCCGAAGGGTAGTTTCGAAGCTCGAAAGGCCAATTCCTCGAACACTGCTCTGAATATGTGTTGCCTCAAGGATGTCGTGACTTGACCTGATTCCCTCTGCCCATGCCAGTCCTTGGACAACTTCAGCATCAACGGCAGAATACTGTCTTTTCCGGCCTGTACGAAGAAGATGAAGCTCTTGTCGAGGTGAAGCTGGTTGAATTGATCCTCCTGTCGAAGGGTCAATTTGGCGATCATGGAAATCAAGCTTCCACCGTCTCCCAAGTCCGAATCCGATGAGCGCGAGGGCTTCCGCTGCCCCTTGCGTGTAGGCCGTCGGTCTGATGGCTGTTCCTCCTCCTCGGTTCTGGGCCTCTTTGCAAAGTGATTGCCACAAAGATCCATCAATTCTGCAAAAGATTGATCGTCTCCGCTCATACGTTCCATCAATGAGATCAAGTGCTAGACACCGGAGGAGCCAATCTTGGGCCAGTACGTGTTCTAGTTCATACAGCAACTGTTGAAACTGAAAGTACTGAATCCAAGCTGTCGAATGAAAATCGATTGCTGTGTATTGCAGCAAGTCCTGTTCGGCTGAGTCACAAGCCCAGTGGCAGGGGAACACCTGTTGGCAATAGTCCAGAAGGCGGAAATGCAACGTGATCTCAAGATCAATGTGGGGAAGTGCATACAGGTTGGCCATCCATGTGGCAAATGCTTGATACCAGCTCAAACGATGCTCAGGCCAAAAAGGAACATGCCGAGGCAAGGCGGTGTCAGCTTGCATGAAAGATGGTGTAAGCAAAGGCCGAGTCATGTCGATGGTATATTCTGGCGTGTCTGCAGGCATGCACAGATCAGTGAACACCTGGACAATCCTTCTCGAGGCGGACGTGGGTGGCCGACCCTCAGAGGACCGGTCAGTTGTCTCTGGAGCCTCAAGCAATGCCGATGGCGGAATGATGGGTCCAAACTGCTGGTCACGAACCCATTCAATCAGCAAAATAGGACAGCTGGCTCTTTGATAGTGCAATCGAAGTGCTGCAGACCTGCGCTGCCATGCTTTTCTTTCGAGAATTCAGGCCCAAGATAGTCATTAGTTTCGTTTCACCTGTTTCACCTAGCACAGAGGAAAGACTACAAGATGGTGGAGACTCGGCCTGCGGGCTGTGGTTTGTTTGTTTTGGTTGGTTTGGGTGTCCTTGTTCTTTTCTCCACCATCTGACTATTCTTCCCTTCCTTCAACGATGACCTGGGCACCATGCCCACACGGCGTCCGTACTCGTGGAAAAAAAAAGTGCAATCGAAGTGCTGCCTCAATTGTGTAGGTCGTGTGACAGTGTGCGCAGGCCAGGCGCCCCGGGGTTATGTCACGACTGGGTCGAAATACAAAGAAAGGAGGCCTATCGACCTTGTGCTCTCGTGTCAAATGGCCACTCAAAGCTTTGCGTCCAACGATGTCCTGACACAATGGGCATTGAAACGTTTTCGAAGGTGCCTCGATCTGCTGTGAGGGTTTGCTCAACATGATCTGAACTGTGTCAACTCTCGGAATTTTGGCGACACGAATGATCTGACCATCTGCTTGCACCTCATGTCTATGTGTTGCCACGTGCTTGTCAAGACCGGTGGCTGTCAGAAAACGGGTGTGACAGTGAGGACATGCAAACAAGGGAGGGGATTGAGGACTGATGTCATCAACAACCATGGGCTGTGCATCCTCTCGGTCAGGCCGCGACTGCATGGGATGAGCTTCATCTTGAGCTCCTGGCAAGGCGGTCGATGGCGGTGGGATGGAGCAGGAACTAGGTGCTTCTGTTGAAATTCTGGAGGCTTTCTGCATGACCGGCATGATGGGAAAGTGCTCAGGTTGAAAAGTGTAGCCCATCATGATCGAGATCTGAAACAAGACCCCACATTCATGTGTGCGTGTGTCACGACACTCGCTGTCACAGAAGTTGCATCTGCCTCTGCCTCCACCTATGTTGGCCATTCCATGGATGTGTTCACGAAAATGCTCTGCCAACGGAGTCAGATCTGGATGACACTCCGTGAAATGCTTCCTAATCGATCTGGCTGCAATGCGGCAATGACAAAAAGTGCAATGATTAGCTATTTCATTGATCAACGGAGCGTTCAACAAGAATCTAGGAATGGACTTGTGGCGCAAATGCATTTTGAGATCTGGTCGGTTGATGATCGGCACAATGGACTCCTGGGCAGGATCAAATGAGGACATACATGTTTGTTGATATGATCCCGAAGTCGGTAGAAATCAACGAATACATGTGAACAATGAGTGCAAATCGGGTGGCCTTCCCAAGCATCACGCAACGGCTGAAAAACATCTTCAGGCTCGCATGGCACGTTATGTGCACGTCTCAAGTGTCGTTTAAGTGTACCTGCCTGCTGGAAGGCTCTATGGCATTCAGGACAGGTCACGGCCTGAGCGGCATGCGGGTGCGAAGTTTGCTCAGGGGGAATGATCAAAGGTTCAGCCCAGAGGTCTGGGACAAAGGCAGATACATCTGGCATCTCGGTGTCCATGGCTTCGAGGCGGAGGCGTTCCCGTCGAATTGACAGGGCCTGTTGAATCCGCCTTCGGTGAGTGAGGATGGTTGTCCATGGTGGTGGTTCACGAATGCGATCGAAGAAATGAGCAGTAGACTCATGCGTAAGACACACTGGGGAGTGAACCATGGAACGATGATGTGTATTGATCATGCTGATGAGCTTACGAAAACCTTGTTGTGTCAGACCCATTTCATGTATGCCATATTGAACAGTGGCCAAAACACATTGCTTGAAGAGTTTGAATCTAGTTCGAAGTGGATGAACATCACTCACAAGCCAGGACCTGAGATTGCGGAAGCACCATTTAGCGGCCAATATGCGTCGTGCTGTGGTGTCTGCATCCCATGCTCTGTAGCTGATTATGATACCTAGATACGCTGTTTTGGACACAAGCGGCAGTTGTCAGCGTCGTTCTGGCAGAGTCAGCACAGGACCGGATTCAGGTCTGCTAACCCAGTGTCGAAGGAAGGCTGAAGCCTCTTTCCCTTGGAGTCGAAGCATGGCAATTGACTTCTGCATGTTGACATTAAAACCAAAGGCTTGAAGAGTCATCAACACATGCTGAAGGTCTGTGAGTGCTTCAAGGGCTTGGGCTGTCGATCGAATGAACCACCGAAGGTGAATATCGTCTGCATACACTACCATATGCTCGTGGAGCCAGGTGTGGGAGTAACGACCCTGAAGATCAACAAGTACGAGGCTCATGGTCAGTGTCCACAACAAAGGGGCATCTTTGGCCCCTTGTTTTATGCCCCTCTGAGCCTGGATTTGGCCTGTCAATTGCTTGAAAGGAACACAATACTTGTGTGGGGTGAGCCACGAGTGCACGAATTGAAACAAATCAAGGTCTAAATTGTACATCTTCAAGGCTCGAAGCACTAAATGCCTGCTGACCGTGTCAAATGCTTTTTCCATATCCAATGAAACCTGAAGGCCTCCAAGCAGCTTAGGTGGTCCAACAATCTTAACTTCCTTGCACATATTGCGTACCATTCTGCAATGCTCTGCAACTATGAGAAGGCATTTACGTGTGCCTCTGTGAGGCAAATACGCGTATAACGGAAGATATTTAAGTCTGTTAAACATTTGATGTACAATCTGCTTGTATTGGATCCCTGCAAGGATCTTGTTGACCGGATGCTGCAAGCAAATGGGTCGAAGGGCTGTCGAAGAGCTTGTGGTTTATTGGGAGATTTATTTGGCTTGGGTAGGAGATGAATCCAGCCTGTGGTCCAGTGAGTCGGGAGCTCTATGGGGTGATTGAGCCATACCCTAGTGATCTGATGCATTAATGGATCAACAAGATCATGGGCAAAATGCCGCCAGATCAAGGCCGGAAGTCCATCCGGTGCCAGCGCTTTAGTGCTAGGCAGGTTCAGAAGTTCAGTGAGCACATCCTGGCGATCGAATGGAAGTCTGGTCAGTGGAGGAAGCTCAAGGTCCGAAAAACTCGAATCAATAAAAAATGCAGTGTAATACTGTTCAATGGACTGGAGCTCTTGTTGAGGATTCATCGGCATGCCATGATTGTCAAAGATCTGTATTCGTCGTGTGGGTTAATTTGGACATAAGAGCCTGATCTTTCTAAACCAGTCGAAAGTGCGTCCATGAAGGGCAAGATCATCACCTTCCGTCAGAAATCTTCTGCAATTTATCACGTTTATTTTGCCTATTCTCCTTACGAATGGCTTTGTGCAGAGTTCTGAAAGTGGTGAGATGAGCCCAACACTCAAAGAGATCGCGAACGGAGTGTCCTCTACAGGCTAAGGCCTGCTTGCGGGCTTGCCACATCCTGGCTGCAATGGAAGGAATCTGAGGGGCCATCTGAGTTCTCGGTTTCCTTTTAGGGAAAAATTAGAGCAAATGGTTCTAAGTTCTTGTTCCAAAGTGTGCATGGAGACCTCTGGTGTCAATTGAGGCTGAGAGTGTCTAGTTATGCATTGACGGATCTGAACCTCGAACAATTGCCAGTGTGAGGTGTTCTCCAATCTGGCCGTGCGTATGGCAAATCTATCGATACTATTGAGAGGAAGCACTGGTTTCCGAGGCGCATACCACCTGGGCAGGACAAAGAACAAAGGATGATGATGTGGTCCAAGGCGCCCAAAATTTCTCATAAAGCTCCTATCCATGGTGGGTTGCATACGTCTGTATTGAACCTGATGCTGTCTGACAAATACATAGTCAATACGAGAATGATGTGGACCGTGTTCAAAAGTTGAAGCATAGTGCTGTTTACAGTGCAATGTAATCAGGTCCTGAATCCTCGTCAGTTGTTATAGAAGATCACGATCAATGTGAATGCTCAGGGATGCACGAACAGCATGGCTATTGATGTATGACGGATCGAATCTTAGTGTGGTGTTAAAATCACCCATCATTACCATCTGATGCTGCCGAGGGATGTGATTCAACAACTGTTGCAGACTGCTCCAAATCTTGGCCCTATTGGTGAGAAATTGATCTCGACCTTTGGAGACATTCCATGAATGCTGGTATACTGTGATCAAGTCGTATGTGCACTCCAGGAACAGGCGGACTTGCAAGATTCTACCATCTGAATGAGATGCAGTGGCGATTTGGTCAAGTCGGGCAAGAGTACCCCTGATGAGAACCAACATGGATGCATGCTTCGAGGATGAGTGCACGCAGTGCCATCCATGGCACGTCCAGGTGGCATTGAAGTTCCATCCAATTTCCTGCAATATAATGATGTCCAACGATTGAACATTGCACCAATGCAGAAATTCGTCATATATCATAAATTTGGATGCATTCCATGTCATACATCGAAGACCTAGGACCGTGCAAGGTGTGGGCGTGGTCTCGAACTTTTAAAATCGTTGGCGATGCTTCCTTGAATCGCCAAGGCACATCAATAGCAAAGAGATATCCTTTCCTATATTTCGTGTAGCCATATTGCAATGCACGAAAGCAAGCTCTTTTATATGATCTCTTAATCTGTACGATGCGCGGTCGAGAGACGACCAAGCCGTAACCTCCTCAAACCCAAACCTCTAATAGCTTCGTGGAGAAGCCAAATTTTTGAATGAAAATCGAATCTCCATTTTCATCTAGGAATGAGATCTCCCGAACAACCCTCGCGCCTCCCATGGACATGCCTAGTTCGAAAGCTTTAGCGTTAGCGTCCATAGGCCCTAAATTCAGGATCAAAATTCTCAACCGTATGCTAACCAAAACATAAAGCAACCAACCAAAACTAATCATCAAAAAACACTCAAGAAATAGCTACCGAGACTCGAGGTTAAAATAATGTTTAAATTATCAAATAAACACACATATAATATATATATTATATTTAACAAATTTAAATAACTAAAATAAATAGATCAAATATAAATCTATATACATAATATTTTCAAAATTTTTATTTTTTCGGAAAATATAAAATAAACATAATTAAAATAAAATTATATAATATCTTTATTAAATATATTATATTTTATAAATATTTATAAAAAATAATTTATATATTTTAAATATTTTTTTCGTTTCCAAAAAACATAATTAATATTAAAATCTTATTTTTTAAATTCTATATTTTAAATATACAAAATATATTCATATCTATAATAATTATTTATATAATGTAAATAATATATATTTTCTATATTATATAATATTCTAAATTTATTTTATAGTAATTTTTTATCTTCATAAAATACCAATTTATAACTATATCCGTCGATCCCTACCTAACTAACGTTTAGGCGAAGCGATACCTAGGACATCCCGCCTCAATCCAAGCCTAGTGCTAGCCTTTAATCACCCTTTCTATTCATCTAGGTTACTACGTGCCTACACCCGGACCTACTGCTACGAATTACTATTACGGTCAAATAGCCACATCAATCTAAAAGATCTTAATTCATATCTTTTATTTAGGCATTCGAATATAATATTAAGCAATAAATATCCCCCCCCGTGCCGACCGAAATTATAAGCAAAAATAAACGGCGTCGTTTACGTGTTTTAAAATGTTACGCCAACGTTATCTAAAATTAAGCATTATAACACTAACCCGTTTAAAACCACCTATAAGCAATTCGATATCCATTACCTAAGCGACTACACGTCTACGTCCGGGCCTAATCGCTATTTCCCTTTCCTTCCTTAACAACGAAATATTTTCCGAATTTATACCGCCTATAATACTACCGACACTTAATTTACATTATAAAAAAGATATTCTTCCTATGCGAAAATCTGTGTTTCGAATCGTCGTATTATATTCATTATTTATCCACCTACTTTTTATGTATCCGAATCATTATCTTCCCTTTTTCTTTTTATTTATGCCTTTCTTAGATCTACGTCTCTTACGTCATTTCTTTTCTTCATTACGATCTAACATACATACCTATTATATCTACCTTTCTAATATTTTCTAATTCATCGCAATACGTCCCTTTTTTATATAGAATTAAATAATTAAAAATCGTAGCGACAGAATTTATAGAGAACCTTAAGAATTTTTAGGATCAAAATCATCCTATTCAATCCGAGCCTAATGCCAAAATAGACACCCTTTTCATACAGATTTCCGAAAACGACATTACGCATTCTATTTCGCCGCGGCGCGCCCGTTTTTTATGTGGAGCTAAATAATAAAAAGCCGTAACGAAAGAAATTGCCGGGAGACTTAGGAATTTTTGGGCTCAAAACCATCCTACTCCAATCCGAGACTACTAACGTAAACATCCTATTCATATAGGCTTTCGAAGGCGACGTTAGGCGTTCTAACTCGTCGCGACACGCCCCTTTTCAGTATAACATAAATAGTAAAAAGCCGTAACGAAGGAAATTGCCGGGAGCCTTAGGAATCCTTTAGAATCAACATTCCAAGCAACGTGAGGCATACGATGCTACTACGATTAAGCACCCTGTCCGGTAGAATTACCATAAAGCACCCCAACACAAGCTTTTTTCATTTGGCTTCGAAGCTACCGTTAAGCACCCTATCCGGATAATTTTTTGGTGATTTTTAGATAATGGAAAGCCGTGGCGAAGGAAATAGCCGGGAGCCGTGGCGAAAGATGTCCCGGCGAGGTTGTGGGATGGAATTGGCCAAAAGACCGATACACGACAGACGGCCCTGCCACAAATATTTAGAACCAATTTCCCAATTGCATTTTGTCTGATTCCACACAGAGAAAAGCGCTCCTACCGGGGCGTTCCAAGCGACGCTAAGCATTCTCGCTCGTCGCGGCTCGCTTCTACATTAGTAGCGTTCTTGCTCCTCGTTTCTACATGAAGCTTTCACTGCAAGTCCTTCCAAATAAAAAGGGTCGGCGGCACCAAGGCGAAGCCCTTACAATATTTATTATTACAATAAAATGTATAAATTCAATTATTATACCAAAGAGAACTATAGCATGTGTACATATGAAGATTTAAGGTGATATTATTTTACAAAAACGCAACCTTCATAACCGTATAGTGTTTACCTCGACAATGAACAGACAGAATAATATATTGCAGCAACTTATATATACTAATTATATAATTAGTAACAAGGACATAAGGACAAAGCTTGTCAACGTTTGCATGCGTTTTATTGTACTTGTCCATGCTGCTTCTTGTTTTGAATCCTGCCGAGGTGCAAAAATTATTGTGCAGCCTGTTCATGTTCACAATTCAACACGAAAAAGTGATGCGGGCGCGTCTCAACCACATCCGTTTGACGTGCCCTGGAAGACACGCCACCTGAGACAGAAAGAACGATAATATTAGCAAAAAGAGAAGGGGAGAGAGAGAGAGGAAGAGAATGCGAGAGAAAGAAAGTGAGGGAGAAAGAGAGAGGACGAGAGGGAAAGATAAAGAAAAAGAAAGAGAGAGAAAGAGCGAGCAAGAGAGCGAGAAAGAGAGAGAAAGAGAGAGAGAGAGAGAGAGAGAGAAAGAGAGAGAGAGAGAGAGAGAAAAAGAGAGAGAGAGAGAGAGAAAGAAAAAGAAAGACAGCGAGAAAAAGATAAAGAGAGAGAAGAACGAAATAACGAAAGAAAGGAAGGTAGGAAGGATAATAACAATAAAACATATAATATATATATATAACTATGTATATATTTCTATATGTATATGTGCGATGTGAAGCTATGCAAATATGAAGATGTGCATGTGTGGATTTGTGCGGATGTAAGAAGTGATGACATGTAATGCACCTGTGATTTTAAGAAGAACCCATCGCTAGGGCGCTTCCGGGAATAAAACACATATTCAACATATGATGTTTCGGGCAAAACACACTACGAGTACGAAAGGACGCGTGTATAAGAGGCTCGGTCCAGTCACTCTTTTTCACGAGGGAAAGCCTGGTCTCTGGTCTGGAGTCGTGAGTCGTGAGTACCTCTAGAGTTGACTAACAGTAGCGATCTCTCGCGTAACTGCAACTCCATGTTCTTCTCGCGGAAACCAGCAGGAAAGGTCTTTCTCTTGTTTGTTCCTCTCATTCCAGGTGGTCAATTGCTACACAAGTTGCTTCGATGAGATCCATACAACTTCAGTTGCAACAACGTGCGTCGCACGAAAAGCGTTCGAAGTCCCATGTAAACATGTCTCAGTCCCATGGACAGGTGACACCAACTCCTAAGGCCCTAAGGGTCAATACTGAGATCATTTTCCTTGGGAGCTGGGATCCTTTTCAGATTTTCCCTGATTTTCTGAGAAAGACTCGTTCCTTCTCGCGGATTCCACATGAAACCATCTAAACTTTGGCCGCAAAAGCAGCTTGGGCATTCGAGGAAACACAGTGCTGCAGTGCATTTTCCAACATCTGCAGGACTGAAACACCTGACATTTGGAAGCTCCGTAACAACTAACGACCCAATTAGCATGATTAGCATGGTCCAGTTGGCCGGCCACCTTTGCAAGGCTCTGACTTCCGAGCCGGGAATTTTTTGGAAAGTAGCGGTTGACCATTTTCTATCGGTTCATATTGAGTAGAGACAATTTCCTGGGTAGGATGATGCTTCCCCACGACCCAGCCAGAAACCACCCATATTTCAATGCACACTTGGCCCAGGCTGCTTCGCCATCCCTTGCACGGCCGAATCTCCTGCACAAACTAACGACAGAGCCAGGGTTCTGCAATGGACGATCGGAGGATGGCGGATAATGGTCGATGTGAGGGAATGAGCCTGAGTTGTGGATCAAGGTCAACTGTCCACCTATTGGTTTGCAGTGGGGAAACTGTCCTAAGGGTTGAAGGTGGTCTACTGACTGAGTAGGGAGCAAGTCACAGGTTTTTTGGAACAATTTCTTGTGGTGACCGAGGGACCAACCCAAACCATTGATTCTCTCCAATCCTCTCACGGGTGGACCTCTCTTCGCCAGTCTCAACCACCTTGGGACTCCCCTGGCTCGATCCGGACGACTTCACTTCCCTGAGTCAAGACATGTAAAAAGAGATGCCCCTAAAAAGGACTGAGTTCAACCTGACCCTCGCAACACCATGTGTCCACAGTGAGTTTCTCACACGAGATCGTTGCCAAACCTTTCGGGGCCAAAGGCAACAGCAGGGAGAGATCTATCTGTTGCCCTTTGGATATGGCGTGAGCTGCAAGCAACAGAAATAAGAACATCACAATACTGGATATTATAAGCATTGGAGAAGTGGATGCTTAGACATGAACCAGTTTCTGGGTTCTTTGCACCCTGGTCTGCAGCCTAGCCCAAACGCTCCATGCGACTGCAGGTATTGGCCTACATGGCTAGTGTATTTTTGGCGGTTTTCATGTAGGCCATCTTGCCGATATGCATCCTTCACTGAAATGGCTTGTGATGTTGCACTGGTTCTTCGAAAGCACATGGTGGTTTCTAAAGAATCTACCTTGGCCGAAAGTACACAACAAATCACCTGCACCATAAAAAACTTATATATCCAGCACCACAAGTCCATTGAAAACATCGGATGCAGAAAAACACCCTTCCGGTCCACACAAGGCCTAGTTGTTGTTCCAATCATTTCTGCGCCATCCACCAAACACGACACATCCACCGCACTGTGTAGGTGAGCGGCGCAAGGATTCCAGTCTGCGATTTTAATACGCTCGCCGCAGGACTTCTGTGAGAGACTAGTTGTGTCAATGATCTCTGCTCACAGAATCCATGGTTCTTGAGAAAAGGACTGCCCGAACCAAAAGGCGGTGATTTTTTAAAGGACCAACAATGGACCAACTCCAGCTTTTTGGGGATCCGTTTCCTTTTGTTGCAGAGTTGAGCTCCAAAGCATGGCCGTGGCCTGTGGTCGACTCCATCGCTTTGGGCGCTGACTCCATCGGTCGACTGCATTGGTCCGCTCTGCGTCGGTGAAGTCGTCGTTTCATTTTCCCAGTCTGCGCGTTTCTTCATTTTCTTCTGCCCATTTTTTTTGGTTCAATGTTGGGTGGCTTTTTTTTTCATGATGCTTCGTTATGCTTCATGATCTTGCAGCCTTTGAGGATCTTTTCACACCAAAAAGCTGATGCAAAGATAAAATACAGTATGTCAAACATTGTCAAACAAAGGCCAGGCTGCACATTCCTTTATCTTTTGAGACCCCCCGTCTTCACACTCTCTTCTTCATGGCGCCTGAGACTCCTGAGATCTTGGTCTTTCGCACCGCGGCGAGTGGCCTGGAACCCCAGCGGATATTCCTTCCCCGCAGAGGTTCGCTGGACCTCTCTGGGCATCTATATAAAAGTCGAAGACATGGAAGGCTGAAGGCCGGCAGACTGGCTTCGATGGGCATGTGCAGACTCTGGGATGGTGTAATGTAGACTCTTGATTAATAACCCCCCCAGGCATGGATTCTCAGACCTCTTCCTGTGTGCACCTGCTTTCGTTTTCAATGATCAAGAGGCCACATGAACGAAGTTTCTTGTTTTTCAGTCTGCAACGGGCGAAGAAAACAACAACTCCCCGAAATCATATATCATGATCATCATGCGACCCATGGAGAGGGGCAGCTTGGTTCGTCGAGTGGTGTGGTATTCGGTAAACTTTTGGTGGGAAAAATCCTTGAACATGCGATTTCACGCGGACACCATGTTCTTGTTTCAGAAAGAGTCCTGAATTCAAGTAACTATTTGTTTGTGGGCCTGGCATAGGCGATGCTGAATCAAACATATTCTAGGGCCTAAGGGCTATCTACGTCATGATGATTTCAGGGAGTCGTAGAGCTTATATAAGTCCATCCAACTCTGCCACTGGAACCCATTCCGTCACTTCTCCGTTGACCGTCCGGTGAATGGAAAGGAGTCCTTCAGCAGGGAAATCCCCAACCGAAGCGCACACAGTAGCATCATTGTTCATACTCTACAATCACGTGTATATAATAAAGTTATATAATATTCTTATTGCTCAGCTTCAGGAAAAGAACACACAAGAACCAAAGCAAAACAACATATTACTAATGGCTTCTGATGTATTCCATATTCTACCTTGAAAAAACATCTTCTCAAAAACACCCGATAGAATCTCGAGTGGCTTGCTTCAAGCCCAAAAGAACATCCGTCCGATCGCTCCTAGTAGTAAGGCCAGGAGCCCCGTTCGTAGCTTCTTATTACTAGTAGTAAGAATGCTCCATTCGTAGCGATGCCGGTCCGTTTGCTTCCGCACTTCCTCTTCCAACCCGACCGGTGGACGCGAGACCGTCCCCAACCCCCTTCGCAACGCCGGCGCTAGCATTGTTTGGCAGCACTGGGATTACATCGGTCGCCGCCGTAGCATCTCAACGGCCGCCGGTACTTTCAGTTGTACCATCTGGGTAGGTGGAAGATATATTATTGATATTCAAATTGTACATACAATTACATACATACATACCCGGATCCAATTGACCCCTGTTTTGATAGGACAAGACCATATTTTGGGTGGTTGGTGGTCCAAAATAGAGGTCATTCAGCTTCTAGGTATATGCATAATGCTTATTGAGAATTTCATGCCATGAAATCATGATCAAAGATCATTGATATGCA
>CAXAMN010005158.1:89779-136449 GCA_963970005.1 Durusdinium trenchii | reverse complement strand
CTTTTAGTCACAGTTAACTATTGGTTGGGTGTATCCCATTCCCTGGGCCCAGTGGATGATGATGCTTAGTAAAGGCCTTCCTCAAAAAGAATGATACTCTTTTATTGACTGTTACAGTTACAGGTCATGGGAAACACACAAACAAGTGGCACTTGGATCGATATGGGGCCAGCACAAAACCTCATTAGCTTCTTTCGGTCAAGAGAGATCAGTTCACGTGAGGCTGTTAGCACAGTCTCTGTCATCGCGTGAAAAAACACCGTGGAAGATGTGGAAGTAGTTCTGCCAATCCCAAACACTCCGGACTGGCATATTTCGATGCTCAAAGGAGATTTGGGAGTCGAGGGTGAAACCACCAAGTCATGCGAGAGGTTCACATGCTCACAAGTCTCGCTCTGAAAACCCATTGTTCAGTTCGACATGTTGTCCCTCTCAATTAAAGGTCTGACCACTGAAAACGGGTCACCGAGTTCGAGTCTCTCATTTTAAATAGTTCAGGTCATGGACTCCTGGGGTGAAGTTCGCTCAGTGATGCTGTCTTTACTGGGAACAGGTCGGCAAGCTGGTCCATCAGCACTGGCACATCGGCACCGGCCCGCGCTGCTTCTGCTGCTTCACCGCCGCGTTGGACATTCCGCACGTCCAGTGGGCAAATGGAGCGGTGGAGAGCGGTGGCGGTTTCTTTTTCCGCCAAGGAGAGCCGCTTCCGACTTGCTTTCGGGAAGAGCATGGAAGAACTTAGATATGGATAGATATTGATTGACGGTATCCATATATGTATATATATACACACCCTAGGATTCCAACCTCCAGTAATTTAATAGGCTTTACCGAACAACCATTGTTTTACTAAGGAGTTTACACTACAAAAATTGGTTAACCGTTTTTTCATGGTAATGGAAGTCTAGGGTGTGTATATATATATATATTTGGCACCGCAAAAAAAAGCCCCTTTTCAGAGTTGGTACAGGACTTCTGAACCCAACTTGTGGCTCAAACCTTCAAATGGGTAGAAAACGACTTGATTGAGAACCGGAGCAGATTCATGAAGCTAGATGTAGCCCTTTCCTTTTAGTCACAGTTGACTATTGGTTGGGTGTATCCCATTCCCTGGGTTCAGTGGATGATGATGGTTAGTAAAGGCCTTCCTCAAAAAAGAGTGATACTCTTTTATTGACTCTTACAGTTACAGGTCATGGGACACACACAAACCAGTGGCACTTGGATCGATATGGGGCCGGCACAAAACCTCATTAGTTTCTTTGGTCAAGAGAGATCAGTTCACGTGAGGCTGTTAGCACAGTCTCTGTCATCGCGTGAAAAAAAAAACACCCTGGAAGATGTGGAAGTAGTTCACTCCGGACTGGCATATTTAGGTATATTGACCCAAGGAGATGTCTGAGGACAGTTTGATCGCTCAAAGAGCGAGTCAGAAGCTCTTCGGCTGCTTTGAATTCGGCTGCTTCACCAGGAATGGACCTACCGACTAGGCAGTGAATCAAAATCTCATTGGGATTGGGATGAAGAAGAGGGCAGCTTTTGCCCGTGCCTGTTACTTTTGGTTTTGACACTTGTGAAAGGAAGGGTTCAACAGTTGAAAGCAAGCTTGAAGTCACAGTGTGTTGGGCTAGTGTCTGAAAGGATCTGTTCATTCTCACTGCCTTAGCAAACTGTTCTCTGTAGTTGTTTTTCATGTTCTTCATGTTGGGGTCTAAAGGGGATGCCAAGTAGTTTCAATCAAACAGCTGAAAAGGAAATCATTTCATCTTCGCTTCGTGTCTTCGTGACGCATCGACTCTAATTGAGTGAACCCAGTGGGGTGTAGACCGCCCCAAAGCAGAATGCCCACCCCAGCGATTGATCACCTTTTGTGACTGTCAATGATTGCAATAATTATACATTCATCTAAAAAAAAAGACTCAACTCAAATGCGTCAAGGCCGAAGCCCAAACAGTAGAACCAGGTTGAGCCGCGAATCAATGAGCTCGCTTCTGGTCGCGCGCGAAGGAGGGGGCTCATGGTTTGCTGTTGGGGGGGCAGAGCTGATTCCTTGACTTTGCCAGTCCATTCCTCACTTGCAGGGGTGCCACCTTCGGCTTTTGCATTCACCCCTCATTCGTCACCGTGCTCTGCCAAAATGCAAGCGACCAACACGAAGACTGGCGGACATCACATTTCCAAGATGAAGTGCTCTGGCATGCGGGTGGAACTGTCAACTCCAAAAGCAAACCCAAACACTCCATGTATGACGTACTTACCTGGCATGGGGTTGAGAAAGGGGTCAATGTATGTCAATATTCCAGCTCCCATTACTCGTCTCTGGGACAAATCCATCAACGTGACTCAGCAAACCACCGATTTCCGCATCCAGCGTGCTTCCAGAGCCTCACCAGGCGGGCATCTGAATAGAAACCGTCGGCCCTTTTGAAAAACACATGGTCTTTTACGTGGCAGCACTCGTTCCAGCAGCTTCGTTTGCTTCGTCCATTCACCCGATTTCCCATGGATTCCGGATCTGCCGAGTTTGTTTTTTTTTCTTCATGGGCCGTCTTCGGACCGTATTCCGGTCAAAACGGGTCAAAACACCCGCATCCTTGGCCTTCGTGTGTGACTGGGTGCGCCGAACGTGGTGCGCCCAGTCGGTCGGTCGCCGAACGGTCAGGATGATGATGTCTCACCGCCCCGCCGAACGATCTGTTCTTCAACGAATCGATGCGAAAGCTGCTTCTCTGAAAGCACCTACCTCAAGCATAGAGGTGACATGCTTTTGCACCATGGACTGCTTCCAAATCTGACATATTCCCATGTACAAAGGGTACAGCATGGTACAGCAATAAATGGACACATCCAGAGTAACAGGGGAATATGGTATGTGTTCCACATATTCCAAGTTCTATCTGCTTGAGGATGACCTCTAAGAAAACCAACCTCCTTGAGGAAAGGGTTTTCGACATCTCTGAACATCCCTGCTAGCAATGAGCGAAGTGGCGTCAACTGCACATTAGAAGAATGTACTCCTTCAGGCGCCCGAACTCGGGGTCCGCCAGTTCGGGCTTCGCCACATGCAATGCACAACGCATTCACGCCTTTGGATTCCGGGGGGTCCACAGGGTAGGTACTACAAATGCAGTTTACAAACAACAGTTGGCTGAAAGATGTATCGGGTTTGTGGTCTACTTGGAGTAGGTCTGGATCCACTTGGAGTAGGTCTGGGTAAGAAGTCCTCGTCTATTGGAACTTCAACAAATGTCCTTGAACACTCCCCGGTCGGATCAAGTTGTCACCATGGCTGACAGTATCTCACTGCCCATCCCATGTCACCTCACAACTGAAGACCTGCAGCTTCTAGTGTGCCAAAACACATAGCTCGTGTGAGATATTGAGGTATAAAATCAACAAGCCCCAGTAGAAGCACCTGAGGAGTAGAAGCACCTGAGGAGTAGAAGCACCTGAGGAGTAGAAGCACCTGAGGAGTCACCCAATTTTTGTATGTGAAGGACATCCCTCTGCCATCCATAAACAAACCAGACTCCTGTACAACCAGAGGTCTTGCCCGTGTAGATAAAGTGCCCCTTGGTTACAGGGTGCAGTCAAGCATCATGCATTTGTCTGCTTGCCATTGAAAGATCAAACGTCCAGAACAGGTGCTCTTGAGAGATGATCTTGTGCAGTGAATTGTGGCCCAAGGCACATCCGCTCTCTAAAGTACTGCTTGACTGACCCATGTAAATGCATATATACATATTCACCGTACTATTCACCGTGCGCAAACTGATCAGGAATCACCACCAGCAAAACTTCATCAAGAAGAGAGCATGTGACTGAAGCATCAATGAATAAACAGGTAAATATATGCCCTCACTGAAACAATCATGGAAGTGGAATACAGCCTGTTCATAGACAGTCTTCCAAGGGGCCATGTTCCATTTCCATGTTTGTTGGATGGAGAGCACTATGATCCTTCGAAACAGTTTCCGGGGCACGCAGCACCCAGGACTCAGACGAAGCACCCAGGCCCAATCAGGCTGCTTCAAAGGTGGGGGGGTTCGTGTCAGTACCTCAACGAACATCTGAAGCAACAGGTACACAACGATCCGTTTCTGAACAAAAACATGGCCTGTTCTTGTCTTTATCCCCACCCATCATCACAGGTCGTGTCGGAAAAGCACATCCCTGGCTCTGCCACCTGGTCTTCAGTTCCTTATTGAAAACCCTGTGTGGATGACTGGGTCTGGTCTGCGTGAGGTGAAAAAACATCTCCAAAAACCTGTGGCTCCTGCTTCTCTTGTACAGAAACCCCATCACAGATCGTTTTTTTCGCTGTTCTTTTTCACTGCAATGCAGGTTACTAGTCATCCACACCACCCGGGCTCCTCAGGCCATCAGCCAACTTCTCATTCTCTTTTGCCTCGTGACTAGAGGCCCAACGAGATGGTCACGAATGGTTCCCCCGCACACCACGAAGGGGCACGGGAACGACATCGCGTCCCAACGCTCGCCAAACCGATTCTCATATTGATCGTCGCGCACAGGGCTTGTGCAGGTTCCTGGGAGTTGCTTTCGGGAGCCAAGGAAAAAACAAACATCTTCCCCAGAAGAGGATTGACCCATAATTACTCCTTTTTTTAATAGTAACAACTCGGGAAAAAAACACATAAAACAAAACACACCTGAAGCAAAAACAAGGCTTCGCTGCGTGCGGTGCCCACAGCTCTGCGGCGAGGACGAAACACTCTTCAAACAATCGGCCTCAGCACATGGACCGACCGACCATCTGAGAGAAGGGTATTGATGAGGGCGAAAATCACAGGACTTGATGGGTGGTGGAAGGTGGACGACAGGTGCTGTGTGCTGAAAAAAACATCCGCGGTTTCATCTGAGCGAGTCCTCCTGAGAAGCAGGAAGAGAGGCAGCCATTTTTGCCGTCAGCATGGGTCACATTCAAATGATTGGTCGACCAACAACATCGACACACTCTCCACTTATCCTGCTCGGGGAACTCACATTCAGATCTTGCGAACTTCTTAAACAATTTTCAGTTTTGATAGTAAACAATTGAAAGAACCACAAACACACTTGTTTCCTCATATGGGTGATGAGCGAAAAACACTTCCATGAGCGATGTCCGGCGCGAAAACACAACGGGTCCGAGGGAGGAGTCGTAGGAGCTACGATGAGTCTCCTGTTGCAAACAAATATTGGACACGGTTTCCATCTATTCATCTATTTGGGGACCACTATTCTGATTAAACACTCCCATGGAAGTGGATGCCATCCACGTAACATCACGTAACCATGTATGTCCACAACATCTTTGATGGATCCCCAGGGCTCCTGCCTCCTGGCGATCCTTTTTTCGGGCTGGTCGGTGGCGTGGCCACTGGTGGTAGACCCATTTCAGAGCAAACCAAAGAGGTGGTGCCATCCACTTCCATGAGAATTTCAAGGAGTGTCAGGTTCTTTGTAGAAGGGTCGACCTCTGCTCTACTGACAGGGCTAGCTAGAGCTGCCGCCCATCGATATTGGAGCGTTCACCTGGTCGAACCTCCCGCCCTGGAAGGATCGACGATGTATTAAAACCCCGCCACATATTGGAGTTGAGCGCCTCTTCTAAGAAAAAGGGGGTTGCAATTTCATCCACACTCTACCTATACTAATAGCAAGGACGTTCTTAGGTGGATGCCATTGCTAGTAGGTTGGAGGCCATCGCTACTAGTAACAAGAAGCTACTAGTAGCTCGAAGCTTCCTTGGGAATCGTTTCACATTCTCTGGACGCACAGAGTGCTTCGATGTGCTTTGAAAACCATCGTTCTCCCGGGCCGGCCGGCATCCACCGGTCGATCTCGTTTCAGCGGCTGAAAATGGTTTGTTTGATCTGTCAGTTTTCGCTGTTGCCCAGGAAGCGGTCGTTCGGAAGGTCATTTGGCTCCAAATGGCCCGAAAACTGTGGCTGCCACGCAGGGGATGTGGTTTAGGGAGATCATTTCATTCAGTTCCCTTATGACCCCTTCATGGAAATTCCGGGTCTCCAAAAGCAAGGAAGTTCTCCAAATCAGGAAAATTCTTCTTCTTCTTCTTTCCACGAGCTCAAAGCGTCAAGCGCGTAGCACATAGCAGACCAGCAAGCTGTACTCAAAAGCGGATTTGGCGCCACTCAGTTAAACCCGTGAAACTATAGACCCTGATGAAAGTCAGCTAACATCCTCTGTGTCGTGTAGGGATCCAGAACGAGTCGTGCTTGAAGGGATCATTTGATGATCCGCATGAAGTGGGAGGGATCGAGTCAATCACGCTCTGGGCGATTGCCTTGCAGAGCGGAGGCCTTCAAATGAGAAGTGTGGAAGCCGCCTTCGGCTTTCAGCCCAATGGAGCGGCCGCCAGAACGCAACAGGTCGCGGTTCTCTCTCAGGTGAAGGTCCAACGCCGAATGCACCAGACGTGTCGGCTTCCAGCTGCTGGCACCATAGTGAACCTGATGCAAGGAGGACTGGCGAGCATTGGGCAGACCAAAGAACAGGCGAAGCCACGCTAGCCTCCAGTGCGTCAACCAAGTCAAAGGGCTCCTGCAGGCGCTCCATCAAAGCCGGAATGTAGCAGGCCGCTAGGAAGCACAAGTGCAGCAGCAAGGCAGTACCAGTCAGGCATTGGTCATGCTCTTTCGCACCAAGGCAATACTTTCCACAAGGTTGCTGTCTCGCCCGAAGTGGCCGAGGAAGGCGCTTCCGTGGTGCGTCAGCCGAAACAATGCCCAAGGCAATGAGGTCATTCCAGGACACTTCACGGGCACAGGTTTCACATGGCGGGCCAGCCACCCGGGCTGCTAGCCGACCTGAAGGGAGAAGCTGAAGGATCCAAGACCCTGCTCCTCTTCGCGCTCCATCGGAGGCTCAGCCGCTTGGACCTTCCCTTTCTCTTTCTCAAAATTTTCTGGTTGGCTGATGTCCCTGATGGCTTTGGCTGCTTGGCTCTTCGCATCTACCATCGCGAAGCGAATGGCGAGCTTTCCAGCCTGATCCACGGAGGCCTTTAACGACATCCCTCAGCATTGCCCTGCGGGAAGCGCTGACCTGCCTGTGGGCCGCACGCGCGAAGTTGGACCAGCTCTCGCTCTGGGTTCCCTTCTGGGTCGAGCTCACTGCCTGCTGCAGGCTCGACGATTCATCTGATGTCATACAGATTGCTGCCGCGATCAAGAGCAATGGCGCATAGCTCGCATCCAGCTCTTGAGTGGTTGCAGTGCTGGAGGCCCGTCCGCCAGACAAATTTGGAAGAGATAGTGCGCACTGCGCATGATCCCAAGGGCTGATCTTCCGCGCGGGATTTCGTCAAAGCGCGCGATGCCGCTTGTAAACACCTGTTGGCTAACCTTCACAGATGCGTAGAAGCTGAGTGCCCCTGGATACAGTGCCAAGAGGTGGGGTCACAGCCAATCGATAGGCCACGGATCTTCGTGGGGACCGAGCGCCCTCATAGTTAACCTGCCTGCTCTCTCTTGCACAGAGTGGAGCATGATGAGGGCTGCTATGCTTCCGCGGCTTCCTATATGAGCTTCGATGAAATGTAGTATAGGTTCCAACGCAGGCAGACTCCTCATCCGCCTTCGGAAAGCAGTCGTCGCCCGGAAGAGCAGAAGCCACACAGCCAGAGAATTGCTTGACTGCCAATAAACTAAATACTGTCTGCCATGTGCTGACCTGTGCTCATCAACTGAGTCCCTGCTGTGGTGTGGGCCCCGTATGCCACAAGTTGGTCAATATCTCGTTGGGACAAGTCTGTGGTTATGACTGACTTGGAGTTGCCCGAATCGAATGACCACACCCCAGTGGCTACTGCAGCGTGTATGGACGCACGAGCAAGCTTGTCCACATTCTTGGTTCCGGCATAGGCCGAAAGCGCCGCTGAGTAGCGGGATCCGGACAAATAGTGTGCGCTCAATGCCGCCGCGAAGGCTGAAGAGCAATCGAAGCGGGCCGAAAGCGGAGCTTCGTCGAGCTCATCAGTTCCGGACATCGCAAGAATCACCAGCCCCACGTCAGAGTGGACCTGACCGCTGGCGTCAGGTGTCGACATGAATCGAATTCCTCATCGATGATCAAGACTCGTGATGGCTCTTGCGGGCTGTCGCCAAAGATGTAATTTGCGACCCCATACTCAACAGGGTCCTCGCCAGCTGTGAGATGGACGGGGATATTGCGCCGGTTGCAGATGTTGGCCACCCTAAGGTTGCAACTGCCCACTCGCAAAACCTTTCAGCAGCGGAGACTGCCAGGGCGTTTAGGCTTTGCACTTGCGACAAACGCGACAAGTCCATCCCTTGTGCAGATGCGGCAGAAATCATCGTCGACGCATCGGCGCTGGTGAGCGGGGCCAGCAGTGCAAGCTGGGGCAGCAAGGAGAGCAGATCTCGATCAACTGATCCTGGGGGCACTCTGATGGCACTTCTGACGAGCTATCCGAGTTATTGAGGTAGGCTTCCACTGCTGCGCAGAGAGTTTCGCCCAAAAACCGCAACGCCTCCTCTTTGGATGCGCGCTCAGCCTCAGCGCTGTCAGTGGCTGGGAATGTTTGTACGGCTTCCATCATATCCGACTCCTGCCAGAGCGCATCCGGGCTCTCATCCAGGCCACAATTGGCGGGATGTAGAGTTCTCTGCCGGTGCTCTTTGCAGTCAATATCACACGGCTCATCAAACCCTTCGTCTTGGAAACGTCTTGGCTCTCGAGAAGTGCTGCGCCCGCTCGATCGGCGCGTCGCTAGCTGCCTTGCAGCATCTTCAACTGTGACTCCGGGAAGATACCACCTCACACTGCGAATCGTGTCCACGATCTGTGTGAAGGATTGTGTTGTTTTGTCGGCCAAACGTTGCTGTCCTCGCTTTGCGATTGCTGTCGCCATCGGTCCACTCTCGGATCTGGACAGGCCTCCCAAAAGGCACGCAAAAAAAGAATCCTTCTTTGTCATCTATTCTTTAAGGCTTGAGCCAAAATGGCTACAGATACCAGGGATACTGAACCCAAGAGACCGGGAGATGGCCGCTCACCTCCAATCCAGGAGACTTGGCGTTTCGGAACTGCGCACCTTAACTGGTGTTTCAAAACCGTCCCTTTGGCATCCGAAGCCTCCCTTCGTGAATGGCGGTTTTGGATGCTCCGGACTCCTGCGAAAAGGTGGGGGCTTCGGTCCAAGGATTCTCCGGGTGTTCGTTCAACCTCTTAGGTGCACAGTGAACAGGTTCCGGGCCATTCTTCTCCAACCGATCTCCGCCGTCCAAACCCACCGGTGAACCGCCCGGTGCCGCCCCCGGTGCCATTTCCGGGACGCCACCGACTCCACCGCATCCTTCGACCGGGGCCGGACCGACCACCGAGCTGCTAGAAATCCATAGAGGATGACCTCGCCGCGGTTTGGGCGGTTCGAACGAACGAACCACTGGGGGGGACGGGTCGAAAAAGACCCGACAAAACGTTCCAACACCTGGGGAGCGTAGAGGCGAAGCTGGCATGTTGGGCCAATTAGGTTCTTGCTTCCGTGTGTTGCTGGGAAAGACATCAGGAAAACACCTGGTGGTTTTACCATGTTTTACAGTGAAACTCTGTTTCAACTCTATAAGAATCCGGACCCTCAAACAAATAGGGTTTTGAGGCCCCGGACCCCTGCTATGGAGAGTCCAACCCCTGCCATGGACAGCCCGTACGGATTCTTAGGGTAGAAGAATCATCCGTCCAGCTCCCATTTTGCGCGCATCTTTTCATTGGTATGTACCGTCGGGATCTAGACACCGGCGACCTGAGCCAGGTGAGCCTCCAAGGATATGATTTTCCATGATGTCCCACGCCGAAACCATTGTGACACCATGCGTTTCATCGCGAAACATGGTGAAACCAAGACTAAAGCTGGTTTCTTCTCTGAACAAGAACACCGGGTCATCCATACCGGGTACTCGACTGGTCGCTTCAGGGCGATCGTTTGGAATCGGATGGAATAGGTATGAGAATGGCCACCACTAGTCCAGGGACCTTCAATAACCCCAACAAGGGCTATGGCCAGGATCTTTGCACTGAACTCTCTGTGGCTCCAGCCATCTTCAACCCAAGAAGTCAGGTTCTGATGGCACCCGCAGTTGGACCCAGCAATTGCCCCCCCGTGGGACCCCCCCCATGGGACGTGATCGGTTGCAGATCAGAGGCTCCGAACCACGACTGGGATCGACCGCCCGCCCAGCTGGTTCCAACCCGGGTGACGTTCGCATTCGCAGCGAAGCTCGGTGCAGTCGAGCGAAGCTCGGTCTTTGTTCGGCCGAAGAAGACGGAGCGGTGGCATTGACTTGTCACTGTTAACTCTAAGAATGCACGGTATATATTATATTTATCTGTTATTTGGACCCTATCTTGTTTTATCTGTTATTTGGACCCTATCTTGTTTAGAGCTTTAGTAGCAATTGTTCAGACTATACCAAGTGGATCCAAATAGTGTCAGGAACAAAGTATCTCGCTATGTGGGGGCCCTATCTCATTTAGCAGTGAATACCAATGTTGGAACAAACAAATAGAGCATGCCGTAGACTACTTTAAAATTTGCAAGTCAAGACCAAATGGTGGTTGCTCATGTGGTGCTTGCAAACTGGATGCAATCGTCCACGCAAACTGCCGATCTTGCCATCCTGATGCTGGAAGCAGCCGTCGGGTGTCATCTGAGAAAACCAATACCTTGGATCATAGTTCCAACAGCGAATGGATGTGCCGGCACCAATGCGTCAATGCCTCGGCTGCCTCGCCTTGAGAAGTCCGAGGCACGTTTTTCCGGCCCATCTAGACCGTCTCCGACGTACCTGTACAGCTTCTCCGGCTTATTCCGTGCGAACAAGTTCGCACGATTCACTGAGAGTTACAAGGGCTCTTGAATGGTCAGGAGCTTGAAGAGGGTCACAATCACCTTCGGAATGCACCAACCAAAAGGCCACGAAGCTCCACCGCATCTTCAGCCGCAGCCCGGCTGCTCAGTGCCCCCAGCCTTCCTGTGATCTGGCAGATGCGGAGACCCTTCGGCTTCCGAGCGCTTCATGTCCACGGCCCGACTGCGCGACGAGTTTCCCTCGTGGATCCCCGCATTTCACAAGGCCAAGACCACTTCTGCGGGGCAGCCGGTCTGGATCGACGTGGAGGACACCGGTGGCCCGTTTCACGCAGCTGGTGTGGACCCGACCGTCTGGGCTTGAAACATGACCGACTTGAGTGGTGTTTCGCAGCCAAGTCCGCTGGACTGTCGGGGGCCACCCTGACTTCTCAGGGTGCAATTTGGGGGACTAGCAGTCTGATGACGAGCTGCTCGTGAAACCATCGTGTTCTTGCACCAAACAATCGATCCAATCTCCATAGAAAAGGTTCGCTCCAGATGAATTTTCCGGCCCAAACAAGCTCGTAGGTGTTCATTTGCTTCACCAGATTGTTGGTAAAGTTCTACTTCTGAACATGCATTATTCGCACCTAGTTCTTCCAAAGTGACCCTTTGACTGCCCCTCCCAAAAAGCCCAACTCCAATCTTCATACTCCAAGGCCCCCTCGCCGCATCCCGCTGGGCTGTCCGAGCATCCCCTGGGCTGCGTTGATCAAATCCACCCACAGGTGCATGGTCAACACCTGCCGAGCTGCGGGCGGCGAGCTGTGAACGAGCGACGCGCTTCGATGCGTCAACGGGCGGCTCGGGCTGGACCCTCGGGGCCTTTGCAAACGAGCGGCTGTAGCAGAAAAACGGCACTCAGTCTGTGTATAGTTTTGTTCCCCGACTCGGAAAGCCACCAGGAAATGGAAACAAATATGTATATATAGTTCTTGATGTTCTTGTGGAACAAGATGGAACAAGTCAAGACGCGATTTCGTCAAGTCTTTTCTTCTCCCCGAAGGCCGGATCCGTCGCTGGATCCAGGAGTTCGCCGTTGCGCTTTGTCGCCGTCGGGCCACTGGTCACGGGTTGGTTCGCCGAAAATGAACATGCCACAAACAACCACTTGCTATGTAAAGGACCTTCATTGCCATATTGGAACATCCAACTGTTTCTGGGTTCCAGGTGGTCACCCAAGTAGTGACCGACCCATCCGTTTCGGTCGGTGATGGGTTGTTTGGATACCGGACCATGGCGAGGCACCGCGCGGAAGTGCTTGGCACCACAAGCGGGTCCCTGTACTCGAGAAGGAGTTTGAGCAGATTCTTTGAAAGGCCACAACTGCTCGGATCATGATGCTCGGATTCTGCCACCCCCAAAAAGGCAACGAAAAGGCGTATCCGTCTCATTCAAGGGATCCCAGAACCCCAGGCGTCTTCTTTTCAGCTGATGAACTGATAGGAACTGGACATGGATTCTCCCCCGCCCAAACGGAGAGGGGGCGCTCCGGCTCCGGCCGGAGTCCGGTCGCTCGGAGCGTTCCGCAGCTCGGCTCGGGAGCGGTCGCCTCTTCCCAAACATCGGTCTCGCCGGCGCGAAAGGTGGCGAGATTGCAATTCGTCGTGTGATGTAGACACCTGACGCCGAGGGCAAGAGCGGCTAGAGGTGTCAGTGAGGTGTCTGAGGATTGGAGGGTTCGAAGTTTGGAGGGTCTTAAGTGGAAGGAAGACGTTGGCCTGGAAAAAAACATACAAAATGCATGAAACTTGAAACCACGGATTGAAGGTTGTTCCCTCCAAAACTGCACAATTGCTCAAACATCCGGTAGGCATCCCTCTCTCGACGGGCTAGTTCATCCGGATGACCACCACCATATATTCCACACGGATCCATTACGGTATGGCCAAGTCGGCTTTGGCTGTGTGTCACTCCAAGCATCTTCGACCCAAAAAGTCTATTGAATTGAACACCATCGCTGGTGGGCCAGGATGGTATAGTGTACTGAGAGTAGATGGCACAAGTTACCCCAAGTTTGGTGGTCTATATATGGTGGTTGATCAATATTCTTTCATCCTGGAATGGCCATTCATCGCGGGAAAAAAGATATCTTTCGCGGATCTTTCGCGGCCTCATCGCGAAGCATGGTCCTACAACCATGTCTAGCTAACATGAGCCGGAACATGTCATAGTATCACAAAATAGGGAGAGACATCTTGCAGCATGACCCCAGTAGATGGTTGAACGTTTCCACAGCTACTCAGGGTCACTTGCAGCATCTGTGCGACAATTGTGCAAAATAGAGTCAGGCACAACTCAACCCAATCCTCGTGTCAGCTACCTACACAGGGTGATGCAGCTTGGGGAATGTTGGGGGGCCTCAAGCTGGGAACCTAGACTTTAGCGGCACATTCGCGAAGCTTTCGCGGATCTTTCGCGAAATTTCACTGGTGCTTTCCCCGGGAAGCCGTAACATTTGCAAACACCTGCGCAGCCCGTCAGAGCAGCTGCAGGTCGTTGCCTCACTGTCAGGGCTGCCTACCCAGATTGCTAGTCTGTGACAGTGGGGACAGGAATCGGAGAATCCTTTACGCACTGCCAGGGCTGGGCACGGAAATGTTGAGGCTTCAGTTCGTTAGTCTGTGACATATGGGGACACTTCCGCCCACTGGCTCTGCCGGAGGAATGCCTTGCGTTTCTAGTCTTTGTCAGTCCGGTAGAAAGGTGAAAACAATGAAAGCGATGACCTTCGATAAATCTTTCGCGGAAAAAAAAGATACTTTCGCGAATCTTTCGCGGATGGTTCTAACAACATCTGAAAGGCTGTTTTATATAAAATTCCTTACACGGGGTTTTCGATCAACTCCCATATGGACCTCCAGCCTTTTCAGGACATCTTGGGGTGCCCGTGCCATCGTGGCTTCCACGGCATCGGTCCGTCCTTCCCCCCCCCCCGACTCGCAGTCCGCCTATACACCTACACCACCGTCTCGCGCCGGTCACGCGCGTGCTGCACCGACAGGGCGCCCACACCCCGCGGTCCGGCGGCTTGGCCTGAAAAAAGGGAGTCCCGTGTGTTGATTCTCATTCACGGCCATCATCTCCGACACCTCAAGGTCCCGGCGGAGGCTCCCGGCGGCGGGCGGCTGTGGGCGTATATCCACAAGAGCCGGGAGGATTTGGCCTTTGGCCTGGAAAGTGCCTCCAAAGGGGTAATACTAAAGGCTCTGATTCAAGGCGAGTGTGTGTGAGCTTTTGAGGCCAAGTAGTGAGACAGTTTACAAGATGACTGTCGTGGATCAAAACGGTGTTGTTCCTGAAAATAGGCACGTTTCCTGTTTCAATCTGTTTCATTACTGTACATGGCATGCCACTGGCATACGACAGATGTCTTTTCAAGCATGCTAGCTAGCATGATGTTGCTAAACCCAAAAACGCCGCTCAACCACCGCTCCGCTTGGTCCAACTGAGCGCTGCTCATCATAACACTCGACATGTTTGAACGAGGCCCGCCAAGAAGCCTGCGCGGCGACGACGTCACCGGGACGGAAAACGGGGCCGTTTTCTTCAAAGCCGGATTCTGTTGGTGAAGGAGCCCGGATTCTTAGGGTACCCTCCCTCCAACAATCATGGAAGTGGAACAATAGCCTTCTGGAACACGATTTTTTTCCACGACCAACAGGGGATTGTCCATGTAACCATGTTTGTTTCAGGGAGTGTATTATTCTTTTGGTTCGGCCAGAGGGATGAACCCCCGCTCCAACATCAGTGGTTCGGACTCAGAAAGCCTTGAAGCCGTGAAGGCCGATGAGGAGCCGGTTTCAGAACATGAACCCCCATGTGGCCAGAAACCGATGTCAGGCACCCCCAGACTGGGGCCACCAGACATGATGCTGAATGAAGGCATGGATGAACACGAGATGTTTTTCAGTGTACGAAAACGGAAGGGGGTGTGATATGGCCTGGAACCCCACGATGTCTGCACAAAAAAGTGGGGTTGGTCAATCACCTGGCAGCCGTTCTGGCGCTGCCAGAGACCTCAAGTTGCAAACACTCCTGGATTTGCGGACTTAAGGAGGGGAGTCAAACAGTTCGGGAAAAGCACAACAAGGTCTTGCTAAAGCTCTTGGATTCCTCCATTCCAGTTTCTGTAGGTGATTCTGCTCAAGACCCCCGAAGAAACTTGAACCTTAGGTGGAACATCCAGTCCTCTGAAAATAGATCTGGACATGTCGACGGACAAAATGAACGAACCCGTGTTCAGTCACAGTTCTCCGGAACTTCAGCTACGTTCCTCTTTCTTTCGACCTGATCCATCGAACTCGCATCCAGCCATGGAACCGAGCAAGGCACCTGGAACCGTGCTACCACCTGCATGGTCTCAAGAACGTCTGAAGGATGTCTTCCACCCCGAACCAGTTCTAGGGGCCCATCCCCCCTCCGCTGGGCCGATTTCGAGTGCCTTTTGGTCGCTTCGAGGATCAGAACATCAGATCCCGACCCGCATGGCCGTGGACTCTCGCATCTCTGCTCCCGCAAGCCACCGTCATTTCACACTCAGATGGTCTCTGCGGGTGAAAACGCGGTCCGATCCAGTCAGTGGCGATGCCGAACGAGCTCAGTCGGATGATCCAGTCAAGTTCAAGGATGTGGATCTGGATTTTCGAGAACCAACCGCTGCGGGAAATCAGACTGAGAACAACCAGATCGAGTAACTCATGATATAAGGCAATGCCTTAATTGAGAAAAACCAGGGGTTTGACCGAGCCTTTCACCTGTTGCATGAGAAAAACCCGTCGATCCCAACAGATTGCCACTTGACTACTATAGTCCGATTGGCATGGCCCGTCTGTGGGGACACCATGGCTACCTGGAAGACGGCTCGCTGTGAAGCAAAAGAAGGGCTCAGACCCTAGGCCCGGCAGTCTAATGGGCAAAAGGAACCTCACTTCTGACAGCGTCAAAAGGAATAAGTCAGGGATTTCATGACTCAGAGACTGAGTCCCAGAAATATGGTGGATGGCACCACCTCTATGATATTCGGATTGAACATGATTCTGCAAGGTGATCTGCCATCACACGTCCATGACTATGCCATAACACGTCCATGACTATGCCATCACACGTCCATGATTATTTCAGGGAGTGTAAGAATGTTCATGTGAAATCCATCCCCATGCACATCCCACCCTTTCATCCAATGCCGAAACGATGAGAGCTCCAAGAGAGCACAGTTCTTCAAACACATCCACATACACCCAGTCACAGCCACTTTCCGCTGGAACGGCGGATTCGAAGGACAGTGCTCTCGGACGTGGGTGTGGGTCAAAAGCAAACCGGGAAACCATATAGACAAACCCATCACATCATGTTAAAAGCTCTGTATATCTTGGGAGGCACACACGAGTGAGTGCTCTCATTGTTACCCCCCCGTGACCCACACCCATTTCTTCAAACTGGCCCGAAGTCAGTCACACCACCGTGTTCAAGCTGGAGAAACCTGGCCGTAGAAAAGCACAGGAAGGTGGGACTTAGCTTGATCAACATGAGCATTTAGGCAATTCAGGGGATGAAACGAGGGATAAAAAGGTTGTGCCACGTATCTCCCAAGTAGATGCTCCCATCCAGGTGACCGTTTCATCCCCCCCACCCGAAACCCTGACAACCACATAATGATTATTAAGTTAAGTTATTTTTCATTATTTTCCAATAAGGATACCGGATACCGGATACCCTCCAACTTACTGGGTGACGTTGCAGAAATCCCGGTGAGCACTACATACATAAGGCACAGTTGCACCGACGTCGAGGACTCAAACAACCCAAGAAGTACGAGACTGACTGGTGCGGTGCGTACGCCAAAAAAGAGGGATACCCAGGCCCCTTCGTGGCACCGAACATTCCCTTTTCCAAGCACGGCGCCGTAAGAAAAACATGTCCAACTGTCCGAACGCTGCGTTCGACATCCAGTGCCTATTTCGGGGATGTTTGAAGGGCAAAGAGAGGCGGTTGACCCGTCGTAACCGGGGATTGAACCAGGAAAGCCTGGTCCAAACCGTCCAAAGCCAGGGTGCTTGGGACCTTGCATAACAAACACTCAACTATAGGAACCACCATTTTCCCAAATCGCAGCTGGAGAAATCAAATCGCATCGAACACAACCCATCCAACGCATCGAACACACGCCAGCTGTGTTCCTTTGCTGCAGGGGAGGGGCAGGGGGATGATCTTCAGGCAGTTCCCGTGCATCCATAGGCCACACAGATCGCTCTGCACACGGGATGGTCTGGCATTGTGCTGTATCCTAGGATTCCCAACCACCATTGATATAATGGTTTTGGGGACGGTCCTGGAAAAGAAACACTTCAGGATGGACAATTCGAACCTCCGCGGTCGTAAAGCCATTCTAGTATATGGGGGGGGTTGATTCATCAACTGTTCACAGTAGGTAACCAAAGCTTCCCAAATGCACCGTTCACCGGTTCCGAACCTAACGACATCGATTTCTCAGAAGAAGGGTTAACCTGGGTGAATGGCCGGAGGCTACGGCTACGACACCGAAAGCACCAGAAGTCCTGGCTCATTCTTCACCTTAACTTAACAACCTTTCGCACCATTTTGGGTGCATAAGCTGAATGAGCAGTCAGGCCGTATCAGTCAGTGATCTGATTGGCGCCTGCTGGTCGTTCAACACACAGGAATACTTGGACAATGAGTTCGCCCCGATGCCCGCGACGCCCATGACCCGCCCAAGCCTGACGCCACATCAGCGTGCTTGCACCGCTGCCACCTTGCTTTGCAGCACTGGGTGTGATACAGGGAGCGAATTTGGGCAATGGTATATCCCATTACACAAAGTGCTCAGGTAGGAACAACATGGAGTACCCACAGGCTTTTGATGGGTTTGGGTGCCTCAACAAATACCTACAACTATATATGTATACTTTATGGTACTTTATGTATATCGCATCCACAGGCCCAGTGGACGATGATGGTTAGGTTGCCGACTGTGACTGGTCATGGGCGGCCAAACCCTAGCGATCATGTTCAACACCTTATAACTTTTCAAGCATCACTACATTGCAATTAGTTGGGTCTATCCTAATACCTGTAACAGTGGATGATGATGGTTCAGTTGCAGGCCTTGTTCAAACATGATGATTTGCTTGTTTACTGGTCCTGTTACAGGTAAGAACGGACAAACCGTTCTGATTCTTGAGCCGTTCACTGTTGTGAACCGGTATTGATAGAGAAGCACACGGCATTTCTATCCCAGTCGGTGCAGGTCCAAAGACCCTCCTTCATTCAACAGCCATCCAAGCGCAGGAAGAACATATCCTTATCATCCAAACGAATTGTATCAACAAAAGAAACATCGAAAGAGAGCAACCATCTAGTTTTTTCTTATTTCTTTTGTTGTTTGTTCTTCTCTCTTTGTTAATTTCTTATTCTGTTGAATTTCAAGTTTATATTTATCTATATGTAATACGGGGCACCTGTCTTTGTTCGCTGCTGCAAGGAATTCAATGAGACCATTGAGGTAGACTAAATCGGCGATGGAAGGACCTCCGTGTGGATATCAGCGGATGTGTACCATTGAAAGTGACGACTGATGTGGAAACAACGTGTCTCCCTGTAGACACTGTAGTGAACAAAGCATCCCCGCCAAACCAGAATAGGTTAATATCAAACAAGTTGGTCAATGTGCTGATGGAACATGAGGGCTAAACTCAGAAAACCGATGGGAATCCGCCAAATGACTTCAGATTTCATCTCTGCTGGTCTTGAACACCTGGAAAAACACCGGTTTTGGACCGTTCAGGTGGCTATCTGGGTCCTACCGGTGGTTGTTCAGTTCAACTGCAAGTGGAGGAAGCGCGCAAGTTCTGCCGCAGTAGAACCACATGTCGGTGGAACATCTTCACCGCTATAAAGAGGTGACTTCAGTGATTGAGGCATGGACAAGAAACATAAAGGATATGGAAATAATGATATCATCTGATATCAACGAATGTGGTTGGCACATCTCTGCTATTCCAGGCTTGCACCCGGAATTGCTTGTTCACACCTCTCTTTCCATTTTACCGGCATAGGAGATTAACTGTGAAACTACCTGATACATGGTTCATTTTGACCACAACTCATTGCCCCCTGAACTGTGGGGACAAACACACACAAAAAAAAGAAATAACACAATCTACAACCAACACCAACACCACCACACCCAACCGCCACCACCACACCCAACCGCCGCCGCCACCACCACCACCACCACCAACAACAACAACAACACTGGACAAAACAATCACATCAACACCCCTCCACTCGGCCTCGAAACCACCAAAAACCATCAAACACTCCGAGCAGGACTCTTCCCGCCCAAAAACACCGCCAAAAACACGCTTCTTTTCCATCCTGCGCCGTCCTATTTTTCGTCGCGGATGCAACCGATCCGAGTGGCCGAGGGCTTCCGTTGTGGAGCTTCTTGAAGACAGAAGGGGCAACTGGCCCCCGCCTCGGTGCGCGGTGCGTTCGCGAAAAAGCGGTCGGTCTGCACCTTCGGAGCGGAGCGGAGCGTTCCACGCGTTCCACGACGGGTTCGGCGTTCCGCGGGCGGAGTCGGTGGGATCCGTAGCTGAGGATCGGAAAGGAGGATGAAGGAGGAAAGGTAAGCTGATGGTCTGGGCGGCCTTTGATACCATTCGTGGATAGACCTTTGGTTAAGCTACGTAGTGGTCATTGGTCTTCTTGCATGAACAAAGAAGTTGATCGATCTTTGCATACATTTACTAAGCCATGCTAGTTGCATCCTCTGGTCAAGTTGCTTCTAGGTCCTTCCTCTTTGCCGTGAGCTGCAGCAAGCCACCTATGAAAAGGGTATTGACTTGTAATTCTATACATAAGAAAACACACGGCTATACCAATCTATACCATATGAGGTCAAAATACCACCACCTCCCTTGCACCCGAACCCCGGCCCCCCCCCTTCCAACTCGCCCGGATCCGGTCCCATTGGGTCCGAAGCCCGGTCCCACCAGGGGCGCCCGACCCGACGGAAACAGGCCTTGTGGAAGACCGCCTTGCACCTCGGTCGACTGGACGGATCTGAGATCGACTCGGTGGATCGAGTGGATGTCTGGAGGCGGGATGAGGCGGGAGACCCGGGGTTCGTTTTCTGACCACCACAGGGTCCATAGGTTTCAATTATTCGGGTTCAAATCCATGGCAAAGAACATGAAAAAGGATGAAAAAGGCAAGGTCTACTTATCCAAGTACTACGACTATGACTATGTGGAAAGGAGGATCTTCCCAAGTCAGTCCTCTTCTATATATATATATATATGCAACGGATCAACCCTTGGCCTACTGCGGAAAGGGTGCTTCCCTAATTATGTTCTCCAAAAAACAAACAGTGTTTTGAAACATGGTGTGGACATGTGTGGAAGATATTGAACCATACAATGTGTACCTACTACATTTGGTTTTCTTCTATTTGATACCGTCCGCGACCTATCTCCGGCTTCATTTCAAACAGGATCATGTCTGCATATGTGTGCTGTTCTAAGAGCATCTGCGAGGGATTGCCCCAAAACAGGGCCCCTGATGATCTATGCCTGAAGATGCAAAAAGCTCGGCGAAGAGGAGACTTCGCTGCAGTCTCTGCGTTCTCCTCTGCCACCCGCATGCAAATCATTAGTACTCAAGCTCCCCCACTGGGAGCAGGCATGGAACGTCTCCACCTACCAAGGGGCAGGTAGAGTGTATGATCGGAGTAAGACGGAGGCATCTGAAGATGTATTGAGAGAGGTCTTGAATGATTGTAGGTTGGAGTCCCTTTTTCCAACTAGATTCCTCTGCACCCCATGGGTTTCAATGATCTTCCTGGCTGTTCTTCCTGTTCCTTGGGTCTCCTGCCGGGTGCAGGATTCGGCTAGATGAGAAGACTTTTTGCAGCTATATACCTGCACTTGCTCATCCATGTGCGTCTTGGAGAATCGAGGTGAGAGGTGTGTCCCCATGTTCGGAAGCCCAGCTCCAAAAAAGACACGGTCCACTTTGAAGCGAACACACCATGTAAAATCCCATACAATCCATGGCTCCTCACCAAAAAAAGTACACAGGCACCGAAATTCCGTTCATGCCTATTTAGGATCTCTTCTTGAATTCATGTCCACTTTGTCCCCATTTTTCCACGCAAATTTCATCTCAGTACTCATCTCATCTCATCGCATCGGGGTCCACCGACTGGTTGGATCAACCCCCACCCCCGGTCCGGCCCGACCCCCCCTCGGTCCGAGGTCTTGACACTCTTGGGCCAACCAGCTACTCCCTCCGGGACCTCCAAAAACTAATAGTAATAATTGGGCTGAATACAGAAAGAACATGGGAGAACCCATGGTTTCACTAAGGAGTTGACACTACAAAAATGGGTGAACCATCTGGCTTCTTTAATGGTCTTGGAAGTCTAGGGTACTGACAACTGGGCCTATGCGACGTCGCGTAGAAGGATGAGGTCTATGTTACACCAGGAATGTGAGACATTGCTGGCGACCCCCCTGACTCGTCGTATTCACAGATCCTTTAGAAGACATCTCCCGGCCTACAAACATCACTAGCTGGACCTTTCATCAAACACTGGACACTTGGTCAAGGCGAAACTTCAGCTGGCACATCGGCGACCTCGAGTCAAACCTTGTAGGGTCGCGGTTCGCGAAAACACAATGCCTCACACATTTTTTTCTGTATGCATCAAAAAGACTCAAAGCATAACCTTATTTGCATCCTATATTATTCCACCGACTGACTGGTTTTTAAACGCGGTTGAAACCCACATCCCTCCGGTTTGCGCGTGTCTTCCCGCGAAAAGCTCGAGAGCTCCCTGGCCTCGAAGGGGTACAGTGGCGCACTGGAAGCACAAATGGGGCAACGTTCCGCGCTCTTGGAACCTAGGAGCTTCCACGCAAGGAGAGGGAGAGAGAGAGAGAGAGAAGGTATTGATTTGCGCCCGCAGCAACCGATGTTTGGCTCCTAGAGCCTCCCAAAAACCAACTCGGATCAGGAGAGCTGCGCTCGTCCGGGAGCGGATCAAGCGTCCAGGAGCGGTCCTTACAGCACCCCAGCGTAGTTCCGACGGTGACGTCAGTTTGAAGCGTTCGGACTGGGAAGTAGTCCTGACATTGTCATGGCGTAGTTCTGACAGGGCATGCATGCTGGCATGTCATGCCGTCAGGCTGTAGGGTGTGCGCTGTCGCGTCGACGTTCCGTTGTCACTTGGCCATGCTACCTTGGAAAAAATGATGTGATGCTGGTGCGCGTACTTCGCCGATACGCAAAGGTGTCATGTTGGCATGTTGTATAATGCTGTCGTGTAGACGTGTAGACACCGTTAACATGTTGTCACGGTAAGAAGTCCCGCCGGCATGTTGTCAGGCTATCATGCTGACATGTTGTCATGTTGGCACGTTGAGATTGGACATGGACCACCTTAACATCGGTAACACGCTGACACGTTGTGGTGATATGCTAGCAGGCTGAAGAGTGGGCTCCGAAGCTGAGCAGGTTCCCTGGCTCTTGCTTGTCGCGGTGTTTTTTCGTGCGTTGACGTCTGTGGGCACATGTGCTATGCTGCTGGATTTTTTGGCGCGTTGGGATGGGCACAGTGATGATTTGACAGCCTGTTCAGAGGTATAATGAGGTATAGAGTAATAGTTATATGCTATTTGAGGATCAGTTTTTCAAGAGGTCACATCTGATAAGACCTCTGTCTCCGCCCTTAGCTCCTTGGCGGACGAAAAGCGATGGATCCGAGTGGGAAAGGCGTGGATTCAATGGTTTCTGGATGGTTTCTCGATGTATCTGGGCAAGAGGAACAAACGGTGCCTTTCTCTCTTCAGGATCCATAAAAAAACAGGCTCTGTACTCCTTGGGCACAGCCAGCTCGGGGTACAACCCGGGCTTGAGTCTCAAGCGAAACGGAATTCAGGTTCCAAGCGTTCCTTATTTACCTGGGGGTGCAGGACGATATCAAAAGGACTCTTTATGGTCAACTAGCGACTCTTGGCACAAATCCTCAGTAAGCGTCTACATAAAATGAATTGACCAGACCGAGAAGTACATGAGGCCGTGCCAAGTTTCACATGAGCATCTCATCAGAATGGACCTGAAATGACGTTTTTGTCTTCCAAAGAAGAGCACTGGTCTAAACGGATTCATATGGCTTTTCCATCAATCCTCAAGCGTCTGAGCCCTGGGCAAGTTGGGCAAGACTGGATGTGCGTGGCACACGCAGTGACCACGCCTAAAATGTCCAGGCGTGGTGCATGTGAAAGAAATGCAGTTTGGATCACCAAGTACATGACCCTGTTCAAACTTTCAGATTGTATGATTTTACCATGTTCAGGTCTACAACCCAGCTCAGGTCAATTGAAAGTACCCATTGATATGACATGAAATGACGATGCTCACACTGAGCCGTAAAGTGTCCTCCTAAGTGCTCCTGAATTGGTCACAACAGGTCCTGGTGTTCCAAGACATGATACGATTTTGAGGCAAGTCTAGGCCAGGCTGATGGCCTTTTGGATCCATTTCTTCGAAGGGTGGCCACGTTCTGCCTTTCTGCACACAGAAACTCAGCATACTTGAGCGAACCGCAGCCAACAAGGGTCCTCCAATTGGCCATATGAGGATCGTATGAATCATAATATTCCATAAGTAAGAAGGGTCCCAGGCAATTCTCACCAGATCTTCATCTAACGCGGCCTTTCGGAGGCACAAGAAGATGGAGTTCCCACTCTGTTCGAAAACCTCCGCATTCTCGCTGATTTGGGACAAGGCTGCCTCCCCCTTATTCAGAGCCTCTGAGTTAGGTCCCTGAGCTTTCAACCACTCGCTGGTCTTTTCTCGGTCTGGCTATGCTGTCGTGTGGGACCCCCGGATGGAGTCCGGCATGTCGAGTCGCAAGGACGGTGACCGAGTCTGGATGAGCTGGGATCGTACTCCACGTTCCATGGAAGTGTCCTCTACAAACAGAGGTTTTCATGGGTTTTCCCCTTCAAAAAAGTGAGTCAAAGGGTAGCCCTGGAAGTCAGCCGGGACACGTGTGATCTTGAGAAAGAGTGGGCAGTTCTTGCCCTGTAGCTCGATTCGGATCAGGTCCTGCGGTGATGTCCGTTGCACGTGATGTTGGAACAAACGTGTGATGTTATGTTAGGGCTTGTTAGGGATGCAGGATGGATGCAGGGTTACCCACGAAGGATATTGATACATAATTAATATATACATGACTCATGAACTTATTGAACATGAACTCTGCTACAGCATTATCTCGTCTCCTTTAATACCAGCTTGAGTGGTCTCAGACCTGGGTATCAACATATCAACAAGATTCAACAAGTCACTTTGAAAGAACAAAGATCATATCATTCTATCATCAACCAACAGCTTACCAAAGGAACATGCAAATCTTCGTAAGCGATTCATCTCTGATGCCAGGTCACTCTGGTCACTTCACCATTCTTTTTGACATTTTTGAACAGTCGCGACCTCATCGATGATCATCATTCCTTCAGCAAACACGCCCCATATGCCGGGAAGATATGACCAAGATGCTGACTTTGACATCAATGTCTTGCATTTGGGGTTTGGCATGCATTGAAATCATGACGGGACAGGACACCAAGAATGGGATGAGTCACATGATGCCAGCTATGGCGCCCAAACCCCAGCAAGTACCCTCGCAAAACAAACACAGAAACCACGAAGAACATGCCGGAAAACATGTTAAGCGAAGGTACCCGTGCTTTTGCCTCCTGCCCTCCTGTTGCTACCACCCCTTCTCCCCTGCCCTCCAGCTCCTGCATGGCATAGTGTTCATGACTTCGGGCGACATGGGCATCCAACTGTGGCGGGATGCGAGAGGCAAGGAGTGAAAACACAGGGCGCCACAGGGCGCTTCGTGGGTTCGTCGTCGATGCCCAGCGACGTCTTGTGCTCCCTCGGAATCCTTGGACTCATAGCAAGGCTTTTGCTGCTCTGGGGGTCGGACTCGAAGCAAACCCTGTCCATTGGAAAAGGGCCGAAGTCCTAAAATGAACTGCTCCGCCAATTATATATTAGACCTTGACATGGATGAGGAACAGCAAAGGCCCTTCGAGTTTCTCGATGGGCCAAAATCGGCCCACTGAACAGAGGTGAACATCCAATCCAAGGGACACCACAAAATCCCAACAAATATATGATGCGGATATAGTGTCTGGCAGATACTTGGGACATCAATAGTGGATAATGCTCTGCCAGGCTTTTTTAGTTCGTGACCTTTTCATGGTTCGACCTCGTGAACCTCCTTAGGGGAGGCTTCAGTTCGTGAAGCAACGGAGAGCGAACTCACGAACGGAAGAACCGGTGTTCAACTCGTGGAGCCCGGTGGTTTCAGGGAAAAACACTCACGTGGGATCAATCATCCCAAGTCAGAAGTGGACACCATTACCACTGGGATGATACTCTGAAAGCACCACCCAAAGTGTTACCACTGGGTGGGCCATACTGAAAGCACCACCCAGTGGTAAGAGTTACCTCCCACCAAATGGTCCACGATGTCCAATTCATGTTGATCAGGTGGATTTGCCGATGATCTTTGATGCGTTTTTGGGATCACCTCCGTTGATTCATGCGTTGATACCGGGGCTGCTCTCCCCGAACCGGCTAAAAAGAACACCACAGCGACATCGGAGCTTCACCGGACTCCCTGAAGAGTCCGAACGTCAACCACACAACTCTCGCACACCCAGTCGACGGTAGCTCAAGGAGTTGCACAGATTGAACCATGTGCTGTATGGGTCCTCAAGGAGTTACATGGCAGTGTTGACCTGGCAGTGTCTGGTGGACCTGCCGTCTTTTTCTTCAGATCCATCACCAGCGAACGGACCTACCATGACTACCCACAAAACCATGCTCCAGCGATCAGGGTTGGGATGTTCCGGCCTCGTCACGGCTAGGATCCGATTCGGTGGCTTCGCTTTCCGAGCGGTGCGGTGGAATGGATCGTAGCCATCTGAAGAGAGAGAGATGAGAGAGAGAAATGAGATGAGAGCGAGAGAGCGACCGGTTGAACCGGGAACTGAGAACGACTGAGATGGATTTTCCAAAGTGTTCTGAACTTGGAAACAACCTGGAGAGGGAGAGAGGCCGGGCAAGTGCGATGCTGTGCGAAAAGAATGTGGGAATCCGAGGATTCAAAGGCTCGCAGAGCCCTCCACATCCGAGGCTCGCGTACTTCGATGTGTGGGTTTTTTCGCTACATGAAGGAGCAATGGATTGTTTTTTCTGGTTGTTTCAGATTCCGCACCGCCACGAGGTCCAGTTCTGGGTCCCAGTTGGGTCCGGCCTGCGAGAGGTAGCCAGACAATGTCTCTTGAAACTCACAGCCGAACTCCTCAGCTGGTGGAGCTTTCCCTGGTTCCGAGACCCACATGGAACCTGAAAAGAACTGGGTTGTATATAGAGAGGAAAATAGTCAATAGTCTTCCAATTTGGTCCATTTTCAGGTGAATCTTCCCGAGTGTAAGGGTATACGGAAGTAGCCATGGCAGCCTTGCTGTTGGTTCTTGTGACACGAATTCATTGTACGTACTGGATCTCTCTCACAAAGACTCCCACAAACATGCACAAACAGGCCTTTTGGAAGGTCACTTGAGCAGCCAGGACTATTTTTGGGGCTCCAATTTCATCAGTAACCATCTCTTTTGAGAGGTGCTGTAGCCCCACACGTGTTCCCTTGAGGCTTCTTGGCTAGCTGGGTATAGCCTCGTCGCCCATCATCGGAAGGCATTTGGAACAACACATGCGGCGACCGAAACGCAGCAACGCAGAACCCCCACTGGTCAACACGACCACAGTCCACTGCCAGCTGGACAAACTTTGAGAGGGGAACTCCAATCATCAAGCCAGCTGGCACCTTTGGGTGCGTTTCCGCCTTTGGTGTGGCGCTGCCACAGGGTCGGTCTTCGAGCCGAGACGTGTCTCTCCAAGTTGTTCAGCATAGGGGACAAGAAGTTGAACGTGGTGACCACATGGTGACCACATGGCACAAGTTACCCCTAGTTGGGTGGTTGATATGGCACAGCCCCCCCCCATCCTTCAGGACACCGAAAAAAAGGTGCCAGTGGCATCTACTCAGTGAAACAACTGACCAGGAACAACAACTATATGGAAAGGTGGACTTGGTGCCGTAGTCTAAAACCCTTAGTAAAACAATGGTTGTTCAGGAATCCGACCATTAAAGCACTTGTAAACCATTGATATCCCTTCATTTCGCCGAAGGCTCTGCCACAATTCCTTTGATCCGCGAGAGCTTCTGACCTTGGAGGGGCTTAAGCGTGGGACCCCCGCGGTGGGAAGCGGAATTGGTGAGCCGCTCGGAGCCTTCGAAGCAAGCAACAAGGAAACCACCTGGAAGGAAGAATTGCCTCTTGTCACCCAAACATGGTTTTTCCCGAATGCGTAGCGAAGGGTTCCCGTTTATAGTTGGGGGTCTGGGGGTGGCATGCGTCGTCTGTCGTCGTCTCTCGTCGTTTGTCGTCGTCGTCGCGTCTCAAATTTGCTGCCATTGGGGGAAGCTTTTGCAAGTGACTTTTCATGGACGCGTCACGTGTCAGTTTGCGCCGCTATTCCATTGTGATTTGCATGACAATGACATGTCGCGCAAGAAACGTGATGCATTGTGCTGCACACGCGCAGCGTTTTGTGAGATCCGCAGATTGCTGCGCAGTTCCATTGGAGAGTCGTGTTTTTGGGGTGTTGGACGTGGCCGTGCCATTGGGATTTGCGTTTCAGGGTGTGGCATCGAAGCTCGGTTTTCGTGACAAGTCTCAGCTGAAATGCCGATTTTGGTGGATGGGAGTGTGCTCAGAACGGGTCGAAATCATTCCAAACGTGTGGTGTGGTGCAAATTTTGTTGAAGCTCACATGAGATGGTATTGTCACTTTTCGTGGCAGGCGCAGGACTTTGTGCGGGTTTTGAGGCGTGGAAGTGCGATTCTCGTGGCAGGCGCAGGGAATCGTGAGGTTGCGAGGTGTGACGGAGGTGACATTTCGTGGCAGGCGCAGTACTTTGTGCGCGTTAGACGTGTGGACGCGGAAAGATTCGTGGCAGGTGCAGGGAATCGTGAGGTTGTGAGTTGTGGTAGAGGTGAATGTCGCTGTCACATTGGGATTGGCGTGTGCGGATGTTGGTTGGAGGGCTGGAATCGCGAAACTGCTTGGCAGGGCTGCGTGATGTGTGTGCTCCGATGGGTGTTTCCGCTTGACTTTTGGATGTGATGTAGTGCAACTTCAGTACGCGGAGTATCTGGGGAGCTGGAAGAGTGTCCCACAACAGTGTCCCACTAGAGTGTCTCACAGTAGTGTCCCACAAGAGTGTCCCACAAGAGTGTCCTACAAGAGTGTCCCGCAAGAGTGTCCCGCAAGAGTGTCCCACAGAGTGTCCCACAAGAGTGTCCCACAAGAGTGTCCTACATACAAGAGTGTCCCACAAGAGTGTCCCACAAGAGTGTCCTACAAGACTGTCCCACAAGAGTGTCCTGCAAGAGCCTCCCACAAGAGTGTCCCACAAAAATGTCCCACAAGAGTGTCCCGCAACAGTGTCGCTCAAGAGTGTCTCACAAGAGTGTCCCTTAAGAGTGTCCGACAAGAGTATCCCACAAGAGTGTCCTACAAGAGTGTCCCACAAGAGTGTCCCACAAGAGTGTCCTACAAGAGTGTCCCACAAGAGTGTCCCACAAGAGTGTCCTACAAGAGTGTCCTACAAGAGTGTCCCACAAGAGTGTCCCACAAGAGTGTCCCACAGAGTGTCCTACAAGAGTGTCCTACAAGACTGTCCCACAAGAGTGTCCTACAACAAGAGTGTCCCACAAAAATGTCCCACAAGAGTGTCCCGCAACAGTGTCGCTCAAGAGTGTCTCACAAGAGTGTCCCTTAAGAGTGTCCGACAAGAGTATCCCACAAGAGTGTCCTACAAGAGTGTCCCACAAGAGTGTCCCACAAGAGTGTCCTACAAGAGTGTCCCACAAGAGTGTCCCACAAGAGTGTCCTACAAGAGTGTCCTACAAGAGTGTCCCACAAGAGTGTCCCACAAGAGTGTCCCACAGAGTGTCCTACAAGAGTGTCCTACAAGACTGTCCCACAAGAGTGTCCTACAACAAGAGTGTCCCACAAAAATGTCCCACAAGAGTGTCCCGCAACAGTGTCGCTCAAGAGTGTCTCACAAGAGTGTCCCTTAAGAGTGTCCGACAAGAGTATCCCACAAGAGTGTCCTACAAGAGTGTCCCACAAGAGTGTCCCACAAGAGTGTCCTACAAGAGTGTCCCACAAGAGTGTCCCACAAGAGTGTCCTACAAGAGTGTCCTACAAGAGTGTCCCACAAGAGTGTCCCACAAGAGTGTCCCACAGAGTGTCCTACAAGAGTGTCCTACAAGACTGTCCCACAAGAGTGTCCTACAACAAGAGTGTCCCACAAAAATGTCCCACAAGAGTGTCCCGCAACAGTGTCGCTCAAGAGTGTCTCACAAGAGTGTCCCTTAAGAGTGTCCGACAAGAGTATCCCACAAGAGTGTCCTACAAGAGTGTCCCACAAGAGTGTCCCACAAGAGTGTCCTACAAGAGTGTCCCACAAGAGTGTCCCACAAGAGTGTCCTACAAGAGTGTCCTACAAGAGTGTCCCACAAGAGTGTCCCACAAGAGTGTCCCACAGAGTGTCCTACAAGAGTGTCCTACAAGACTGTCCCACAAGAGTGTCCTACAACAAGAGTGTCCCACAAAAATGTCCCACAAGAGTGTCCCGCAACAGTGTCGCTCAAGAGTGTCTCACAAGAGTGTCCCTTAAGAGTGTCCGACAAGAGTATCCCACAAGAGTGTCCTACAAGAGTGTCCCACAAGAGTGTCCCACAAGAGTGTCCTACAAGAGTGTCCCACAAGAGTGTCCCACAAGAGTGTCCTACAAGAGTGTCCTACAAGAGTGTCCCACAAGAGTGTCCCACAAGAGTGTCCCACAGAGTGTCCTACAAGAGTGTCCTACAAGACTGTCCCACAAGAGTGTCCTACAACAAGAGTGTCCCACAAAAATGTCCCACAAGAGTGTCCCGCAACAGTGTCGCTCAAGAGTGGCTCACAAGAGTGTCCCTTAAGAGTGTCCGACACGCAGGTAGTCGTCTATGATGACTTTGCGGTTCCAGAGCATGCGTTCGCACGCTGGTGTAGCAAAAGGCCAAGGGCAACTGATCCAAATCCTTCGCGTCTTTGAGGAAGGATGCCGTGGTGCATCAAGGCGCCGGTCATGCGTCTCTTCCAGCTGCTTTTTGTAGTCTCCAAGCTGCTGATCTTTCTTCTTCTCGATTGCTGTCAATTCTTTCACCCTTGCATCGAGCAACCTGCATTTTTCATTGAGTTCCCTCCACCTTCTCTCCTCTCGCTGTTCGAACCCTGGATCGGGTGTAGCCCGTGCCGAATAGCATCTGACGGTTTCCGGTTCATCTTCAAAAGGCTGATGATGGCGTCCTGCTCCACCCTTGACATCACTCGGAACTCATCCAGAAACTGCTTCAATGCCATCGGTTCACACGGTTCGGTGACGGTTCGCTCTCGCTTGAGAGAGATTGCTACGCAATCGGTCTCGTATTCAGCTACTAAGCTGAATAGCTGGTCGCCCATTCGGTGCCAAGCACAGAGATTGCACCTGTGCCAGCCCACCAGCAAGCCCTGCTCGTGAGAGAGCTCGGAAGCGAGCTGCTCAACCTTTTCCCGCAGGCGGGCCGCCTCCTTAGATTGGAACGTGATAAGCTCAGCAAGGGGCAGGATATTTGCAAAGATACCGAGAGGCACAGGGTGGGTGGAACATGGATTTGAGTAAGTGAACGGAAGTAGCCAAAGCTTAAGTTGTTTGTTTTTGAAAATCCTCTTTCACCAAGACCAGCCAGCAAGCTGACTGCCAAAAACTGTGCCTCGAAGATGCTCCAAGATTGTTTCTGTGTTTCACTTCTTGTTTGTTGACCAATGTCAGTACTGACTCAGTACTGACTGTGTTGATGCCCAGCTGACCGCCAAACGGTTCCATTATGTTCCATCCCTGGAAATGTCTGATTGTAAATCGAAAATGCTGGCAAAGGTCTTCAGCTTCCTCGGACTGCGCCCCCTGCGCAGCAGCCAGCTCTGAAGAGACACGCAAGCAAAACTCCGCGCGCTCTGCTGGCCTGTGATGTACGGCAAGTAGCAGCGAAACACATTGAGAGCCCACCTCTCTGAGCCCATGCCGCATGCCCACACCGGAACCCGAAGTACAGATGAGAGCTCACATCTGAGAACACGCGTATGGATATTTGAGCAATCTCATGAGAGCAAACACATTGAGAGGCATATGCAAGCACACGCATTAGAGCAAACAAGTAAGAGTCAGATTGCTGCGCCGGCCACGAAAACCTGCCAGCTTTACAAAGCGCTCCGCTTCACATGGAATCCGCGCTTGGAGGTTCACAAACTATCTACTGTTTCAGGTCTACAAGGCACTGCGGCATGAAAACAAATGTAAATGATTCGAAAGATTCAAGAGAGGGGAGATTCTCCGGGAAGGTATAATCTTCATAGCATTGTCATCTTCATGGCATTATCGTTGGTATCACAAAAATAATCATCGGTTTCATAACATGATCATGGGTTTCATAAACTTGTCCTCGTTTTCATAACGTTGTAAGCCGGTTTCGCAAGATTGGCATCGGATGACAAATGTGATTAAGTTGGGGTGGGGGGAGGGGCAGCTCTATCATCCGCCTCATAGCGTCATCATGGGTTTCACAACAGGCGTCGTGGTCGCTGTGAAAAAGACACAAGCCACACGACTCACCTCGGACCTCATTTCGGACACCCTCAGAATACACTGTTTTCAACAGTGCAAAACGCACCAACTCATTTTTGCATGGTGAAACGCAGGGGTTCGAGCACATCCACATGCTTCTTTCGCGCATGCCCACGAATGATAACAACAGAACTACAAGCAGTTTGCATACATGCATCACATAAAACTCATCATTGAGAGCCTTTGCAAAGACTCAACATGCGTGAATGCGCGAACATGATTAAAATTTGTTCGCGCAACTTGATGCCTAAGATACCCATTCAAACATCAGAGTGCAAGTTTCTCACCAGCGGCCATGTGCCCATAGACGATCCAAGCTAAGCACAATCTATTGAACCCTTCGGAGAACCTCCCGGGTCTACCGTCAATCATGTCATGGTGGTAATTTTCATTGTCCTGTACGACGTTCTGATCTGGTTGGAACATTGATAAAAACCATCGGACACTTTCAGTTCTCATGACAAACCAAGCATGAAGTGGTATGTAACAGTTGCTGCACCCCTTCGCCTCCTTTTCACCGATTCCATCATATTCCATCCTGCTCCAAAGGAATAACGCCTACTCCACTGCTGCTCCGGGCGGTGCAGGTGGATCTCCGTCAAGATCTGCTGGGACGAGACCTGCCGGCGAACTGTCCGGTGGTTTGTTCCAAAGAAAAACTGGATGGTGGTTAAAGCAAACACATCCAAACACATGCGTCAACTGGGATAGTCAGTCCAAGATCATTAGAGTTATTACAGTAGATAATATTGGGATATAGAACGTCAATGAAGGCACCAAAGAAAGGTATTTTTCATGCGGCGTTCGTCGAACACGTGATCCGATCTCGGACCTCGACTGATCCACCTGAGTGTCTCAAGTACTCACCATTTTGAGACTCTGACCGATCATGAGAGGGTCTTGAAGCCTACCTGGGAGACCTGAAAGACCCCCATGGCTTGGTGGTTGGTTCTTCCACCCAGCCACACTCCACTCCAACGCTGTTTCTCCTCACGGGGATTCCACCCATGTCGACGACGAGTCGAGTCGACGGTCGCAGGGTGCGGAGAACGGGCAGACCGGCCCGGTGGCGGACCGGTGGCAGCTCGGCCAAGGTCGAGCTGGTTGGTGGTTTCAACTCAATTGAACAAATACATACTGTAGTCCATCAGTGGGTTTTGATCATGCCAAGTAAAGGTTGAACATGAAAATATCGGAAACTACCACCCAGGTATATAGCTCTTTTATGTTCTTTTTTTCCAAGTCTTACTGGTCATGCGATATCGGATTGTACCCAAACCTTGGGGGAAGCCGGACAGCCTGCTCACATGTTCTTCAATGGAATACATGATTGTGAAACGTTTTCTGAAAAACAATTCTTTGACTGACTATTTCATTTTCACGTTCAGCTCAGAGGAGTACTACAAGTTCAACATGCACACGCTGTCAGAACGCTTGGTCAAATCCTTCACTGGAAGTTAGTTCTTGGGCAGGAGAACTCTGCTGCCGTTTAGCTTTAGCCGGCAACCATTTGTTTCATCAAGGCTGGACATGGTGAAAGGTAATTCACCGTGACGTCTACGAAATCCTACCAACAGGGTTACGTACGGTCAACTGCTTGAACACCATCCCGCTGAAGTGGGTTCGTTTTATAAATCCGTTTTTCACGCTGAAAACAGGATCAGCGCAGATGGGAGGATCGCTTTTTCCCCCCCCCCCACAGCCGAGGAGTACCCTTGCCTTTGTTTGTCTGATGCTGGTAATTGGCACCAGGGGTTGATTCACCTGGGCCACAATTCTGCGGCGTCTCCAACATGGGACACGAGTGCATGTGCCCAATAAAGAGCCCCAGTCCCATGTACAAGAAGAACTCCGAACTCATCCCAAGTTTACATTTCGATGGACCCTTTTCCAATCTTAAAGAACATTCCCAAACCAATGAAATGAATGCTTACCTGACTTTCCTTATTTGGGTCCCTTCATGATCACAGGGCATTGGCATCTTCGTGATCCTCTCTGGCAAAGTTTCAGAACTGCTGCTTGGAGGTATCACTTGGAGGCACCAAAAAGTCTCAACTCTCAGTCGCCTCAGATGGTTTGGAGGCCAACCGCAGCCCTACCGAAGAAAAGTGGCAAGAAAAAGAATGCATTATTTTTTTTGCTCTGCCGAAAGAGAACTTGCAGCCACGAAGAGGCCAGGGGCGCGAGAACCGAAAAACGCCTTCCACCGCTTCTCGGTGCGATCGCCGCGGGGTGGTCCAAGTTGCTTGCAGATCCAAGTATTTGGCTACGGCAGCACAGACCTAGCACAACGAGTTCGTGGGTTTTCTTGGGACACTCCTTCTCCTCGTCGATGGAACACCCCTCCGATTCAAATGGGGTCACCTGGTTTAGTGAAGGCAGCGTGACGCTTTCTGTTGGGAGGGAAGGGATAACTAGCGAACTATCCGGTCGAAGCATGTGCTTTGACAAACCAGAACGTACATCAGGAAGTGGTCAAATAGTTGTCAGTAAAATAGGGAGATGTAAAAAAAATCAAACTAACTCAAAATACTTCAGCTCAGATCTGAGCGAACAAGATAAAAACTCGGCACCTGGATCCTTTCTCAGCCAGCTTGGACTCTTGTCTCGTTCGACCTCTTTCGACCCAAGCAAAGGACAGGTGAAGAGATGCGCAGATCTTCTGCGGAAGCCGACTCGCCCTCCCAGCTCAAGCAAAAAGCCCTTTTCTCTTACAGATCCCCAAGCCCATGGCTTGGACGTGATCCGATTGACACAAATCCATTTTGACACGGAGAAGTGGCTCCATTGACGTCCTCCTTTTGCGAAGCTGCTGCTGGTTCAGTGTGCCGAGCCTCATGTGGCAAAAGATCCGCAAAGTAAGACCCTTTTTCAACGACCCTTCCGTCCTCTTTATTTGGACCTTTTCTGTCTTCCCTGATTCAATTCTGATTTCATCCCTTGCGTCTCTGTCCTGGTTCATCGGCATTGATACCTGGCCGACTGCTCACGTGCCTCCCCGGTGCCATGTGCCGTCTCCCGAGGTCCCCGTGCCTTGCGAGGCTCGAAATCCCATCGTTCCGCCACACGGGCGGGGATGACTCGAATGTCACTGTTGTGACAACCTCAGTGGCGGCTGCTAGACACATGTTCCTGGACAGGGCGACAGGGCTTCGCCCTATATATATATATATATCGTCCTTTTTCTCGTGGTGTTGAGTCTTTTTGTTTTTAAATCCTGCAATTTTGATCATCAACATCGACTTAGTCATCATGGCATCAAATCCTATGTTAAGTGGAATCTCGAAGACAGGACAACTGGTGACTTGGACTACACCTTTTGAAAGAGATGCTCTTGTACTGTCAAACAAACATTCTTTGCCACTATGCATGCAAAGATCAGTTCCACGCTGAACCTATCAGTTCCCTTCAGCAAACACATGCAATGCTGCCCAAACCCCCACAGAGTCCATCTTCCACTCAACCAGTAGGGCTTTCAGGCGGCCTCAGGATCGATCCTCCCCCCGAAAAACATCCAGTCCCGACTCGCCCTGTCGCCAAGCAACTGGTGCAAAAGTAGTAACCCAGGTAGTGACAATACCTGCGCCAGCTAGGCCCCCCAAGCTTGCCTTTGAGCGGTCAACATGCTAGGGGCATCAAAAGCATGGCCAAGCATGGCCGAGTGCTGTTGGTGTTCCCCCGGATGACTTCTAATTGAAACCATTCGTGTTTATACATGCACAAATCTCACCAACCATTACAAAAACTATCGAACATCACACCTACGAACCCACGAAACACAGAAACTTCAGAGCACGTGAAATCCAGTCGGCCGTTTCCTCAGAACGGCCAGCTAGGGCTTTTGCCGAGAAGCCTCGCCAAGCATGGCCGAGTGCTCTTGGTGTTTCCCCGGATGACTTCCAATTGACACCATCCATGTTTGCAAATTCCACAACCATTACAAAATCGGACATCAGAAAACCCACAAACCCACAAAAACCACAAACACTTCAGAACAAGTGAAAACACAGCCCAGGCCCAGCCGTTTCCTTTTTCTACCGATTCAATGTTTCTCCTTCTGGCAGGGTCCGTCCTTTGGCCGTCCGGGCATGTTCTTCAAGCTTGGATACGGATACACGACAACTGGGTGTGGAGAGAGAGAGAGAGAGAGACTCCCCACTTTGACTCTTTAGCTTTCGCATTCTCCGCCCGATTCCAATCGATTCGGCGGACTGTCTCTGTTTTTTTCGAACAAATCGACACCAAAACGAAGCGGAGCATTTCGGCCACGTGCCCTCCGAAAGAAGCTGCGCGGTGTATCTCTCAAAAGGGTCGATGAAGTACGCATCAGGGTTCTTGTCCACTTGATGCATTCTAGGAAACCTATTGAAGCCGTGCACCGCGTGCGTGCAGCGAACCAAACAACTCCCAGTGCCGCCTGGGCCCCTGAAAGAGCGAGCTGGGTAAGCGCTGTCGGCAGCCCGGGCAAAGGCCCCGCTGCCGAGAGACCTGGAATGGCTGCAGTCGGATCGACCAGACATGCCTACCATATCCTGCCATCGACCAACGAATTCGCAGTCGAGAAAGGAAACACCTGAACTGGACCAACTGACATGGATTCTCAAACACTTGATGGGGGCGTACGTTGTGTCCTAATTACATTGGTTTCAATTTCCTCCAAGGGGTCCATGTAGACATCTGTTCGCGAAAACACACATTTTGTTCGTGAGTATGCCTGTCCTACGGACTGTCTGGGACTGTTTTGAAAGAAGAATCCCCACAGCCCGGGTTGAAACCTCGATGTTTCGGTTGAACTGAGGGGTTCTCTCCAAGAGAGGAGCATCCCTAGCCTTTCCAACGGTCCGGTCCAGGTCTTGGATTTCTGAGGTTTAGCATGGTTTTAGCCTTCTTGTGAAGCACCTCCTAGAAGCAAGGGCTCTTATAGTATTTTCGAACCAATGGGATTATAGAATTATAGGTCTTGCCACACACCCAAGTTTTGGACACTCTCCTTGGCATTCCTTCCCTCACGTCTTGGATCAGGATCTTCCGCCTGGACGTCCTTGGAGAGGCGTGGGTGCATCTTCAGTTTCCACTCGAGGTGAACCTCAGAGCTGCTGGAGATGGATGTTTTTTATTAATTTTAGTAGGGAAACCCCGTGATCCGATGTGAGTTTTGCTCCATTTCCCTAATTTAACACATACCCAAATGGAAAGGCTTGGCATTTCAAAACCACACATTGACCACCCTTCAGGGGTGTCCGGTGTCCCTCCAGGTGTCCACGTTCAATCCCTCCAAAAACGCATGATCGACGAAACCTGGGGCGCCGGACGCCCACTTGATGCGATGAAAACACGGGGAGCTCGACCTGGACCAAGATGGAGGAATGTGTAGTACGGTTTGGGGCTTAAGGCAGCGTTGAAACCACGAACTGTCGAGAACCAACAAAGTCTATCCGTGTGTATTTTGATATATATATATATATGTGTATATATGTGGGTGTTGACCTAAATTCCTTTATCTGGGATCCGTCATTCTTAGCAAAAACAAATATTTTAGCCAAACTTTTGCCTTCCTGCGTTTTATCTTTCGCCGAAGTATGTTGTATTTATGTTTGCCATGTATGTTGTATGATGGATATTAATTGTTCATGTCAATGGCTTCTTCTTTACTGGCAGATACGAAGTAAAAACTTCACTGTTTGTCAGCATGTGTCTTCTACTTAACTGTTGACACCCTGTACGTCTCTTTTGTTTCTCCTGGGTGTCTGCAAGAATCAAAAGTTGCAAGAATCACTGTTGCAGCCGGTCGCTCAGACTTACTCATAATGGGCTGGAGGTCAGATGTGGCAGCGTGAGCTTTCGCCAATCTTGAGCTGAACTTTCGCCAAATTTTCGCCTTTTGCGGGGTAGAGTTTTGTCGCAGAGCCACCGCCCAAAGCAGGAGTAGCAGTAGCAGCAGCAGCAGTGGTGGCGGCAGCGGTAGCGGTAGCGGTAGCGGCAGCAGTAGTAGAAGTGGTGGTGGTGGTAGTAGTAGTGGTAGTAGTAGTAGCAGGAGTGGTGGTAGTAGTAGCAGCAGTAGCAGCAGGAGTAGGAGTAGGAGTAGTAGCAGCAACGGCAGCAGAAAGAACATCTTTAGCCATATCTTTCGCCAAACGAACTTTACTTTCGCGAACTCCAGAAACAACTTTCGCCAAATGAGGTTTTGACATGTTCCAGGGTCATCGTCAACAACGCTACCTATTAGGACCTTTAGATCGACAACCATGTACACACCCCTACATGTGTCCGGCTTGTCATGATACACCCGAGTAATTTCATTCTTTAAAGAGCGAAAAAAGTTCAACCATAACCAAACGCAACGCCATGACCATCAACATACCAACGACTTTGGACAGCGGATTCCGGAGGATGGGTAGAATGCATATTCATCCCCTGCGCAAAAAAGCCAGTTGTGTTCTCCAACCGTAACTGCTCACTGTCGAACGGGGAAATGAAATGGGTGGCGCTGCTGTCAAAGAACAGAAACACCACTATTATCACTATTGGCCTTATGATTTTTGAGGCAGGGCCTTTGTTGTTGGTGCATCTCTTCCGGGCAATTGGAAGCAAACCCTGCAATAATGATTGGGTTGAGGGCCGCGGCTGTGAATAGCTTTGACCGAAAACGAAGGTGGATGTTGCCAAAGTGAGTAACAGTCGTCGAAAATGAAGGGTCACGTTACAAAGTCGAAAGCGAAGGCTGAAAACGATAAGTCGGTAATTTTTGTTGAAAATGAAAAGGTGGACGTTGCCAAAGTGTGTAACTGTCGTCGAAACTCAAGGTGGAAGTTGCCAAATGTAGTACGGGAAGCAGCTTCTGAGAGCTGTGGTGTCGGAACTGGCAACTCTCTAATAAAAATGTAGTGTGGGAAGCGGAACCTGAGCCGGCAACACTGTCAGGTCAGTTCGACTGGGAATACCTGGCCTCATGGGCTTGCAGGACTTTGATGCACTCCGGATCACACTCACAAGCAAACAGGTACCTTGGTCTTGGGCATGATGATGCTTGTGGTTCTTGCTCTTCAAAAACACATGTTCTTTCAGGGAAGTATTCTGGAGCTTACCGCCCCCCGAGAGCTGCCAACTGGCATCGCCCATCGCCTTGGCCAAATTCTTGACCTGTTGCAAGATCGGGGTGATGGATTCTGACCCCACTTTGATGTCTGTGGGCTGATCTTTGTGATGGCCAGATTCTGATTCTCCACCTTGGGGCCAAGCGAAGCACTTGCCTCACCAACCTTCACTCTGCACCGCTAAGACCACTGTACAAAGTGATCAGCGTTGACTTTGTTCAAGTTGTTGAGAAGATTGCGAACAACTTCCTTGCCATAACGATCCGTCAACTTTCCAGCCATTCGACCGGCGGTCAAAAACATATCTTTTGGACACTTCACATCCGAAGTTGAGGCAGCAGCACCAAAGTCGGCTACGGCTGGAGTCTGACTTTCACCTTTGTGTGGTTTGACCCACGTGCTTCCATCTTCTTCCACATCCTTGAGCTTCAAAGCCAACGCTCTTGCCGGAGAAGAGGCCGCTCGAGCTGTAGCGTCGGAATTGGTAACTTTGTAGTGCAGGGAGATGTGGGCTCACAACAGGCAACTTTGCCGTACAAATGTAGTACCTGAAGCAGCGCTGGGAGCTGTGACCTCAGAACTCAGAACTGGCAACTTTGCAGCGCAAATGTAGTACGGGAAGCAGCTTCTAGGAGCTCTGACCTCAGATGGTTGCATCATGTTGCATCTAGTCTACGGCACAGGGCGGGGCCTAAGTATGTCCGCGATGTCGCTGTGCCATGCAGATTTGCGCGGTCTTGGCGGGAAATGTTTCTGTGTGTCTCCGTGCCATTGGGGAACGGGAAGGATGCATGTGTAAATGCGGCGTGTGTCGCTGGTGAGCCACATGATTGGTGGTGTAAACGATGCTTGGCGTGGCTTTACTGTTACGAGCGCATGGCACACGGCACACGGCGTGGCGAAATTACGTCTGTGATGTCGCCGAGCCATGTGGTTTGGCGATGCCTTGGTGGGAAATGTGTCTGCGTGGCCCGGTGCCCATGCGTGCGTAAATGTGGCGTGTCGCTGAGCAATGCATGTATCTGAAAATGTATTGCGTGTTGTAGAGTGCAGTAGAAGAGCAACATGTTCAATCTGATCCGATCTTATTGTTTGACCAAATTGAAGTTCATGCACATCTTCTTATACAAAAATCTTCTTTCACCACACCTTCTTGAACACTGATGTCTTTACACACATCTCTTTTTGCTCCCGGGCCACCCATCGTCTAGTTGATGCATTTGGGTGCCTCAGCAAATACCTACATCACTATCTACATGTTCCATCATTTTCCCATATTCTAACTGCCGTGTCCGTTCGCACATTCTAGCTATTTGAGGCATCAATAATTACAAATGTGAATTCCATAATCCATCTAAATCTCAAAGTGCCTCGTGCCTGTCTATGATAGTATAACTCACTTTTGGCCATACCTTCACAACAACCACTTCGACCGATCTGGCGAAAAGCAGCGCCTGTGATCCAGCGAAGGAGGCGCTGGAACGGTTGGATGCCTGGGGTCCGAGGCGGCAACTGCACGGGTTTTCGTTGGTCGAAAATACTTTGCATGTGTCTGAATATAGACAACTATACAAACTGTAATTAGAGAGCCCCCCAAAAGGACGCAGGAGTTGAAGTGTTCTTGAATTGCAATAATTGGTTTGGCCTGTCAAAACCTAAGGTGAAAACAAGAAAACAACCATCGACCAATCTTTGAGGAAATGCTTGGCCAAGCCAGAAAAGCTGACCTAAATCGATAGATTTCGAGCGCCCAGAAGTCAAACACAGAGAATGACAGGATGGGAAAGGCCTAGCATCAGATCTCCCAAAGCAACGGTCTCACAAATCCACAAAACACAACGGAGGCGCACATGCTGTTCGCAGGGACATGTCTCAAATACCTATAAGGCAGCCTGAGACTGCATATGCATAATCGATGCATAATCGGTAACCAGTTGAACCCTGGTTGCTTGACTAACTTAGAATGTATATAAATGAGTAAACTCCATCAGAATGTAGATAAAACCCTTCTGGTAGGTTTTTCTATTCCAACTGTCAGCATCACTGGGACCCACTCGGGAACCCCAAAAAGTCGCCCTAAGATTTGAATTTGAGGACAGTCCGACTCGACCGCTACATTTTCCTGCCACATGAAGAAGAACAACTTAGAACATTGTGACGAGATTTGGTGAACAAAAGCCGTCCGGGCCGTCCCCTGATCGCCACATGAGCTCCCCACTGAACCACGTGAAGAGTTCGTCTCCGAGTCGCTGTCGGAGAGCTCCTTTGGGAGTGGTCGGGGTGGTGGGAGTGGTTGTTGAAATGTTGGTTATATATGCATAGCGGTAAAAAATTAGCAGCACGACTTGGAAGGCGGTGCAGTTTGATTTCATATTTTCGTAGGCCTCAAAATCTCGTCAGACCAACATGGGCCAACCATGGGTGCATCCGTGAAAAACTTCACATCCCCATCTGCCCAACTACCAGTCAGTGCGCCGCTGTGTGCCCGTGCCCCTGAGTGAGAAGACTCCAAGCGGAGCAGGTGAGGCCTTGGGCCGACAGTGTCTTTGGCGCAAACTGGTCGGGTTGGCAAATACACCATGGGAGTGGACCTAGGGTTCTTCAGTCCGAGTTTTTTTTGCCCTGCTTCCTATGGCGCCAAGAAAGGTGGCTCACACGAAAACCATACAACAATTGCAATCCTCAAATAGACCCTAACAAATCGTGTGTGGGGCATAACAGCTTATGGCCCAACATTTTCTGTCCAAGGGAGTGCGGCTTCCCCTGCCAACACACCCTTTTCATGTAGATCGGGGTGAACGCAAAATATGCCTGCCTCACATGCTTTGATTCATGTATGGTTGCTACAATGCGGATTTTAAAGCAGCCCAACAGGTTTTTTTAGAGTACCTCTGTTTGAGATCCGCCCGGCCTGCCCAACCATAGATAACTATGAACATACGGAAACGAAATCACCACATCTTTTTCGCTTTATCTTTTCACATGCGCAGACCTGCGGGCATCCGCGTGGTCTTTCACCTGCTTCCTAGGCGCCACCACGTAGGAATGGCGGCTCAAGACCTGTAAGTGCATCCACGCCTTCCACCTGCTCCGTACGCCCCAAAATGTGCCTCTGCGGACACATAGGCTGTCACCGCTTTGAGGGAAGACGGAAACCACCCAACGTGAACGTCACTCCATGCTAGCACACGCATCGCGAAGCGCAGGTATACAACTATGCTGTATATGGTTTACTCTCCATGGCTGTCTGGTTTTGAAGGGCCTGTTGACTGGGTCAACACTCGCTTCAGGATCAACGCCGCGGGTTGCATCGTGAATTTGCAGCCTGCACACTTGCTCTGTAGCGTCTAGCTGCAGTCGACGTCATGATGGTGACCACATGTGACGACATACACGATTCACGAAAGAGACCCTCGTGCACAGGCGCCGTGTCAGTATCATCGCGTCATGAAGTAGTGTCAGGCGAATCGCTGCCGTCTCCTGCAGAAACTGTAGAGCAAGCATCACCCACAGCGCGAGGCGATCTCCACACAGGCAACGCAGCGCGTCACGCCGCGATCTCACGCCACCAATCGGCCTGGAGCGCCGGCGGGTGTTGCTGGAAATTTGACAGCGTCTGAGTCTAAGCTAAACATGGTTTTTGTGCAGGTCCGCTGCCTGCAAGCGCCAGCTGAGCCAATTCGAGCAAAGGACCCTTTTGGTCAAGTCTGCTGCACGGTCGATTGCGGCACGTGTCTGGACATGCGTCGGTCAGACCCTGCGAGAACCAAAACAGAACTTGAAATCATCAAATGTCACGATATATCACGATATCCTGCAACGATGTGCGCCCGTAAAGTCAACATACCTGAAGTATGTACAACGCCTTCTACTTAGTGTCACAAGGCACTTGTGGGCGTCACGCCCATTAGCAAGGCCTTCAGCTTGCACACAGCAAGCGTTCTTGTGCTTACCAGTGGAACATCACAGGTCCACCCTCAACCAAAGCCTGATATTACTTTCAAACCTCCACACCAGCTTGAAGCCATTATGGATATGTTTCGGGCCGTATACATACTCAAGATGGTCTCAATTCACACGTCTTTTGGAATCTTCAGCTGCTGCCGGCTCTTCAGTGGCGGTCAGTCACTCTGTTCATCCAGCAAATTGCTCTATGGAAGGCCATACGAGGCCTAGCCCCAACTTCTCCGCCCAGACTCATCTCAATGGCTCCCCCCCTGTGAAGTAAATAGACATGGTACCCTATCAACTTGACCTACAAAATGTTGGGCCTCCTTTTTGAATCCATGCAGCTATTTTTGAAACAAACCCTCCCTCCCCAGCCAGCATGCATTTTAGCAAAGGCAAAGCAGTGTAAAGCAGCAAGGTGTTTCAGCGCAGTCTAATTTTACTCCGAGCCGTCGCGTTCGATGTCCTCAGTGGTCCTATAGGCAACATGAAAACATTTATCGCAGGTTTGGTTCTTACCTGCCGGATATGTCGAAACGGCAATTCTCCATTGAGATGGAGGGTGTCCAAGTCCATCCACTGCCATCTTGTGCCACGTCCCAGCCATGGTGTTTCTGATGAAATCGGAAGGGTGGTCGATATCAAAGATCCATTTCACTGCGGACGAGGTCCCTGCTAAATTGGTCCGTCCAGCTCGTCTATTTGTCCCTCCAGCCTTCAGATCTTGTCGTTGGTCTCCTCTGCCGTTCAGCCGGCGCCAGAGGTTTGAGATCCAACATCTGTGCTCAGTTCGTCCAGCGCCTAGTATTGCGAGAGCTTCCAGCACTTGTTGTGATCGAGGGTTGCCGATCTCAATGCCCAACAGTCGCTCATCCGTCTCCGTGACAGCTGAAGCATAGTAAGCAACGATGGATCTTCCAAGGCCGCATGGTGAGGCGTCTGTGAAGTAAAACATCCATGGCTGCAGTCCTCGCCCCATGTATGACTGCAATCTGTAGATGCGCTTCATCGCAGCTGCTTTGTTCTGCGAGAAAAGCTTGTACCCAAGCAGTCACATCTTTGAACTGCTTGGTCCAGACGCAGTTCTTTTCGTGCCTTGGTTGCCCCTTCAGCATGGAGCACTCCATACAAGTCAACAACGAACAGTCACAGCATTTCAGCCAACCCAACAATATGATTGGCAATGTAAGTTGGCAACGTTGCTACCGCAACGCACTTCATCAACAATGTCTTGTTTGGCCTTGACAATAAGTGCTGCTGCCCTGCTCGACCAATGTTCACTTAGCGCCAATCCAGACGACTTTGTCTCCCCGAGATGCTTTCTTGTATGCTAGTCATATATGCCGTACTCCAAGCACCGCCCAGAGAAGGATGGTCTTTGCAGTCTTTGCATTGCTCGGTCTCTTTGTCTGCGAGTACCAGCTGTGACAACTATTGGAGCGTCCCCGTACTGCAGTCGATATCTGGCATCTCCAAGCACTGCTTGGGTTATCCTTGCAGTGAGAGCAACGATTCTCCCCCCAAACAAGCGGCGCATTGACAGAGCCCTGTGCCTGTGTGAGATAGGCCACGACAAGCGGGCACGATGAAGTGAACCTTGACAGGGCCAACAAAGGATCACTGACAGCTGACAAATGCCAGGAACTAAAAACAGACACACAACGTTTGGGACAGCCCTGCAATTTGGCTGAGTACATGTGCATGAAGTAGCTCCATCCCCAAAAAACTCCTGCAAGGCAGCGTTGGGCTCCACTCTGAAACGTTTGCAAAGCCCAATCACAAACTGCTTTCTCTGCTCGGTGGTCAACTCAGCCTCCATGTTGAAAGCAAGAAAGCAGTTCGCTTCCTGCGCAATTTGATATGCCACATACAAGCCCACGGCGTCGATGGCAGGTCTCTCATGTCCCGGCTGTAGTTTGATTCGGCCAAAGGTGATGCTACATACGCTTGGGTGGTTCTCAAAAGCACTGACACGGTTGGGTCAAGCTCTGTCACGTGAATGGTCTCGAAAGCGGGTATTTTGGGTCCCACACCTCTCAGAAGTACCGAGATGCATAGAGGGCTTGGAAGGGCCAAAATGGAGTAAGCAAGCCCTGCCTCAAAGAAAGGGAAGTTGGCCTGGAAGAAAGCATCGTAGACAGCAAAGCACACCCAACATCGCCCTCGATACGAAACGGGGTGGGTGTTTGAGCGTGAGCTGTGTCTGCAGCAAAAGCCTTTGCGCGAAAAAACATGGCTTCAGGATGCGGGCCCTTTGCAAACATCACATACGACTATAAACAAACGGTTATGTGGACGGGTGGAGATCACCTGCTATATAAGATAGCTTCCAATGATCGCGGCGCCCTTTGAGGCCCTGACTTCTGCGTGACGATGATAGGTTCCCGTCTTGCAGCTGTGTCTGGGCCAGGCCATCGCAAAACTGTGGCAGTTGCTTCGCTCTTGTCTTCCCTCCAAGCAGCAAAGGCCGATTCCTGATGGCACGAAGGCATGCGTGCGTCAATGTCTCAGTGGCTTCAGCCAGAAAAAGGCCGCCATCCTGTAGCATGCGCCGAAGTTTGTGAAGGAGCTCAGATGCATATTGCCCAGACACAGCAAAATCTGCAGAGGCTGCGTCCTCCAGCCGCGAAAAAAGACTTGCCCATCGCCAAAGCATCAGCTGCTACGGCAGCTCCGACTAGCTGACAGTATCCGCAATCCCCACCCCAGGACATGAGGAGATCTCTCGCCCAATTCCTGTCCTGACGGTCGCTGGCAGAGGACAGCTCTTGCAATGACCACAGGCAGCAGACGAAGCAGTCGGAAAAGTGGACGGGTCCTGCTACCGAACCTGACCTTAGAGTAGGCAAAAATTGTCACGCCAGCAAACGTGGCGGCTGACACGGACTGTTTGGCACCCTGCTGCTTTCTGATGAAGATTTCGCGCATAGCTACGCTCTCTTCCATTAAGCGGCAGAGGCTTCCCGGACCAGTCACAAGGCTATCCAGAATATTCGTCTGCGCTTCACTCTGTCATCCATACCAAGTTTGCTCAGATGCGGCTCGCCATTCAACCAATGTACGAAACTGTCGTAGTTCTGAAATGCTCTGACAAAGCCTGTCTGTATGAGCCTTTCAACTTCAGGACCAGCTTGTTTGTCAGCATCGATAGATGAGCAGTTTGTATGTGTCCATTGGTCCGGCGTGTCTATGCAGTCCTCACCACTTCGTCGCCTGGAGGAACGAGAGCAGGGACGGAATGAAGAGCGAAGCCGGCGACACCGTAGGGGCGGCCGACATGCCTGAAGAATCGCTCTTCCTTGAGCCAAAATGGACCCAAGGAAGACAGAGTCCTCCACCTACCGACTGTGTCAAAACACGTTGTAACATAATAAATCTATATATATATACACATTACATTACACACACTTATGATTGGGTGTACTGAACTGAAAGCGGCGCCACACGCCAGCCTAAGAAACCAAATCCTGAAAAACCAGGTGAGGGGGGGCTGCGCGCCTTTAGTTAAAGGCATTCAAAGGCCAGAAGTCAAACTCCACGATGCGACGAGCCGACAGGATGACGACGTACGCTCTTGTCTGCCGAGTGCATTAGCCCTTTACGGAAACTTAAAAATTGTTGCAGGTACGTCCAACTGGCCAAGCCGGATATCCCATTTCACTGGTAGCTGCTCTAAACAAGTCAATCCTGTGCAAATTCGATAGAATCCCTGTGACTACAAGGGGCACACACTTAGGATATGGTGTACGGAACTGAATGCGGTGCCACACGCCGGCCTAGGGTTCCAAATGTAGGATACGTGTACAAACCACTGGAACCTGGAGGTCTTCAAGAGGAAGTAGGGCCCAAAAGG
>CAXAMN010005158.1:32718-89769 GCA_963970005.1 Durusdinium trenchii | reverse complement strand
GCAAAAGCATCCCTATGACTCCAAGGGTAACACACACACACGCCTCCCCAAGGGGAGGCAACAATTTAAGGCTAGGACGAATGTGCAAATGTGCGCGCAGCCAAGACAAAAGGATGAAGACATGAGAAGGAAGACGAGACGGGACAAAAGTGTGTGTGGTTGCGATGAAAGAGAAACCAAGTGGACAGGGACAACCGATGAAACCCACCTCATTGTCAAGACCTGGGCGACCTAACACCTGTGTTAAAGGTAGATGTGCGCGTACACACTAAGGCCCGGACCGTTGTACGCACAAAAGAACGAAAGGAGTGAGATGTAAAGGACATGAAGCAAGGGAAGACATGAAAGGAAAAATGAGAAGAAGTGTGTGAAGGGGAAAGGGTGAAAAGGGAACCAAGTGGAGGGGACGGGAACCGATGAAACCAGACCTCATTACAACGACCTATAGGAAGACCTGCCTCGTTAAAGTGTGTACGATGTAATGTGCACCTAAGAGTCCGACAGGTTCCAATGAGCCTTGAACAAGCTTTGGTCGCTGCGACCACGTACGGCTTGCCCGAGGGCTGCCACCTTTGACCGCTGCGGTCACGTAAAGGCATAAGCCAACTTGGAATTCCAAAACGTAAGACAAAAAATCGGAGTTCTCTTGGCCTAGGCCACCTTCGCCCGCTCTGGGCCGCACATCTCCGGGCAGGGGAGATAAAGACAAACCCCCGTTCGACGGGTCCACGGGAGGCACTCTGCGGGCTTATCGCGGGCTCTCACTAGGAGAGACACACTTATGATTGGGTGTACTGAACTGAAAGCGGCGCCACACGCCAGCCTAAGAAACCAAATCCTGAAAAACCAGGTGAGGGGGGCTGCGCGCCTTTAGTTAAAGGCATTCAAAGGCCAGAAGTCAAACTCCACGATGCGACGAGCCGACAGGATGACGACGTACGCTCTTGTCTGCCGAGTGCATTAGCCCTTTACGGAAACTTAAAAATTGTTGCAGGTACGTCCAACTGGCCAAGCTGGATATCCCATTTCACTGGTAGCTTCGTTGGACACAGTCCCAGTGAAATGCTGTGTCCCCCTGCTCTAAACAAGTCAATCCTGTGCAAATTCAAAAGAATCCCTGTGACTACAAGGGGCACACACACAAGTGTTCCAATCGAAAACACACCCAGCTTTTCCTCGTTTCGTCGAGTTTCGCGGCATGTCGCGGAAGAATCCATCGATTCACCAGGCCACCCCGAGGTAGAAGCGAGTGCAGCTCCAGAGGCTCGGCCTTTTGGACACCACGAAGAGAATGGACCCCGGCGGAGACCCAGGGGGAGGGCGTTGGTGTTTCTTCGTTTTCCGGAATCAAGTGCTTGGATGTTTGTTTGGAAGTGGGAAGGTGCTGATGAATGAGGTTCGGATGGAAATCTGAGGTGGAATCAAGTGGGACATCCTTTCGTACCGAGAGACGAATCATACAACATCTTCTCAGAAAGTCCATAGTTTAGGACCTGTTTTGCCAGTGTTGCCACTCCATTGGCGGGATGACAGGGATCACAACATCAAAGCAACTCTGGTCTGAATGAAGCAAGACTTAGCAAGGCCATGTCAAACACCATCTTTTCACCATTTGAAGCATTTCTGCTCAACAGACCTCTCATTGAATTCCTCTTATCCTATCCTAGCTTCGGCAGTCAACGCCTCCCCCCCTTTTGAAGGTCGGACGATGCATCCCCAACGACCCAAACGACATATCCAATGACCCAAACGACAGGTGTTCATGGGGGTTTTGCCCCAAAATTCTGTGGATGATGATGGTTAGGTTATGTTAGGTTGCAGGCCTTTCTCTAAAATAGTGATCTGATCATTACTGACTGTTACAGGTCAGTTCGGATAGACCCAAGACCCAATCACCTTCTGTGACGGTCTATGGACGAAGATAAGAAGAAGGATACTTTGCGGCGAGGAAGTTGCTGCTCTGTATATGGATTCATCATCTTATCAATGCACTGCACCTATTCCAAGGAGTATCGCCCTTTCGGACAGTTACTGTTCACAGGCCATTCCTGTTCGCAGGACATTTACTGACTGGCAGGAGGCAGGTGAATGGGACTGCCCCATTGATCGAATTGATTCGGGACACATCTTCTCATTTGCCTCCGTGAGCACACCATGCAAACGGTCACACCATCACGTCAAGCAGGTCTCACCGAGCGCACCGAGAACACATCGAGCGCCCCTTGTCTCGGTCATCCCTCCCTGTTCCACGCGTTCAACGCCCGCGCGGACCCGGACCAGGCCGCCAACACACCCGCGACCGCAAAAGCGGAGAGTCTGCTGAGTCTGGACCCGCAGACGTCCGGTGCTTTGGGGCTGCTGATGGCTGCTTTCCGGGGAAATCTTCCATACACTTAACCTAACATAGATGTAGACTCAGCCTCCAAATGCAGGTGGTCTTTCAGAACGGACAGATCCAACCATGCGGCCAGTTGAGCATGTTGTATGACAAAAAAATGAAAACACCTGCACGGATGAATCTGCACATCACAGCTGTTGCAGGCCAGTTACCGCAAGTCTTGACCCCAAACTCCCAAGCCGACCACGTGATCTGTCCGATCTCGTGGAACGACCTGGTTCTCCTCCAGTGGAAACCCCTCCGACTGAGCCCCACCTGGCGAAGACGCTGAGGACACGCCTGAGACGCCGAACAGGACGGCGTCCGGACGTCCGGAACGTCCGGACGTCTGGACGTCCATCCGGGCCATCGACGGGTCCTGACCTGTTTGCACCTTGAAAGGAACTTAAGACACCAGGGAAAAAAGACACCACCCTCTCCAGTTTGCTGGAGAAAAGCGCCCCCCCCAATCAGGGAACATCCACTTCACCCAAAAGGACCGAAACCCCCCACTGGGAGAGGCGATGTTTGTTCAAGGTATGAAATGGTGTTCAACTGGATAAAGAACCTTTTTTGTGAACATGTTGGTCCTCTTAGTCCACATCTGGACGTGCTAATAGTTCGATTCAACATGGGACATGTGAGGGAACTGGCGCAAACGAACATGTTGAATCCCTAACATGACATTCCTGTCCGCAAAGCAACAACATGCGGACCCCAGTTCAACAAGGGGATGGACACAAATAGGACCTAAATCATCTGACAACCTGGTAAGATACCCGTGTCTGGTCAACTCATGCTAGTCCTCCGTGACCAAGGGCACCATTAAGAGAAACGGCCGAAGAAAAGGTCCAGCTTGTAATTCTGAAGACTAACAATCACCAACACTAAACCCACAAACAACCAAAAACCCAACATGCTTTCTTTGCCGGTGGTTCTCTGGCGGACATTGGAAGTTACTGGTGGTACTCTGTTGGGAGCTGCGACCGCAGCGCCTGAAGCCCTTTTACGACCCCCCCGTCCCGGCCATTCGCCAAGACCATCCATCGGTGCCACCGGTTCCAGGATCTACGTAGTTCGGGGGGTGGCCTATGAACGACCGGGCGTCCTCCTTCCTACCGTGACTGGCTGGGAATCAATAGTTCTAGCATTTGTTCTCAAAAAAGAACCTTTGTCAGTCTCTCAGCCATTCCGTCAAAAAGTTCCAAAAGCTCGACCGTTACAAGCTCGCAACCAAGCGTTTTGGAAAGAAACAACATTCCATACGGACTCGGTCGCAGGTGGACCCAACGACCGCATACGACCGCCGTTTCTGGTCCCCAGCCGCTGGTCTGTGAGGTGACCGAAGAGAGGGAAGCCCTGGAAGTCGAATGGAGGTCCGGTCCAGTCGCGGAAGGTATCCAATACACCCAGCGGTTTGGTAGGTTCCAAACGGACCCGTTTCGAACGGACCCGTTTCTGAAAGGAAGTCACTCGTTGAATCGCAGACCAACGGACAAAATGGAAGGGTTTCGACGATCCGTGGGCAAAAGTCAGTCCCAAGTAAAGGTTGAAGATTACCATATCCCAGACACTCCGTGTATGCCATATATGCCTACATTGACCCCTCAAACCACCATCATATCCGAAACCACCTAGAGGACCTTGCGATGGAAATTGACCTCCCTCAGCAAGTTCAACGTCTCGGACCCAAAACCGTCGGCGCGACGAAAACACCGGGTTCACCGGTTCGCCCGTTGGAAAACACTGAGAACGGGCAAAAACACCGTTGGATGAGTCCTTTTTGGGCCTTTCGAAAGAATCGGTCTGTCTTCCGGCGAAAAACGCTTCGGAAGGTTGGGCCTGGCACACTGTCCGAAAGATACACTCCGAGGAAACCATCATGGAAGTGGATGGCACCACCTGGATTTCATGGATCCTCGTTTTGGGGCCATCCACTTCCATGTGGCACTCGGTGTGGCGCGCACGTGTGTTGCAAGAGAGTGCTCCGAACCAGGAGTTGCCCAGTGCCCGGTATGGGATGGATTGGGACACCTCGGTTTGATCCTGAACACGGACTCCGTTCAAACTGCTTGGGAACTGGCTGGCATGTTGATTCAATGTGTCAATCGGGGTCTTTCACCGCACCCGTCCTCATCCCAACACAGGCCCCCCGTATGCTCTGACGGACCCGACCAAAGAATGCCAAGAAGTTTCCAACCACTGACATCAACCAACCACCCCTACCACTGGGTGAATCTGGATTCAGTGTCTGGATCATGTTGATCCACTTGAGGCATTCATATTCATGGATGTTGAACCTCATTCAAAAAAAGGCCTCCGTATCCAGCCAGGCTCCAAAGAATTCCTAGACATCCCGAACCTATGCACAACAAAACTATATATAGTAATAACTAAAAGAAACCATTTCTTAAGGTACTGGGAAACATATTGATAAATTGAATATTACCCAGCACAGGACTTACCCATAGGGAACATCATAGACATCACCCGATCAGGAAAACACATGAAAAAACAGGTTATTGGCTCAACTCCCTCAGTTCCCTTGACACATCATGCTTCACGTTCTTCCACCTCTCCGTCTTTTGAGGTGGTGGACCAGGGGACATGATTTTTCGCAACTTGGGGGGCACAAGGCACGAGGAGCCTCCACCAACCTCCCAAAACAGTGCTTAAGTGCTTAAGACATGAATATACTGACTGGGGGACCTGGTACACTCAGCTTTCGTATGGCCTCATCCCCATCACCCATCCGATGCGCGATGGGCTTCCCACGCACCTCATCAGCCGCCGTGCGGTGTCCTGGCGGGAGGCTTGCCACAAACCCTCCAGCGACAAGATCGCATCCAACGCCTGGCGCGCGATGGGCATTGAGACACCCCAAGAGCTCCAGGAGTATCCTGCCGCCCCGAGCTCTTTTTGTGGGAAGAAACTGTTCAAGACCCCCCTTTCCCATCACTTTGGACCTGGTCTTGCAGCTGTCACCTAATTCCTGGCTTTGCTGATTTGCTCTACCACCAAAAGGAGCAACCCTTGATCTGCTGCTGGAGGCATGCCTGCCATGATTACCTTTCATTTCAAAAGCCGTCACTGTAGCACCTTCTAAAAATCAACCGCCGGGAAATACCATCTCGAACCGTCCAAAACAACTGCCTGCAAAACCGTACGTGCATCTTTCGGAGATCGCCTCCCCCATCAGCCCGTGCATCAGCCCGCGCCTCGTCGCTTTCCTGGGGGCCTTGGCTGCTCAGCATCGCGCGAGCGATGAAAGGATGAGGCAAATCATGGACATCATCATGGATCCATGTTGTTCTTAGAACATGACAGGAATCTTTCTAACACCATGTTGCTCACAGCCCTCGGACACGACCGCTTCACCGGGTTCCTGACCTTTTAAGGCCTTTCCATCGTTCCGTCGCGGGGTGGAACTGAATACCATGCTGATTGGCCCGTCGCGGAACGTGATCCGCTACAGGCAACAGTAGCGATGGGGTGTGGGTGCCTTTTTGGAACATCGACTTCTCGTCTTTTGCCTTTTTTTTGCCGTGTATGATGCTCTATGTGGGGTGGATCCCAAAGATTTGAAAAGCTTCGTGGACTCCCAAAGTTTGGAAAAGCCACTAGTTTGAAAAGGGGGGTCAAGCTTACAAGCCATACCACAACGGCACAGTATCCCATAATACCCCAAGTTTGGGTTGTGGATGGTTGTTGCCTCTGCGCTCACCATTAAAACAATCCATGAAAGCGTTGGTAGCGCCGTCCATGGAGATGATGAGTGCCCCAACTTCTTGGCATGATCAGCGCGAGATGAAAGCCACATCTGAAGAACGTTCTGGAGTTGTTGGTGTCTATTTCTTTCCAAAGTAGAAATCTTTGGGATGTATAGCTGCAACACCCAAGTCATGAGAGCCCTGGTCAACACAACTGTGCAAAAAGGGAAAAGACTGGCTTAATTACACAAACTGCAATCCATTCTTCATACTTCATTCTACCTAGTTTCCCACTTGTTGCCACCTCATGAAGGAAGGAATTCATCAACCTTGAGGGAAAACATTTGTTGCTTGAGGTACTTCTTGAACTTAGACAACACTCCGCGTCGTCTCGGCCAGGAAGAGCTGTTCAACGCACAGCTTTCGTCCCTGAGGAAACAAACAGCTCCGCAGTTGATCCAGGAACCAAACAAACAACATGTGAGATCCACGAACAAACACCTTGGAAAAAAGAACGTTCCAAAACCAAATTCTGCCAAGACAGTACATATCAGGTACACAGTACACATGATGTACATTTTATAGTGGTCCCCCCCAAAAATCAAAAAGTGGGATCTTGTTTGTTGGTCGGGACCCACACATATAATGAATACACATGTATGTGTTGTTTGCATAATAGATGGTGCGTCAGCACAAAAAGGTACTATTTTGAGGGCCAAGTACTGTCAAAGTAGAGTATATGTATTATATATTATATAAATAAATATTAGATCCTCCTGATTCAGTCCTTATTGCCCGGATCTATGAGTGACTCTTGACGATACCAAGGCCTCAAAACGAACCTGGCGGATTCTTCTAACGGTGTGAAAAAGGCTGGTTAAAGCAAAACACTTCAAAAACAGGGGCTTCTCTTTGGAACCACAAACACACACACACACACCAAAAAAAAGATGCACATCGCACACATGAACCAACCAGCTCAAAGCCTTTGACCGGAACCAGCCAACCTGAACGGAACCATGACATGTTCATGATGCCATGCCTTGCCAGGTCCCGAAATCACCGCCGTTTCCCGTCCATTGAACGAGTGACTGGGCGGTTGCCTGCGGCATTGGGCAGCCGCCCAAATCAACACAGCCCATAAAAGTCATTGATTCGTGTGCTCATCTGTGAATTCTAGAATCACCAACATCTAAACCATTCCCAAACACTCCATGTATGCCATATATGCCTAGATTGACCCCTCAAACCACCCCAATGTAGGCATATATGGCATACATGGAGTGTCTGGGATTTACAAATACCCTTTTGAGTTCTCCTAGTTCATTGAAGAGCTCTCTCAGGTTCTTCGCGTTGGAACGCCGTGTAAGGACCCTACTTGGGAGAAGGTCAGAGTATGTCAGAGAGCAGTGCGTAGGGTACTAGAACCAGGATCGACCGCATCGTTCTTGGGAGCTCAGGGGACGAAACCTTCATTGATTCACACAAGAAGAAGCATCACCTATACCCGCCGGACAGAGGGACCGCAAGCAAGCAAAGGGTTGTTATTGGAAACCAATCAACATTCACTGACGACTCCCCCAGTTTTCCCACAAAAATAACGGTCAAACTCTTTCCACCTTGTGTTCTTTTCGTGGGGTGTCCCCAATCCCCGCCAGCCACCAGGTGCAGCCACCTTTCAGGGGCAGTTCCATTGGTGGCGAAAAAAAACAACCCTCACCTTGGATTTGCTCAAGGAACCTGGAAAAACAGGCAAAAATAAAGTGAAATCTCATACCACCAGAATCTGACTGAAAGAACATGGAGAAAAAACAGGTCAACATATCATACCATGCAGATACCGGGACTGTAAAACCATTAAAGGGAAAACTCCTTTGAAAACTCCATCGATCTCTGCAGTTGTGTTGCCAGACGCGACCCAGGACCCTGCGTTCAGTAGTAGGGGCCGGACACCTCATATGGAGGGGACCCGAACCAATCTCAATGGTTTCGAGGGACCAAGGACCGTTCTGTTCGCGTCTGGGCAGGTCCGCTCTCCGTCTCCGATTCACCTGGGCTCTGCACCTGGGTGACGAAGGCTCAAAGGTCTCATCCTGGGACCGGTCGTTCGAAGTCGTCGTCTGGTAGGGAAAGGAAGGAGGGAATGAACCAGCCAGCCACCCGGTAGAGACCTCAGGAAGGAACCGTGCTGCCGGTGTTCCTCACCCAGGAACAGAACGTTTCGGGAAGCGGCTGTTTGCCGAGGGGCACCGGCTTTCCGTGTGGTTGAGTAGGAGAGTCCGGCAAAGCACGGCCCATGCCGGTAGCAAGGTGCAGGAGAGTGGACAAAATCACGGCAAGCACTTCAAATACAAACTCCTTCTTGGAATCACGAGGTCGGGCCTTGAACAAATGGGGCCTGGATAGACGATGTAAAAGTCATCTCATCGCTGAACAACAAGTAACGTGACTTGGATTCGGTGATGCAACGAACGTGCCTCTGAATTCGACGTCTACGAAACTTTGTCCGTCAAACGCATAATTACGTTAACTGATGGGCGTTGTCAGGCTTACCAGTCAACCACACTCGCTTTGCAACGTCGTAGACGTGTCCGTCGCTAGTCGCACGTAGGAATCGAGTAGGAATGTCTGTGTCTCGACTAAAGCGCATCGCTTCACTACGTTCAACTCAGTGATCTATAGTTCTATAGATGGCATCTTCGGACCACCTCATCGCATCGTTTTTTTCATCAAGAGCTGAATCAACGTAAGCACTCAAACAAGCAGTCATGTTGGCTCCACGGATGCTTGACGTAGGGGCCATTTGTCAGTCAGGTAAACTCCCGCACAGTCAATGTAAGTGCACCGCCCCAGGGCGATGTAAAAGTCAACTGAAAAAGACACACCTTTAAACAACGCCTTTATTGTAAGATATTGTAAGGAATACGTATACATTTATGTCCACCAACCAGACCAGGCATCATTTAATTCACAGTCAAATGGGTCTTCCTGCCACCAACAACAAGTCCAAAACCACCTTCGTAAAGGTAAAGCACATCTGCCAAGACAGTAGGACTACCGCCCACAAGACCAACACATGTACCCTTGACCACCACTGAAAACCGGCAGTGCCAAAGTCAGGGCCATGCCATCAGGGTCCAGGGGTCACTAGCGACCCAGTGACAAAATGGGGATTCATCTGTGGCGCTTGGCAGCTTTCGATACTTCCTTCAGGCATTTCCAGCTGCTGGAAGTGCGCAGCTCATGCTCCAACGGTGGCAACGGCAGAACCAGTGCACATACTCGTTGGGGGCGCTACATTCTAATCGTTTCTGGCATGGTGCAACAAGGCTGACCGTATCCTCCGCAAGACATGGTTTGAACACGACACATGTGTTGTGATGTGTTGTGTGCTACCTTGATTCGTTTGCAACATACACTTTCCTACCTGGCAATTCACACTCAACGTCGGAGGCTGGTAACCATGGTTTTAATGTAGCAGGTCACTTTGGGCTGCAGTGTGATCCACAGCCAGGTTCATAGCATCACCATCATGGTCTGTAGGTTTGATGATGTTGTCCGTGGCAGATCACACAAGGGTTCAAGTTATGCGGCCGCTAACGTCTAGATGCAATTCCCTCCTTCACCATTAGAACCCGAGGTTCTAAACGTCTAGAGCACGACAGATCCAATTCCAATTCTGGGGATCTAAACAAACCATCGCCAAAGCCATGTAAGGGTGTGTCCTAGACTAGGGAGACCTCTCAGTGCGACCGCCTGGAAGAAAAAAAACCATAGAGCACAACATAGCACAACCCATTCAGCTGTTCTTCCAGGACATAGCACAACCCACTTCCAACAGAGCACACGCAGAAATGACACATAGCACAACATAGCACTGTTCTTCCACTTCTGCTTCTTGTTGGATGAACCAATCTCCAAGCGCCGTGTCACAAAATACGCCCGTCCACGTCCGTCCCCTTTGAAACCGGGCCTCGGGGACTGGTGGAGCCTGTGACACCAGGGACAGAAGAGGCTCGGCTGGGCCACCCCCCTTTTGGAGTTGGGGGAAGCCCCGTTTTCCGATGTTTTCAGCCTCTGATCATGAAGAAGCGGGTTTTTCCGTCAGCTGGGAGGGGCCGATCCGGCTTCGTGCTGCGAAAAAGCAACTTAAGGAACAAACTGACAGGCTGGTGCAAGAGGCAGTGAGAGAACGGTGCTGGCGCCCGTGCTTGTGGGGTACCCAAAAACCGCCTCCACAAAGGAAAGAACATGAACAAACAAACTAAATGCAAACACCAGCAGTCACAAAGGGGTGCTTAATGGAGGTTAGGGGTGCCCATTATCCACTCACTTGGGGACTAAACACCACCCCTTTGTGACTCCTGGCAAGATCTTCTATATAGTCGTTTTTAGCACTCTGAGCCCGTAATGGTTTCTTCACGACTCACATCCCAAGCAGTTTAGCAAGCAGGAGAGCACATTGCCCACTCGCCGGTCACATTCTAGGATTCTTGGGCTTGGCAAAGCAACAAACCATGATAGACCATGCTAGACCAACCAATGTTGATGTGGGCCATGGCACCGGAGAAACCCTGGTTGACCATGGAAGGCCATGAATGAACAGAATAGACGACCTACCTACAGAAGTTGTTCAGCTGCCAGGGTCAGTTCCAGGTTCCGGGCTTCGGGTTGGGACCCACAACCATTTCGAGTTGGCCCCCCCCAAGACGCCAAGGTCACCAGATTGTGGTGGTTTTCTGTATCTCAGTATGGGTCTCAAATTGATCTGCGCCTGCGCGCGATCTGATCAGAGCAAACATCTGATCTGGCGTCCAAACCTGAAGATGTTTGGCCTTCAAGTCCAGGTTCTCTTTGGGGTCATAATTTCTCAGAACCTTGTGCTGTCGCAAACTTGAAAGGATTTCAGGCCCTTGTCCTGCTCTGATTTTGCCGAGGTTGATCGGGACAACAGTGCAGTGGACCCCTACTTGTACTACTTTGACCGTCTTGTACATACAGGACATTTGATGGTTCTCATGGTAAGAAACTGCTGTGCTATCCTTCTCTTCTATGTATTCCATCCACCAGTTCCGCGTCCACAACACCAGTTCCTGCCAGGACCCTTTTTCCAAACATCTTAGCCCTCTTTGCCATATCTCTGCCTGCCCCCTGCATTGGAGGGGGGGAGGCAAAGAAAAGGCAAAGGGCCTCTCCCCCCTGCCATCTTAGCATCACACACCCGGTCAGCCCGTGCTCCGGACCACCACGGCCGCGGCGTCCCGGCCGCCGGGTCGGACCGGGTCTCCAGGCGACGGGACGACCGGTCGAGCGACGCCTGGAGGGCGGGCGGGTCCCGTGGTCCGGTGGTGGAGATGTTGGAAGCTGCTTTGGATGGAACGTTCATGGAACGACCTGGTGACATGGTGACCGCCTTCTTTTTGTTTGAAAAGGGGTTTTCAAAGGGAATCTAAGTGGAAGCATCTTGTCTTTGGATTCATATCCTTTGGATCCCCATGCACTTCAGTGGGTGGAATTGACTATCGCGATTTGAACTGAGACCATGAGTCATACCAATGGATGAAGGAGAGAAAACCACGATACCCACGGGGGACGGATGGTCTTTTTGGAAGGTTTTGTTGATCTACTAGGGGCTCCTGGGAACGGAGCGATCGGACGCTACGAACAGGGCTCCTGGCATCGCTACTAGTAGCATTCTTACTACGAACGGAACAAGAAGCTGTCCGACGACCGGTCAGCTGGCTCTGACCGAGCCGCTCTTCGGTCGACTGGACCCACCGACCCCCGAAGGAATCCGGTCGCTCCGGGTCGACACTCCGGTCACCCAGCGACCGGGCGACCGGAGATGAAACACATCAGAAAGACATTCTGGAAGAACGTCCCAGTGGTGAGATGCCCCCTGTGAATCTACGACTGGGTTCCTGCTCCAACGCAAAAAAGACCATCGAACTTCTGGTGGCAAACTTCTGGTTTCAGGGGGGAATGTCATTGGATGGACCCGATCTCTCTGGAAAGACTTCGGCAAGGGAACCTTCTCCCACAGGCCCTGACCACAAAGTCCCATGTCCGCCTTCAAAGACGGTAAAAGGTCTGGCCTCTTTCTTTCCCAGTCACAGGTTTGAAGAAAACTGCTTACCTTTCTGCCCTGTATTTTGGTCCCTTTGCAAAACACATCGTCAACTCATATACAGTATTATACAATTGTAAAAACCTCCCTGACCATCCTAGACTCGCCATTGAGACCCGAGAAACCTTCTCAAAACTCCAACACGGTGAGGCATCCAAAAAAGCTTCAGGCCAGTTCGTACCCAGCTAGCACTGCTTTTCTGACCCTCGCTTTGGAGACGCTGTCCCCCACCAAGCTCCGGGTTCACTGCTTCCAAACTTACGCCCCCTCCTGGCACGCCGCCCACCTGGCACGCTGCCCAGCCGCCACCAAGTCACGGACGCTGATGTCCACCTGGTCGGCGCGCGCGGAACCGAGCGACTCAGTGACACCGTGAGCGGGTTCGGGTTCAGAGCGAGGTCATGAGATCATGAGGTCATGAGGTCATGATCAGCTTGGACTTGAAGAAACTTCCTGACATGGCCCCAACATGAAACACCATGGTTTTAGGCTTTTCTTCGCCCAACTGCCAGGTCTCTCCATCAGGTGAGTCCACACGGTTCGTGTCACGGTCCCGTCCGCCTCCGGCACAGCCGCACCGGCGCCCAGGCCCATGCCGAAGGCATCCTCGGGTGTGGGGTGTGAAGTGAGTGACCTGGTAATGGATGAGGTGAGGTGGGGTGACCAAACACTGTATCAAAAACATCACCGTTTCGCGCAGACTGAGCTCCTTTTTTTTTGGCTCTTGGTAAGTGGTATAGTGGTATAGTACATCACCAGGTCAAAAACTTTTGGGATCTGCGGGTTGGTTGGTTCAAAGGTCTTTTTTGTTTGCAGCCCACCAGTGCGCTTAGTTTTGGCGGATGATTCACTGGTGGCTCATGGTAGTAGGGAGATGATTTCAGTCGCTGAAAGCGAGGCTTCTTGAACTATGCATGGACACTCCACAGCCAACTCCATGAAGGAGAAGATCACCACGATCTCAAAACCTGGGCTTGTTTGATTTGTAGTGCACAGGTGTTCAAACAAAAACGAGAAACAACTTCCACATGTTTCAACTCTATTGTGATAATATACATATAAAACCATACAAATATATATATATATAATATATTATACCTTTTTTTTTCTCCCACACATATCCACACAAAAATATATGGCGATGGGTCAAAACTGCAGCCCCGGGCCACCAATGCAGCGACCAGGCAGCCAGCTCCCCGCAGGCATAATGTAGACTCTTGATGAATATAGATTTGAATCGACACACTTCTTCATTTCTTCATACGGGGGGGTTTCTTAATCAAGAGTTTACATTAGAATCAGGTCAGCTGCATGGTCCTTTCGTTCTATGCACTCTCAGGCCACTACGGCGATCTCCGCGCCCAGATCGGCAGCGCTGCCACGTGGAGTTTCCTGCTGCGCGCTCCGCATGGCGTACGACGAACACACGCCGATGAACACGAACACAGGGGACGGTTCACCTGTGGAACAAATGAACGGACGGGTCAGTATCCCATTCCCTGGTGGTTGGTAAAGGTCTTCAATCGACTGTTACAGGTAATGGGACACACCCTAAGAGGAATATGATCTTTCAAGAAAAACCCAAAGAGGCACTACTTTACTAGGCATTTTGGAGCCTCATAGGAACCACACATGTTTCGCCGCGTTCAGAGCATCTTCTGTTGTCCCAAAGGCAAATCAGGTTCTCGACTCCCTTGTAAAGTCCCACCGAACCAAGGATTCTGCCACACTAACTGGGATCTCCACCTTTTCTCCACCAAACCCTACGCGTTGACCCATGCAAAACAGGATTTGGTTGCAACTCCAACAGCTTTGTGGACAAGAGCTGAGCTGATTGCGAGTCTTTGCGAATCAATTCCAACCACTATTATGCTTAGATTGCAGGCCTCTCTCAAACACAATGATACTCCTTTGCCAACTGTGCTGGGACAGACTATAGGACCACCTAAATGATCATCCAATTGACAAGTGGAATTGTTTGGACCAGACCTTCCTGAAGATCCTGAAGCTCGCAAACGCCTAGCCTATGGAAGCACCTCTATAGACCATGCAACCATCCGTCCCAACCATCCCCATCCATCTTGCCCCTGTTATCCAATGAATGACACTGCTCTGGAAGAACAACAGTAAAGCCTGGCTGCCGCGTGCCCAGGCCCTCCCACTCTTTTCGCTCCCGATAACTCCTGAAGCTTCACTTCTGTCTCCAACTCCGGCGCGGCGGCGGCCTCATCGCCTTGTTCGGCCGCGAGAGAGTTGTGTATATAGGGCCTGTAGGGGTCCGTGTGAATGTTTAGAGAGGATGAGAATGGGATGAGACACGTGTTGTAGATTGTAGCTCAACATTTAAGTCGTCTTGTTGATTCTAGTTGTATGTCTTTGCACAGCCCCACTGTGTTTGCAGACATCTTGGCACAGCTTGGGACAATCTCGGGTCCTGCCTCTTACACGGAACCAAACACCCTCAAAACGTATGTTAAACTATATTAATGTTCCACACATCACATTAACACAAAATCACATGGACATTATCATATCATTCACATCCAAATCACATCATCTCACCCTCAAGATATCATTTACAAATCAATCACAATATCCAAAACATAGTGGTCCCCAAATAGATAGAACATTCACATGGAAAAAATACACATCCCCACTAATTCAGAATGTGATTGGAAAAACCATGCCACAGATCTATCTCTTCGGGGACCACGGACCGAATCATGTCAATCCTCTTCAGATCCAACTGGGCACCGCCTGTACCGCGGTGACCGCGGTGACCGCGGCCAGGTGGTCCACCGGGTGATCAGAGCCCCAAGAAACATCACCGGGGCCCAGAGGAGCCCCGTGTTTGGAGCGGACAACGAACAAGAGATTCAAGAGATCACAGGAAGAGATTTGGGATGCTTTTGGAGGACACCGAACAAACCAACCTCCCTCGGCTCGGACAACACCTGAACCAAAGCGCGGCCCGGCCGATGTCGCCGAGAGGCTCGACTCGGCCTCCTCGAGGGCTTCCTCCGGGTCCTGAGGGCCGAAGCCATCGACGCCAGCGACGAAGTGGAGGGATTGATAGGGAAAGGTCTGTGAGAACAATGGCGTTTTTGGTTACAGAAAGTCTGTCTACGGAGGTAGGGAGGCCACGCCCCGTTTGGAGGGTCCATGGTTTTGACCTTTACACCCATGATTTCACGTACCTAGCGCTTCCTGTCGTCCAATGGACGACCTTTTTCAGTGGTTGCACCGAGTGGTGCAGGCCGTTACGGCAGCTGGAATGACCCAGGCCCATGCGTCTATAACCAATCCCTTTCGTTGTTTTGTTTGAACTTGGCCTTGATTGGGTCTCCAGAACCTTTTGCTGGTGGTTGCTCAAATTGTAAAGGTGTCAGGTTCAGTCTATCTCGGATCCTCTTGCATCCTCATGACCTCCCTGCTTTGCTAGAAAGACCGCACGCAAGAACTTTGAAACGTTGGTCGGCGGTCTAAAGTTCGCTCAGTCAGGTTCTATCCCAGACACTCCATGCATAGAGATGCCTACATTGACCTCCGAAACCACCATGCTAAGCGTGCTTGCGGGGTCCTCCAGGTCGAGTACCACACATGACTGGAGCACGGCTTCGGATAGCAAGGCCTGGATGGAACGACCATGGAAAGCGGCCACGAGACGAACAGCTGGTCCTGACCCTTTGGAAAACCAGCCGTGGACCCGATTTGGAAACTGCTTTGGGAACTCTTGGGAACCCTGAGAACATGGTTTCGGTCTGTTTTGGGGTCGTTCCGGACCGGGAGTCTGGCGTGCTTCACAACCACTTAAAAAAAGGGGTCTTTTGCCTGAACTTCTCCACTTCGGACAGTTGGCCCAACGAAGATCATCAGTGTTCCAGCACAAAAGCCAAAGGCCCCAGGTTCAAAAGGAAAAGAAACCACATTCCGAACCTTGGAACTGAAGTTTTGGAGCCTCGGAAGCTCCGAAACCAAAATCAACGCTTTAACTCATTTCATGGGCGCAGGGTGCAATCAAGCGCATCGCCTTGGCTGCCGCAGGCTCAAAATCTGGACCAAACAGTGTTCCCCCTCGGAAACAACCAAGTCGGCCACCCAACACGCGCTTCCGTCAAAACAACGAACCTGCTTGCGGCTTGCAGAGCCAGTCTTGAAGAAACTGCGCCATGAGATCGCACAAGGGGTCAGGGTATTCTTTGCAGGCTACTCGTTTGCCAACCCTGGTCCCCCATCCGTATGCTACATTCTCGTGGCAAGGGGGTCTTTCGTGACAGACCGACCGAGACAGACAGACCGAGACAGACAGACGCACACACTCCGTGCAGGCGGCTTCGAGTGCGAAGCGCTGTGAATATCCACCTCACATATGATCAAGCCGGCATCAAGGCCAAGGCACTGATCGGATACGAAACACTGAACCAGTGCTCTGTCGGGTTGTAGCGGGCCCAGAACTGACCACGAATGCTCCCACCACCAGGCAACAATGTCTTCAAGTCAGATGGGGTCAGGTCGAACTGCCTCTCGTTGTGTGTCGTGACACTAGCCTGGTGCTGGGCCTTGAGTTTTGGGACTTTGGAATCTGGAAAGCTCTTAGCCTCCTCAAATGGTTTCTTCTGCGAGGCGGTGGCTTTCTCAGTGTCACATACCCAAAAACATGCCATGCAATTTCCAGGGCACCCATCTGGAAATCGAGGTTATTCAGCGCATCTTCACTGACGAGGCTGTCTTTGGTTGAGCCTCCGCGCAGGCGGAGGGTCAAGTGCTTCAACCCTGCCATGGCAACACTGCCGCAAGTTCCGTCTTCACGTCATCCAAGTCTTGCTGGTAGCATGTAAGTTGATGGATCAATGAGCCAAAAACCTGCTGTTGATCCTGTGGCGCCATGCCACGGAGAGTGGGGTTCCCAGCAATATCACAGTCCGAGAGGCGCTGAACCAAGGAGTCAACAAGTAGGTCTTAGGCGATTTTCGAATGCATCGACCGCTGATTCCACACTGAATTGTGGAGAAACTAAACCTACTCTGACTTCAGTTGACTCAATTGGCTTGAATTCTTTTACCCCGTTGGAATTCACCGCTGTGCAATTTTCAAACGCAGATTCGAAAGCGCAGCTTCCGATGTCTACTGCTGCCATCACACTCGTCAGGTAAGGCCCTTGCAGGATTTTGACTAGCTTGTCTTCCCATGCAAGGCCGACAAACGCTGGTATGTAATCGTCAGCTCCTGCGAAACCAAGCTGACTAGGACACCTGAAGAAGAGAGTCTCTCCAATTCTTCTCACAGCCACAAATCCAGTCCATGTGGCTTTGGCCTCCTTTGATATTTTCCCAGTCCCCTTCAAGAAGTGCCTCAATTTCGAGAACTCTAGGGCTGACTTCGCTAAGGCGATGTGCTTTTAGTACAAAGGGTCAAGGAAACGTCCCAAAATTGAGCCCTTTACAAGGCTCTCTTTTCACTAAAGAACAGATATATTTAATACATCTGTTTTTCAAGCAAAGATGCTAATGATGCAGCTGGCCGCAGGCAGCATCATTCAAACCACGCCAAACATGAGGAAGGATGCTAACATTGGCATGTGCCTCCGTTAACTCCTTAGTCACTCGAGGGTGGTATATTAAAATCATACCTTGACCCTGTGCAACCAATCACAGACAGGGAAAAGCATGCATTACGAACTTCCTTGTTCCAAGGTTGAGCTTTTCTTTGTGGCTAATTTTTTGTATCGGATTCTTCTCCTGGACGCAGGTGGCTTTCAGGAAAACCACTCCTATTTTGGCCGGGGTTGGCCCCTAGGATTTTAATATGGACTATCTAACGGGATCACAAAGTACTGCACCTGCCACAAAATTTGCACTTCAAGTTCCACAAAGTATGCACCTGCCACGAAATTTGCACTGCAAGGCTCGGTATCACACCTGCCACAAAATCTGCACTTCAAGGTCCACAACGTACTGCACCTGCCACAAAATCTGTACATCGACATCAAACTGCTCCGATCTCCTGCACCTGTCACGAAGTCGCTTTTAGATCACCAAAGCGCGAGTTTTCCCTTGCGGCCCTCGCGCCTACCACGAAAAGTGATCACCAAGTCCAAAAATGCGCGCGGCACCACAACGAGAGCGCACCTCCGTCAAGAACCGTCCAACGGCCAGCGTTTCGCGTGACCCTGCGCAAAGAAATTCATTTGGAGATCTCATAAGGGAACTTTTCTGCGAGCCTGCGCAGCCAAAACGCACATGCTCACAGAGCGTACCCTGATCGAACCTGGGCTTTTACAACTACTGTAAGAACCCCGCAGTGTGGACACACCGTTTGGGGAACTAAAAACGAACCAGCCGAGACTTCAGTGAAACAAGTCTAACACAACCAGCCACGTACGAACCTAACATTCCCTCAGACCTTCAACTGTATCCCTAACCTTGTCCCGAAGTTCCAGTTACAACATGTGACAACTATGTTGGGCCGCTGTTTTTGTTCCAACAACAACAACAACCACGACGACGACCACGACAAAGACAACAACGACAACGAACAATAACAACATCAACATCGCGGCAGCATAGCTGCAAGCCTAGCTGCTAGCTGCGGCGAACGGAGCGACGAACATGTCATGAGAACGTTGGACCCTCTAGGTGCACAAGGGCACAAACCGAACAAGAAACCACCAAAACAGCATGAAATACATTTACTGAGAAACACGTCATGGGTTCTCACTAACTGTCAAAAAACCTGTCATAAGCCTGTGACCTGCCCTCTTCACCCACCCTTACGAGCAGCCTCAGGCTTCTCCTGGTTGGCCTCAGTGGTTGCAGCGGCTTGGGGGATCGGAGCATGGGCAGCTTCTATGAGGTACCCACTGGGCAAGTCTGAATTCGGTGGTGGAAGCCGCGGAAGGTGGGGGCTTCTTTGGCCACGAGGATTGCAGATCAGTGGATCACCACTGAACGAATCTTGTAGGAGATGCGCATTCATGGCTTGAATGCAAGATTCACAGGAGATGCCCCATTTCATCCATCCCCGATCAAGCTCTCGTCCATTGTGTACACATATGTACACCAAAGTGGACCATTTTTCAAGGTCCCAAGTGACCTCATGTCACTCCGCTTTCATCCTCTTCGATGCTTCACTCTTCAGCATCTGCAGTCGGATTCTTCGAAGTTATGGATTGTGTACCACCTGTTGGAGAAGCTGATCGTGGCTACCCACCGTGCTCGCAGCACCCCAAAGGCTGATAGCTCGCCAGCTCCAGCCGTGATTCACTGTGCGGAAAAAACCAGTGACCTGCTGATTTCATGCGAATCAGTTCCACTTGGAGCCACCGTCCTGGGTGTGTGCGACTGTAGCCTTGCAACCTCGTTGCTTAGATGAGAGCTATGTGAGCTCCGCCGCATGTCACTCCTCCACTGCGAAGAGGCGATGGATGTCCGGCGTTGCTTGGGAGTTCAACCCGGCCATGGTCCAAACGTTCAAGCTGCACAAGCTGCTGACTTCAGAGTGTAAAGGGGGTGTGGTTGAAGCCGTATCCATTCTTCAAACATGAGCTGTTCTTTTTTTTTTTGCAGTGGTTTCAGAGTAGATGGCACAGTCCTCAAGATGTTCTTTACATGGGGGTCCGTCTCCGTATGTGGGGGACTTGTGCCACCAGCCTTTAAGTCCCTCAGCGACTGGGCTTCAAGTCCCTCATGGTTCATGCACTTCCTCTCTCCCTGGGTGGCCTTAAACCTGATGAAGCAACCCCAACTGACAGCGACACATTGACACATTGAATGGCTGTAGCACAAAGGGACAAACTGAAGAGCCTGAGTCAATGCACTGATGAACCAGCTCATTCTGCTCATGATCTCTAGAGCAATGCTGGGTTAGAGAGAGTGGGGCAAAGTTTCACGCAAACTTTGGCAGAATCTCAAGCTTTGACATGCCAGCTTCACCTCGGAGATTTCGTCGAGGGAGATGTCCATGGGGCGCTAAAAAGCAGCCAACCCACGGAGATGTCGGTCGGACCCCTGTGACCACCGCCAGCAACCCAGGAGGCGGGTGAAGCGGATGATAGCCAATATCAAAGATTCACCAAACACCATCTCACTCGAAGGGTCAAGACGGTCGGATGATGAGTCTGACGGCGGTTTGGGGCTCAAACGTTTAAGAACTTGAATGATGGCCCGTTTGCATGGCTGAGACCTTTCAAAAACACCTAAGACCGTGAGAAGTGAGAGGAGAGAGAGAGCGAGAGAGAGAGAGAGAGAAACCCGATCAGTGAGAGATACATTATATCAGTGTCACTTTTCATAGCCCCCTGGTAGTGTTAACGTAGACAGTCTGCATTCTAAACCTACATCGGCACGAGAACTCCTCAATTTTCCATCACAGTCGGAGTCTTTTGATGTGGATCCCCTGTTGATCGGTAGTTCAGTGGTTTTGGTCATACCCGAGAGATCCACAGACCTTCTTGGGTTCGGTACAACTGGAACATCCATTTTTGCAAACAAAGGGTATCCAAAAAAAACCGTACCTCAGAGAGGCCTGTGGATCCATACCAATTCATGAAGATGAGTTTAAAACGTCATGAGTTCCGGGGACACAAGGACTCAGGGAAGTAATAAGTTGGATCAAAACCTGGAGGTCCAAACCCTGGGAGGTAGGGCCTAGGGGTGATCTATTCTGTGATTTTTTTGGGTGGTCAACCCGGACTTCCCAGTTTTGACCCACAGCCATGAAAACATGTTACCACGTGGCATTGATGAGATACACTGAACAAAATTTGTCACCTAGGACCTAGACCCACCTCATAGAAGCATATACAGTGGTTTCAGAATAGATGGCACAACCCCCAAGATGTCTTTTAGATGGGGGTCCAAAAAAGAACCACCACCTCTTGGGGTCTGCGCCATCTACTCTGAACCCACGTTAGAAGCCTTATACACATCAACATGTTCACATCCTACCGTTGCCGATCCTCGTTCACAGCCCACCTTCGTCCCTGGTCTCATGGACCTCCCAGACATTCGCGGTCCCACCACGTTGGAAACACTGACCGTCGGTCGAATCGGAAGACAGATGGTCCGAATGAAAGGGGGTGCCGTCCATGGTCCGAACCATGAAGATCCATGCCATGCCATGCCATCCCCAAGTCTAACTTGCTGGGACTGGTGGAGGATCCGGGGCTTCTCCTCGTCTCCTCAGGGCGCCGGGCGATCTCCTCAGCCCAGCGACCCGCCTGTGATGGCCAGGCGAGCGATCTTCTCGCCGTTGAACCCGACGGAGAGAAGGAAGGATCCCAAAAAGGCGGCCCATGACCAGTTGAAAAAGGGAGTGTAAGTGAGCCCGCCCCTTGTAAAGCGATGTTCAATATGTCCAATGGCATTCCACATGCCATATGCCACACATGGAGTGCTTATGACATCATACAAGCATAGCATATGGCTGTTCTGATAAACAGCACCTTGTGATTCTGGGCCAGGCGCTGCCCAACCATCCCGTTGGGTTCTATCTGGTGCAGCCAATCATGCAATAATCATGGAAGAACCGCGAGAGACCAGCCATGTTCAGCTGACTGTGAGACCAGTTTAATTGTTTTTGATCTGCCATTTTTTGTGGATCGCTGCAAGGGTGTTTTCTGGTGGGCAATTTGCTTTGCTTTCGGATTAAACCATCCCGCAACTAAGTCTGACGTGCTTCAGTGACTTGACCTCACCGCCAAGCGGCTCAAGTCACTGATTGAAGTCATGAACTTAAGAACCTGCAGAACCTGATTCTATTCCATGTAGACCGGCAAAAATGACCGGCTCTGTTGACCGTGCAATGCCAGAATCGGAAAAGGGTTCTCGGCAATGAACGCCAACACGAGGTAGAAGAGTAGAGCAGAATCTTATGCATGCTAGTTCATGATACTTCATGCATACTTTCATGCATATTTGTCCATGAACTGGGAATCTGGGTAGCACCAAGAGCTTGATTCAGCTCATGGGAAGTTCGGCTTGACCACAAAAAACTGGTGGTGGTTGAAAATAAACTATGATGAACATTTGACAACTTTGAAACTCCTTGTCCAGAGCCGGGGATAAACACATATTCCCCAGAAGGAATTTACCCATAGGGAACATAACAATCTAAGCAAAACCAAGAGACAAGTTCCCTTCTATCCCACCACTTTTGGAACACCCATGCCTTGAGAAACTCACGACTTACGACTTAAGAAAATAACGTCGTGCATGGCGTTTCACATGATCATGCGGTGGTCAGGCTGTCTGGGACAAAAGCATGTTCCATGCTGCACAAGCCTTTGCTTTCGACACTTGCTCAAACGACCTTCACCAAACAAGGCGCCACTGCCAACCGCCTTCTCTTGCGGCAAAAACACACACGAGAAATCTGTGCTGCTGACAGCACCGGACTGCACTGCTGAATCCGGAGCAAACAATTGTTTATCATACTCTGGTGGGTGGTAAACATACTCACGAAGGGGAAGAGTATGACAATGAGTCAGTGGGTGAAAAAACATGGTTCAACAATCCCAAGTAAAGGATTGTGTATCTCCTATTACCAGTAAACAGTGGATGATGCTTAGGTTGCAGGCCTTTCTCCAAATGAGTGATCTAGTTTACCGACTGTTACAGACACTAGTTAAAGACCTCTCCCGCCCTCTCCCGACCCATCCCGACCATCCGCACCCTCCGACCCTCGACTCCCGGACCGGCATCGTCGTCTCAAGTGCCTCGAGTTGACGGACCAGCTCCTCGGTCTCGTTCAAGGCCAAGGCCGCCTCCATGTCCCGGTCCCGGCACGGCCGGGGAAGACCCGTGTCGCGGATGGCGGAGGGCGGATGGGTTCGATGTCTTTCTGTCTTCCTTTGGGCGATCGGCAGCTCCAGGGCTCCAACTGTGTAGTACACAAACAACCACTGTTGCAAGAGTGGAAGCTGAGGGATGAAATTGGACTTCAGATGAGACTTGCGGAGCTCCTTTTTTTTGAACACATGTCTCCGATTTCAAGGCTACTCATCTCATCGACTGGCGCAACAGCAAGAGGTTGGAGACGAACTGATGCTGCCAATGACTTCGAGGCTTCAACATTTCAAGGGCAACAGCTGCACATTCAACTCTCTCTCTCTCTCTCTCGTTCTGTTGGTTTGATGAGAGCCCAATTTCGGGCGGATGTTGTTCTTTTCCCAACTTCCCAGCGGCGCGACCAGACTCCCAAAACCGTCCCGGTAACCGTCGCGACCGTGGTTTCCGTTCGCGAACGCTTCAGCGGCCAGGAGCGGGACATCGGCCTCCTCCAGCTTCTCGGTCACATCGGGCCCTGGCTCCTGTCAGGCAGACGGAGCCGTTGCCGGAGCCGAGGTTGGGCTCCGGAAAAGGGGTCGGTCGCTGGTGTCACCCACTGGATAGACTCTTAGATTACATGGTATACAGGGTCAAAACTGGGACCTTGCTTGACCATGAACAGAATGGTTTGGATCCACCGCCACAGTTCCGTGTCTCACCCCAACACGCGATTGTAAGACCTCTTCAGGCTTGGGGAGGTTGATATTTCTTCAAACGCCCAGACCCTCGCCCGGGACATGGGACATAAGCATTCGGCACGACGGTCCGTCGTCCAACGTCCAGTGATCACGAGGTGCTGAACGCACGAGGTGCTGATGCCGCCCCTCCTGATCCGACGCCTCTTCCAGAGATGTTGATTCGCCTGGACGGTGGTTCTGGCGGCAAAGAAGGAGGCCTGGTTGGAAGAGGCCCTAAATCCTTACTGTCATATACACATGTCACGATCTTAGACACTGGGACATGAACCCAAGACGCAACCCGAAATGCCTTGGCTATTGTAAATAGCTGTTATCAGTGTGAAGGGTCGATTTCACCTGGGTTTCACCAGGTTGAGTTCAGCAAACCCTACGTCCCCGCAGGTTTGCATGATGTGCGGGGCCACTGGATCGCGAGAACTGGATCGCGTGATTCCAAGCGCGTGATTCCAACTCATTCAGACTGTGGGTCATGAGATGAAGTAGCTGAGAACACATTGTTGCCCAATGGTCTTTCCGGCTGGGTCCAATTGGCCCAAACAAACACACCGGGACTTCGCTGGCGAGTGCAAACCGTTTGCAGTGGTGCCAGTGTGTTCACGTGGGCCACCTTCACTTGTTGGACTTGTCACTGGTGTTGGCCCATCAAATCCGTCTCTGCGGTCGAAAACTACTTACCAGTACTCAGTACTGCCTCACACAGGCAAGATCAAGGACATAACACAGAACAAAACTCGCCAAACAACAACTCTTTGAGGGTTGAGATGGGCGTGAAGGTTCATTGATGAAACAACAACAAAAACACCCACTCAGCCAAGTCAGCCATGGCCATTGCCCCCTCCGCCTGCAAGCCCCTTCGCAGAGGGAGCTTCGACGCAGCTGCTCGCTGCGCTCGCGTCGTTGAGAATCTCCTTGTGGTCGGGATCCTGGTCGTTGGGTGGGTGGTGGGTTGAAGGAGATGTGGCAAATGGGCACCTAAAATGATACCGCATTAGTCCAAGCACCATTGATTAAATACATGTGTTTTTAACATGTTTACATGTCTTTGCTGTTGCTTCCAATGGCCGTGAAAAAGTCCACCAGTGCAGTTTGTTGCTTGGACATGTTGTTATTCATGCTCTCATAACCACATGTTGATACTTTTTTGGCGTAGCCACTGTACAATGCTCAGCTGCTTGGAGGTCTTGGGTGCAAGCGAACCATCGGCGGGCTTGGCTTGCTTGCACAAGATCATCTGACAGGCTCTAGGTCAGACAGTTTACCAATAAAGGTTAGCAGGCTATGAGGCCGGGCTTGCAATATGTTGGTGGGTGAACGGAACAACTTGGACTACACAAGCTTTGGGCGTCCATGGACTTCCTGTCAAGCTTCTTGTCTTTGGGTGGATGCCCTATGAACGCCTTCACACTGAACAACGGATCAACGCCAGCCGTTCAGTGTTTGAGTTTACGATCAAAGCCCTGAACAAATTGCTTATGAGCTGTGGACTCAAGACAAAACCGATGACTCACATGTCTTCCTCCCTACTCTTCCACCAACCATCAACAATATGAAAGCTATATAACTATCTATATATATATATATATGGATATAAATACCTAGAACCTCAGTGACTCCTGTTTTGGAGCCCAAACGTGATCTTGTCATGTCTGGGTTCTAGGTCTGTACACTCGATCTATACTCCTGGCAACAATATATACGTCAACTGAACGAACTGAATGGTTGACATGGAACCCCAAAACCACTGGGCTATATAGGAATACCGGTCTTCCAGTCAGCTCCAAGCCCGGTCTGGGAACCTGGGTGGGTTTGGAGTGAATCTCTTCCATAGTGTTTGGGGTCAGTGGGGTGGGTCCCATAATGTAGACTCCTTGACAAATAACCCCCTCAAATGCTCTTCATCTTGGGTGGTTATGGTCCTCAAGAGTCTACGCTCCGTGGGCTTTTTCCGCCTCTCCACCGGTCGGCCCGAGGTCCCGCCTCGCGGACGGCAGTCTTGACCTCCGGAAGAGCTCCTTTCAGCGAGAGCTCAACCCCCCCGACGTGGAGTCACGCAGTGCCAAACAGAGATCGTTGACTTTGAGGGGCATCAAATGAGGGTCGTATGTTTCGGAGCTTGCTAGATTGGAGTGAAGTTCTATGAAACCGGACCTGCAAGTACGGCTTATATAGGACTGCACTGCAAGCCGTGAAAACAATTGTTTTACTTGAAAGCAGGCCACGAACACTTACAAATTCCTTGCGCGGTTGTGTCTATGTCCCTTCTTCCAGGGGGTGTTTAGGGAGATTTCCTTATTATTTCCTTACTCTTCCATTTTTGTCACAGTATTTTATTTTCATAAAGGGTTTCAAGCAACCAGCAACTCCTGGGATCACAAACTGTAACTGGACTAGTCATCCTGAGTCATCCTTCAGATCATTCCTCTTCACGGCCGTCGGCCCGAAGATAGCACCGCTGAGCAGCGCAGCAAGGTCAAGGAAGGATGTCCAACATCTGTTGGACCTGCTCACCCTTGTCCCAAATGCTTGAACAATCTTGAACATCTATATCTTGGCCTTACTATGCAGGCAACAACCACCCTGTAACCACGCAGCACTTGTTCTCGCTGCATGCTCCACTGTGAATTCCCTCGGTCCCACCCATTGGGCCAAGCAACCTGAAGGCCCTTCATGTGGCACGGCTCTCGAGCCTGGCAGCTTCGGAGGGTGACCGCTGGAGACCAAAAGATTTCGTAGGTCTAAAATCCTTGGGTCTGAGTGCAGGATTCAGCCCATGATTTACATAAATCAAGGGTGTTTTTGAATTTCAGGGGTATGGCGAACTCAGTCAGGGGTTGGATCTGTTGAAGTTAGGAACAATCGTTCGCTGGAGCTTCTGAGCATTTATACCCTCCAAACCTTCCCTGCACACATTCAGGTTGAGAAACCCATGGACTGCAGGGCGACCATTGTTTCATCCCCTCTTGATCTAAGGACCGAACTTGGTCTACCGGCCCCTCTCATCACTGGACCTGCCTCAACCACCTTCTCAGCCGCAGCTGGATCCGACCCAACACGCACACTGCACATGGGTAAAACCAAATGTTAGGCAAGTGCCTTCCTGGACATGTGAAAAATACTTCCCAAACTGCTTCTTCAAAGTGACCCAAACTGAGATCCCCGGTGCTTCGGTTGCAAACAAGCCGACTAGGAAGGGTCACTTTTGAAGAAGCTGGCCCTTGGATCTATCTTTGCACTTGCCCCCAAATGGGTTCTTTGATCTCATCCTTGAGAGGTGACAGGCGACAGAGATGATCCTTTGATCTCATCCTTCAGAGCCTGCTCCCGCCTATGAACTTCGCCAGGCGCCCCGAGGCGTCGCTGCCGGGGTCGCCCTCTACTCGGTGGCGCGGCCGCGCGCCCAGGTCTGAGCGCGGGAGCACCTCGTGGAGGCGGGTTGGTTGGTGCTTTGAAGATCAACACGGGCAACGATTGCACATGATGGCACTTCTCGGAGGGTTAAGGATTTCAGGTGTGATTTTTTGAGGGAAGGATGCTCCCTTCAATTTGATGCACTGTGTGTTGCTCCTTCCTAGTTGGAACCAATTGAAACCACCCTACCTGTAAGTTGGTTCGATACCGGCGTCCCATGGAACCCTCCCACGACGAACCCTCAAAGGCCTTGTCCGGTTGAGAGGCTGGCAAATGATCCTCCAACTTCCCACTGCCCTGACGCAATTCGCCACGTGCACGCGCACCAGTCTGGCGCGATTCGCCGCTAGCAGAACAACTGGTCTGGTTGCATCAACCACTGACCCCCACCGTTTCACCATCGTCTTTCACTGTTGCACCGATTTCGTTCGTTCTGTGTCGCACCCGGTCGTACCGCAGGTCACCATGGCTCCTGTTCGAAAGAACCTGGGTTCCTGGCATCCAAAACAAGCACGGCGGCCCAGTTTCGGCTTTACATGTGCACCCGGGGAAGAGTCACATAGAACCGACATGGACAGGGAGTCTAAGACTCTACCGTACTGTATAGCCCTTGGGTGAGTCTATCCCATGATGTGGATGATGATGGTTAGTAAAGGGCTTGTTCAAACATAGTGATATTATGTGATAATGGTCTACCGACTGTTACTGGATTACTGGGACAGACCCTGACTCTACCCAGTTCAGCAAGGAACAATCAAGTACTCACTCACCATTGAAGAAGGACGCCTCAGCTTTTCTGACACTGTTCCATTGCATTTGCATGAGTGATGTCCTTCATGTTTGTGGGTCGTGCTCGTGCTCGTGCCTTATTGTTCTTCTGCCTGGGGCCTCTGAGGTTTTCACGCTTTACAAAGAAAGTCCATTCGAAATCTTCGAAGTGAACACTTCAGATACTTCAGATACTTGACTGTTTGGAAGTTCGCATGATCTCATGCTGAAAAAGTCCAAACACTTGCTTTCAAGAAGCAACTTGGAGCATTTCTTGCCAGGATCTATGGTCAAAACCATCTATCGTTGAACAAACAAAAACTCTCAAGATATCAATGTCAACACTCGAATGTCAAACCATGTCAAAATGAGTTCTCCCCTGACATGAGATCGTTGGCAAAGAATCCAAACGATGCAACAATGCTGTGAGATACCCATCCTTCCCATCCATCTCCCCCCCCAAACAAGTGCACCAAGTGCTCTCCCTCTACATACTGAACATTGCGTGGAACTCAATGATCCCAAACCCACAAAATCCTGGCAGTCTGACTGTCCACGTTCCCGCGCCTGGCTGCTCCACTGTACCGGGATGAGCCGCAAATTCTCTAACGACGCCGACAAGCACTGCTGGGCCTCCGATCGAGTCAGCCAGAACGGCAGCGGATCGGATGGGAAAGTCCGATGAACAAGACGTCCTGCGGAAGATGCCAATATTTCCGTATCCTTTTGGGGGCGTGACTGCTTTTGGTCACGTGGACATCTACACACTCGTCTTGTTTTGCAAGCTTCAGCAGTTTGTCGATGTTTATCGATACAATTCGAAATAATATACCTTGTTTTTTTCCACAAGTGTCGATGAATTTGCTGCTGGTGGTGGTGGTGCTGCTGCTGCTGCATGATGGTGGTGGCCTGGGTCCTCCTCCTGGGCATGGTTTTTACCTCTTTTTTGGTTGCTTCTTTAGGTCTGTGGGCCAGAACTCCAAGTGCAAATTGGTCTCATCCGCGGCCCCAACCGGCGCTGTTTCACGGGTCCCCGACCAGGTCGGGCGAGTCCGGGTGGAAGTTCACTGGCTCGAGCCTTGGGATGGTAGACTCTGTCCATCTGTTTTGATGGAAGAACATCCCCAACATTCCCCAACCATGTATGCCCAAAACACCGTGGTTTTGCGCAGTTACATTAATTGGCAGTAACAACCGCGTCAATACAGTGGCTTTACACCTTCAGGTACGGCTGGTCATTGTGTTACGTTTGGCTTGATCCGTATCTCTGGTACCGCAACATGCTTGAACAAAATTCGCCGAACATTCTATCAATAAGGCTAAGTGGATGTGAACAAAAAGTATCCAAGTCTCCTCTTCAGATCTTTTGAGCACCTTCCACCTTCTTGAGGTAGAAAGCAACGAGTGCTCCACGCTTTGATCTGGCACTTGCAGCTGAGGCCCGGTCGGATCGGTCACCAGGATCAGACGAAGCTCAACGGATCGGTCACCGGAGGTATAGCGAAAGAAAGTGAAACAAACGAAGCCGACCATACTGGATCGGTCGCCACAAACAAGCTTGCAAACCTGTATGCTGGACTTCAATGTCTGCCCAACACAAGCATTATCTACGTCACCCGCGTGCTCCTACCCAGGCTGCCCACGCATGGCGAAACAAACCGACCACACCGGATCACCTCCATGCTGCACAAAATGTTCGAGAGGAACCGAACCATCCCAGCAGCTCCTTGTGCTTGCACTCTCCGAATCACATCCCAAAGTGGTCCAGGCTTGTCTCCCAGCTCGGACTGAAGTGACTGAAGAGTCAATTGTGCGCGTGGCACGAGCTTCGCGGAAAGTTCCTCGAGTGGAAGCATTGTCTCTGGTGAGAGAAGAAGCGATGAAGCTCTCGAACACAAACCTTGTCAAGCTCCATTGAGAAGCTTCCGACTGCCATTCCATTGAGCTCTATGGTCCACGAGATCCCATCTTTCGGAAGTCTGTCCCCAGCAACCCTTCCTCCAGAGGGTTTTCAACTGGAGAGGCCATCGCAACATTTCCAGAGATGTCCAGTCCGCAGAGGAAGTTTACTCCCCTTCGAATGACATCAGAGAGACCCCTTCCTTGCAGAGAATCTCCATACACAAAGATGCTCAAATAGCTGTTGGAAGAAGGACGAAAGAAACCAGAAAGTATTGATAACTGAATCAACAGAGAGACATCAAGAACAAAGCAAAAGAGTCCAGCAAGAGAATACGGCCAGAAAACATGTTTCGTTTGAGTGTTGACAAGGAAAAGCATTGAAGAGAGTCCAAGAATTGAGCTTCCCAAAATCAAAGGACGTCACTGGACTCTGTCTGCCACACCTGTAAATTCCATGTTGACGAAGTCAACCCGACAAATTCCTGAGCAAGCTTTGGCCACGTCTCCTTGAGAATATAATCCCAAAATACTTTCGTCACGCGCGCTGAAGGATGTAAACATTGAGTGATTCACAGAATGTCCGCCTCTGGATCATTCAACTCCTGTCATCAGGTGCCTTCAAGCCATGTTGCCGGCATCGGATCACCCTTGTGTCATTCTGCAGCCGCAAAACTTCCAGTGGCGCGGCGCTGCTAAGATTTGCAACTTGCAATGATGTGCCCATTCCTGTCCCTTGTCAGTGCACGGGGTACATTTACCCAAACAGCGAAAATTTTGTGGATCTTTTCCGTCTCTTCAAGGATGACCCAATGCACAGTCAAAGATAACGTCACAACCCCTGAGTCGCTGATCTCGCTGATCCAGAAAACATGATCGCTAATCCATGGTCGCTGATCTCGCTCCGACAGTCGCTCATCCTATAGTTCTTGCATGGTCGCTGATCCGGGAAAATTGGTCGCTGATCCGGGAACCGTGGTCGCAGATCCAGTAGTCGCTGATCCTGAGTGGTCGCTGATCCAGCAGTCGCTGATCCTGGTCGCTGATCCGGACCCTCAGTCGCTGATCCGACATTTATTCGAGGCGAGGCGAGAGGCGAGAGGCGAGAGGCGAGAGGCGAGAGGAGAGGAGCTGTGATAAAATCTAACAACCTTCACCTGGCAGGTGGGGAAAGAACACGCTTCTCGAATTATGGCAATCATTTAGCATGCAACTAAGCATGCCACAATGTAACCAGGGCCACCATCTGCGATGAGTAACCCAGTTCTCGAACTGAATTGTCGAAGCGTCGAAGCGTTGGAACTAACGTCCATTCCTTGGACTTTGCCCATTCGATCACCGTGTCAAGTCGATCCGCACGCAAGAGAGACTTGTTCTGTGCTTAGTAGGGAATGACGGTGGCTGGGAATCCAATGGACTTTCTATTGGGGGGGCTCATTCTTCCCCTTCCCTTATTCCTTACTTTCGTCGCACCAGTCAGACTAAGAATGAGTTGGAAAACCATTTTGATCTATACACCCCTCAGAACTCTTAGCTCAAATCCCCAGATCTTCCTGTTCTTGACCAGTCCCTAGTTAGACCACAGTCGACTTGGGAAGACTGGAGCCGTTCGAGATCAGATTCGGGGATCGGAACCGAAACCATGTCTTACAAGTCCACCAGTTTCCTCACCGCCTGAAGACCAAGACACGCCATGAGTGAAGAGACGAAGGCCAAGTGAAGCTCCTGCACGACACGGACACGCCAAAGCACACACTTCGGACGGAAACTAACCTTTACGACAGGCCCCCCCTAAAGTAATTACCCATATAATAGTTAAAACGGTTTATCAGATGTGTTCCGCAACGTGGATCCCCCCGCATTGACACACGAATTGTGGGATCAACCCCCGACACATCCCGACACCAAATTTAGGTCAAATAAAGAAACTCCTCGAACAGGATGGATGGAACATATATTTTATTTGGTGCCAATCTAAGAAAACGGAACAGTTCCATGCCTCGTCACTTAAGTCACACCTTTTGAGGCTGGGAGCTCTGAGAGTCAGATCGAAACAGCTGGCTAGCGCTGGCGAGCTCCTCGATAACCCTTGGATCTTGTTTCTTCTTAGACTCAGACTTTGCTGCTTCAGAAGCCCCCCCCTCAAAAACAAAGATCCACAGAGTTTCGAGGATTGAGCCGGAACCGGGGAAAAAACACATCTCAACAGCACCAGGTGCCCTTGAGCTCCATTGAGCCCCTCTACAGTGAAGCGCGGTGGGTGCGATGTTCTCGGTGCCGCATCGTCAGGCTGGTTAGCAGGTCTTGGTGTTGAAAAACCTCCGCTCCAACACCATATTCCCTGTGCGGTGTATTCAAACATTTTTTTACAAAAGACATGGGCCTGTGTTTCATAGAGGAACCTTCCAACCAATGGGTTTTGGTTTGATTCCCTTCTTCCAGGGGGTCGAACTGGGAGGTCTCCGTATTTTCATTCGTACCCACATGTTAAGCATTGTTGAGCAGCACCAGGTGGTATTGAAAATCATGAGATGTAATGTCATGTTACTGGGCATCAGCAGGATTGTTTCTGCTTCAACCAACTGACCAACTGGTGTAGGGCAACCCATCTTGCTTTTCCAAGTGTCCTTGGGTGCACCAACCACTTGTTGGAGTTCCAGTTCCCAGTTCTCAGGAGCTTCCAGGAGTTCAAAAGGAGTTCTGGGTGACCCAGAACCCCCCCCCTGACGAACTCCTCGATTAAAGCGTCAGCTCGACTTTTTTGTCAGACGTCCTCATCCCTCATGATGGCGCAATCGGAATAGAAGTGGCTGACCTAGCACAGCAGGCGCAGCAGGCTTGGAACAAAGAGCACATAAAACAACACAGAAATCAATATCGAAGAGGTATACTCAGACTCCCGAAAAATCACCATTTCCAGGGAATGGTCCTTTTCTTCTTTTCCAGGCCGCCTGCTGAACAGCACCCCCTCGCAACTACTTGAGCTCCCACTGCTCTTGCAAGGGTTGATCAGGGTGGGTGGGACTTTGAACCAAAGAGGCGCTCAAATGGCTGTAGGTCATCACACCTGGGCATGGGTTCGTTGAATGAACACATAGCAACCTCCCCATGGTTTGAGTGGGGGAGGTACAGTACACCCAAATGGAGCCATCTTCATCTTCTCTTCCAGGGCAGTCCATAAAGTTCTTGCTACCAAGCCACTTCATCCTACTTCACAGCTACAGCTGCTCATGCACATCTACAGCTGCTTGTAAACAAGGAGTGAACACAGGGAAAAAACAGTACAAGTCCAATTTGTTCAATGCCATATGTTTTCCATGTGGTTTCCCTGTCCGGTTGGCCAGAACCTTTTGGGCCACTTCCCATCACTTCCCATCCTCCAACCCTACTAAGGTGCAGGAATATGGTACAACTCTCCTTTAGGCTCCAACCCAAAGAAAAAGAACCTCTTCTGCTGCAGCCGCACACATATTGGGGTTTGGTTTGTGCTTTGACTTGTATCCCAAACAATTCCTTTTTTTCCGGCACATCCACTCCTATTTTGGGGAACCCTTCCCTCACGGACTCTATACCCCAAAAACATACCATGGGACGCCCCAACGGATCGGTCAAGACCTGATCCAGGCCCCATGGATTGGCCGTTCGCGTAGCCCGCCGCTGGCAGGGCAGCTCGGGGAGCCCGGCCCGTCCATCATCGAAGAGCTGCCGCACCTGAGAGGGTCTGCCACGAGAGGAGGAGGCTTTGACACCCGAGCGAAGTCGATGTGCGGCAAAGACCTGAAAGATGATTGGATTCATGGTAAGATCTGTATATACATGTACTTATATATACTATATCAGAATTACGTAAATATACATATATTATATGTGTAAGTACACACATATATATATATATACATTCTAGTATTTACAGCAAGAGTAAGATCAGCTAAGTTTGTTTATATAAGTAATTTTAAGTACAGTACATATATGTACAGTGCGAGATTGTACGAGACCTGATTGGGATTCGAGGATGAGTGCATTGGGAGCGTGAAAGAAGAACAAGATCCGGGGCTGGCCGACAGAAGAAAAACCAGGGCGATTGTAACACCTTGAGTAGGAGACCCAATGAAAACAAAACATGAACGGGAGTTCACCCTCTCAACATAGTTGTTGGAGAGGGAGTCCTTGGTGTTTTCCTTTGGAGCAATCCAATGCCAGATTGTTTGGTTTTCATCAGGGAAGTTGCCTCCCACGCGGCTTGCTTCAGCCGTGCAGAAAGACCCCAAGTTGCTAAAGACGGGTTTTGTAGGGGTCAGTGGCCGCGTCGATGTCATTGGCTTCAAGCGGTTGAATCAGTGGACTTCCATGGACTTCTTGGGTATGACAAATCTCGCTTCGACTCTCTTTTGTTTCAAATCATCTCTTCTGGGCTGCCCCACGAAGCTGGCCAAATGATGACCAACGCAAAGGTGCGCAATGAACTCCAGGTCGTAGTGGAAGGCGCCTGACTTGGAAGTACTTTATGGCCTCGCTTTTACCAAAGATCCGACATCAATGGCTGAAAAAACCCAAGAAACCAAATCCACTTGGGACTCAGCACCCACTTTAAAAAGGTTCATCACCCAAGCAACATCACGCAAATTTGGAAGCTTTGAGGGCTCGGTGTGACGTAGTCACGTAGCGCTTCCCAGCAATCGCGCCCCATCGTGAGCGGTCAAAAAGACCTGGACGTCATGAAGGGTCCGTTTTGGTCCCATATGGCCCCCACATGTTTTTCTTTTTTCCCCGATTAGATGTCATTTTGCTAGAGCATATGGCAAAGGCTGGTTGGTCGCTGCAAGGAACTGGCACCCATCGGTGTGTGGCGTCTTTCACGTTGGGTCCGGTCCGGGGCCAATAGTTGGCTAACCCTAGGCTACAGTTATGAAACAACAACCAAATTCAAACACTTCAACAACAAACAATGGGCTGTTCCCTCAATTCGTTTCGCATTCCATGCTTTTCCACGGAAAAAACATAGTGTCCAAACATCCTCCCTACCTCCCACGCTCGCCGAAAACCGGACACGATTCGTGTACGACGACGCCTATGTACTCTGGCACCACCAGCAGGAAGAGGAAATCTTCGCTGAGTTTCGCCCCTTTGAAGCGCCGGCATCCCGCCAAGAGGCAGCTGGCGGGGAATGAACGGCGGAAAGGCTGGGGATACTTGGGGAACTCTGGAAGGGTTGAGGGATTGCAAAGGATTTCGTGGCGGGTCCCGTCCTGCCTTCCGGTGTTGGAATCAAAGAAAAGGACACAAACAACCCGTTCAGCCGCTCATGCCAAAAGGCCCAGGTCACAAAGTCCATCAACCGACACGATCACTCAAAATTAATGGAGGGCGGATTTTTCCATGACCTCCAAATGTCCTTGCAGGTCTCCGAAATGCAGTCATCGTCATAGTCATATTGTTCCCCAAACAGTGTGGTAACACTAGGGGTTCTTACGGTAATAGTTAAGGGCCGGTGTTCAATCGAGGTGTTGCATCAGGGCGTGTTACTATTTACAGTGCATTCTGCATTCCGGCTGCGGGTTCGCAAAAGGCTGGAGGTGCTTGTCGCGACTGCGCTCTCGTTGTGGTGCCGTGCGCATTTTTGGGCATGGTGGTCACTTTTCACTCGTGGCAAGCGCATGTGAAACCTCGTGTTTTGGTGGTCCCAAGTCGATTTTTCGTGACAGGTGCAAGGGATCTGAACAAGTCAATCCTGATGTAGACATCGAATAGGGAATTCCCACAAGCCTGCACCCTTGCAGGCCCTTGCATGTGGAAATGGCGCGGTGGAGGTGTAGATTGCGTACTTGCTCATCAGCGAGAGCCCTGACCGCGTAATTTTCCCAGCAGCATCCTTAAAAATCCCGTGATAGGCCTGGGAGCCTTCAAAGGGTTCACGTTCGCTCCAGTAAATGTTCAGGTCAACCTTGTACCGGTGTCCTGTGAGCATGCGAATCATAGGCACCCCGCTTATTCTGTCGAACAACAACTTGTGCCGCAAACCATCAGTCGCAGTGGCCCACTCCACCATCGAAAAGTACATCTGAATGACATGGACAGGCCAACCATGCGCTAAAATTTTTTGCACAGTATGCTTAAACCCTAAAGCAATAAAGTGCAGGAAGCGCTCTACATGCAAATGCATAGGATTAGTTGATCATAGTGGACCCAAAAGTAAAGGTACTATTCAGTGTCCAACTAAGACACCACACACCTGGTTTGTGAACAGAAACAATTCAAAAGTGAAACGCAACATATCTGATGAGATAGGAGTTGTGGCCCCCCAAGCAAAAGTCCTACAAACATGAAACTTAAACCATAAACTTGGACATAGCTAAACAAGTACATATATATACACTTATATCGCCAGTTGGGCGGTGAGTGTGGCCTCCTCCTCACTAACAAAGAAGTCTGCCAAATACCCGTGAGCAAGTGCACAATGCAGCTCCATCTTTGTTGAATTTGTCTAATTGCTTTGGCACTCGCCATCGATACTGAGGGTATCGAAACTTGGATTTGTCCATGCCGTTGAATATTATTGTTAGCACAGCGGAGTTTTCCATGCGACTAGCATATCGTAAACGATAGTATATGCATCTGTTTTCGTATTGGCTGCGGAGATGAGCAGCCCACTCAGCTGCCTTTCTCTTCTTCTCCACAGGTGCTGCATTAGAGTTGTGGATGAACTGGCTGTTGCTGAATAAGAAGTAGTGGCCAGAGCCCGAACCTGTTGCTAGCCCATACTCGGATATCGATGAGGTGCTCAACCTTCACCTCACCGCTTGACCTCCTTCTGGTTGATCAAGGCCAGTTTGTCCAACCATTTTGTTGGCTGCTTGATGAACAGAACCTTTCTTTCACGGCGATGTCTGCATATGGCTCTATCTCTGTCTCTCTACAAAGGTTGCCACAACCGCTGGAAGTGCCGCCACAGATTGCACAGGTCAGCAATCGACAGGTGAGTTAGGACTTTCTTGAGCACACATGTGAACAGTGAAATAACTTTCAACAGAAAGTATTTTTACTTCGATGTGTAGATTTCGTGGCAGGCGCAGCACTTTGGACGTGGTGGTAATCTTCGACGTGGTGGTAATCTTCTTCGTGGTGACTTTTGGACATATGGCTCATTTTCAGAAGTCGTTGCAGGCGCAGTACTTTGTAGTATGCATTTCGTGGCACTTTGTGGACCTTGAAGTGCAGATTTCGTATCAGGTGCAATACTTTGTGGACCTTGAAGTAGAAAGCTGAGAGTGGCTGTTGAAGGGGCGGCAGCGACAGGCTTAGCAGCTACTAAACTTCCTGGTGTGACGGCTTGAACAGCTGTGAGCCAACAGGCCTGTGGCCAGAAGCACTTTGGCTTCTTGGCTTTGCAGCATTTTGAACGTTTTTTCCCCAAACAGTGTGGTCACACTAGGGGTTCTGACGGTAGGGGTTAAGCACCGGTGTCTAATCGGAGGTGTCGCGCGGGCGTGTCCGGCTAGTTTGCTGCATCCTCGAAGTGCATTTCGACTGCGCAGGCTCGCAGAATCTGGTGGGCTGGCGCGGGTGCTTGTCGCGACTAACGACGGCTACAATGGTGAACACCAGTCCGGCTCCGAACACCACCATACGCGCCACCTCGAGCAAGTGTGCCAAATCACCAACCATTGAGTCAGACATGCGTGTGGACACGAAGGTGTTCAACGAAGACATGGCCCCCAATGTCACCACAAATAGCAACACAAAATTGCTGAACAAAGCGTGGATCACACAGTGTTTCTCATTGGGTGAGATCATGCAACGCATGTAAAGGATGTCTGAACAATGCTCAGGATCATCCAAGCACTCATCACACCTCTTGCGCCAGGATTTGCGGTGATGGCCTGAAAGGTGGTGAGATGGCCTCTCAGTGGTGGTGCTAGGCCAATCTGAGTCATGGCCTTTTTTGCACTGCATGATGGCAACATGGGCCGGGCTGGCCGATCGCATTAACCAAAGCACGATGGATGTGTGCACATGCCAGAATCAGAGGGCGTCTGGCCCATGAGGTTTCCACACGGTATGGAGGTGCGAGTTGGGAACATCTTGAACCCCTCAGGCAAGGCGAGCACGCAAATGCTATTGTTGGCGGCAAAGGCGCGACAGTTTGGCGCATGAAGGAGATCCACCCAGGACTCATCACCCTTCCATGAGGTGCCCAAGCGGCGATCGATTGGGGTGCCCAATGCCAGGAAAATGTTTGGCACCAAGCCATGCTGAGGTCCCCCATATGGTAGCAGCCACTTCCACCAAGTCGAGTCAGGCGTGCCTGGTTGGAAATGCCCGCCATGAGGAATAGAGGCGCTTGCCCCGACCGCTGGCAATCGTAAAATGAGAGGGGCGCGTAGCCACGATTCAAAACTGTGCTGGGATACAGACACTGCTTGGCCACAGACAATGGCCACTGCCAACTACAAATGGCTGGCAAATTGCCCATCTCCAGCTGGAAAAAGGCTGACAGCTCTGCAGTTGTTGCCATTGATTGCTTCATGCTGCCCTTTGTGGCCCCCAGTGTGTGTGTGCCGATCGCGTCACTGCTTTCAGACAGAGATCCTTGAGCTGGCTCAAACAGTCCAAAGGATGTGAGGCGCCGGCAGCAAGCACCAGTACAGGCTGCTCAAACTTAGTTGAGACAACGCTGGCGCCGGAGAGGGAATGTCGCCCATAGAGCACAGCTTGTGTGTCAAAATTCCAGCTCCCGGCACGCAAGGTTGGAAAGCCGTGCAAGTAACACCACACCTCTCGTGACATGTTCCCGTGCCGGGCTTGTCTGAGAACATGGCTCAACCACGGATCTGCACACTGTTGCTCCCGAGTGAGTTCAAAGAGCTGCGAGAAGGCTTGTTTCGTGTGGGTCCAAAACAACTTTTGTACGGCAGCCACGTCAAAACTGCCGCTGGGCAAAACGGATTCTGAAGAATGGCTGTTGCCTTGACGGGAGGGAATTGCCACATATCTCCTGTGATGACAACATTCATGCCTGCAAAGGGTCGAATCTCCCTAGTGCTTCGGAGTTTCCACGTGCCTTTGTCACGGGTGGATTGAGTGAGGCGCTTTTCCAGCGTGCCAAGCCCCTCCAAGCCCACGGTGGAGCATTCATCAAACACCATCCAGTGGAGCCGTTGATATTGCACGAACTGCTCTGGGGTAAATGTGTTCGCACTGGCCTGTTGTTTGCTCTTGACCCGAATGTTGGCAAAGGCATGCAAAGTCAGGCCGTGGATCAATGCTGCCTGTGTGTCTTGTGGGGACAAAAATACAAACTCTTGCCCGTGTTGCCACTGACACACGTCTTCGAAGAAGGAGCGCAGCCACTGTAAATGTCATGCGAGGCAGGCAAGGTTAGAAGTGATCATGTACATATCGCTGTCACGGTCTGTCCCTCTCGTCTACGTATGGCCCGCTTGCCACCAGTCAATGTGATTCACGTGTGTTGGGCACACCCTTCTCACGAATCATAAGCTCACAGAGCTTGTGGAGTGCAAAAATGTTCATCGTAGCCTCATGTCAGTGTCAAGCGTGTTTGCCTCTTTGAAGTAGCTGCCACTCCGCTCGGCACTGTCGAGTCTGTCGGCTCTGCTGCGGGGTTGGGGGAAGGAGACAGAAGACACCCTGGATCAGGCTCACCGACAGTGTTGGGTGCGTTGTCCAAGGGTGTGTGCAGCGTTTGTGATATAACACCCAAGAGTTCGTTGTCGTCTAACGCAAGCTGGGTCTCGCGATGCTTTCCGACACAGGTGTGAACACGTAGCGGAACTTTTGCAAACTTGCATCAAAGTCAGTTTTAGCCCACCTGTAGAGAGAGGTCCTACCCCACGCAGGACGATGCCGACAGATGTGATGCGCTGTGTACCCACTTTGGGCATGGCATACGCATGATGTGCACTATTTCCCTAACACGCACTGGGCCATCTCCAACACCTGTTGTTAGATGTCGTGCAAATGGAAAGACTTCACATGTGAAGTCACACTGTGGGCTACATGTGTCAACCGTGACGCGGGTGCCCGTGCGCTTGTACTCATACACATCTGTTGATGGTGTCAGCATGGATAAACAAGCCTCTGGGGCTTCAGAGTGCACTGTCATGCCTGTTGCCAAATGTTCTTTGATGCAGGTTGCAAAGTAGTTACCTTGTAGCTGGACCATCTCATGAACAATGTTGAGCGATGTGAACCCTACTACTTGTGCCCGCTGAAGTGCTTTAACAACAGGCGTGCATTCACGTGATAAGGGGCCATCATCTGAAAGATGGTACATGCCAACGTGCGCTCGCGACGGCGCGCTGCTCGAAGCAACATGCCAAAGATCCCAGATCCAAATCGGAACTTCTGTATGTTGAGGACACACGAGGTGCATATTGAATCTTGCTTGCTCCATTGCCCAAAAGCTTCCATGGGGCGATGGATCTCAATGGAGCGCCATACAAAGAACAGGTGCCGTGGCCAGCTTCTTCAGGTCCCGTGACCTTCTTGGAATTCCCATGCCATCCAGTCACCTTTCACAGGTCGAAGTGACCTCAAACCCGGGGATGAAGTTCGGTTACTTTGAAGAATCAGGGGCGTGTGATGTGTGATGGTTTGTATCTGGCGCATTGACGTCCCCAAAAAGCATCTTCAAAATTATCCCTCCATATCCCTCCCTCCGTCCGGTGCCCGGGTTGACCAGCCTGCGGATCAGTCGGAAGAGCTGTGCGCAAAGGCCGTGGGAGCAGTTCACGCAGCTGGCAGCGGTGCAGCTCGGATCGCCGGTGCCGCAGCGGTGTTCTGTGATTCATCCACCCGTGGTTTCTGGGACCAAAGAGATATAGGGACAAACACCACTCAGGACATGACCTCCGGAACTCAAGCTACCACCATGTTTGTCCATTTAGTAGTAATCTTTCGTTTTGTGTACGAGTTCCATTTCTGGAGCTCTGGTTGTTGCTTCTATGCACCCACAAGCTCATCTTGGATTGAATTTCTTCATTGGTGAGTTAGAACTGATCGCAAACGGGGAGGCCTGTTGATGATAGTACCTGTTTTTTGTGCACAGATCTGCAACGGGTTCCCGTGCACCAAGACCAGTCAAACGGAACACAGTGTTCTCCTCTTCTTGCTGCTTAACTGCTCAACGTCGGATCTGGTTGGGTCTGGTTCCAGGGAGCCGGCGGCGGAAGAGGTGGCCGCAATGCGAGGATCTTGTATCATTGGACATGCGCCTCACAAAACTCCTGTAGAACCGCCCCCCTCTCAAACCATTTCCCAGGTCGCAGTCATGGACGCTGAACAACTGGGTGAACCCCCTTGAACCACACCACCGCACCGTAAATACCGCCGGTCCCGTGGGTTTTCTGTATGCCTACATTTCCCCATTGTCAACCATCCCAATGTAGGTATATAAATATGTCAGTCAGTCCCATTTGCCGTGTCTGAGTATGCTAAGAGGATCCCTTTTCGTCCCTCTCAAACCACCCCACGTTCACCCCACGTCACCTGTTGCTGACGGTGGCTGTGAGAATCACCGTTCGCACGGCTTTCTGCAGCTGCCTGGGGGACCGGCGAACACTGCTGTGACATGGTCCCGAATGGCGTGAATGCTCAAAACTCTAAAGTTTTGAACTAAAGTGTTGATGCCATTCAAGTGTTGAACCACAGTTTAGCAATGACGTGTCTGGCGTCTACTGTTCAATATGAGGAAACACTCCCGGGAAGCACCTGCAGTTTGAACCCTTTTATTAAGTTCGAGTGTCTCTCATGACCTTTCTTGGAAATGAATCAAACACATCTTGGACTTGGACCATTGGTCTGTATACAAACACGCGACATGTGCAAACAAGCATTCCACCGGCGTGGAAGTCCCAAAAACACTTGCTGTAGCCCTTATTCGCAGCCCTTCCAGGTCAACCTTCCCACTTCCCACCTCACCGCGTCCTGTCCCAGTGGCCGGAGCAGGTCGAACTGGGCGGAGCGGAGGACCTCTTCCTGGGAGACCTGGCGGAGCGAGCTCGCCGATCCGAAGCGACCCGGAGCAGAACACGTTCGAGAGAGGGGAAACCGAAGCTTTGCTAAGCAAGAACACAGTCCAAAACGTGGACGGTAAAACACAACAGTACAACATCTATGAACACTTCAATCCTTTACAATCTTTACAGAAGATTATAGAAGCATCATGAATGAAGCTGAATGAAGCATGGTAGGTAGGTTGACAGTTGGCAATAACCCCCCCGAGATTTACAGTTGTTGAAGAAACGTAGTCCAAATGCACACTCTTGAGTAAAGACAATCACATGTTGCGGGCCTAGTGGCCGAGGTTGTTCAATCCAAATGAGAGGCATATTGATCAGAGTCGACATGTGTTTTTTGGTTTTTGCTCCGATGCCTTTTTTTTTTTTAATCGATTGATAATAAATTTTTACTATTTTTCGGAGTCTCGCAGGCCCCTGGGGGGGGGCCAGTAAGCATATACATATAGTATCGGAAGATGTTGGGAGGATTTTGGTGGCGCATCCGTCGCACAAAACATGATGTCTTACACCATCTTACACCCACTCTCATATCAATATGACCCACTAGCACCACCTGGGTTGCGTATAGACCAAAATAATTGACACAAACGATGTATGTTCCAATATGTTCCATCCAATCCCTTTTGGTGTGGTGATCATATACTATGTTGGTCACTGGTCTCGCCCCAAGCCCGGTGAAGCGCGTCGAAGACGGCGCCAGCACCGGCGGCTTCGCGAAACCGAACCGTTCCGCCTTGTCGCTGGGCATCCTTTAGGGCTCCATGGTGCAGGAGCCATGCATGCAGGAATCTGCACGTGTCGTGTTCTTGGTAGAAAGACCACCTGAATTGAGGGTGCCAAATGGTTGTTACGCTGTCAGGGTGTTTGGAACAAGCAAAAGAGCAGACGATGGCTGTAGAACTCTCGGCGTGGTTGCTCCGAGCAACGAGCAGGGAATTCGTTTTGTGCCAGCCAGATGGCTCAACCACATTTGAAACCAAGAATGAGTCAAATCTTAATACCTCTTCAAGCTATTGGGTTGGAGGCCATCGCTACTGGGTGGAGGCCATCGCTCATAGAACAGTGGATAACAAGCTGAAAGACAGGTATGCATAGCCCATCTTCTTCGCTCACACTCACTGTGAAGCTTGGGCCGTGCATTCGGCCGCATGGGTCGCAATCCGATTCGGTACCTGGGTGGATTTGGTGTTTGGAGAAGCGAGACTGCCAGCCCCCGTGAAACACATGTGAAACACACACATTGATACCTGAAAGCTAGGTCAGCTAGGTCCAATGACCCTCATGTCTGTGGATTCCTGCTGGTGCACACCCAACAAACGATTGTTCTACAAGGAAACTGCAAACAGCAAATACAAAGGATGTTCTTTCAGAATGTGAGATTTTGGGACGGGACGTCACGAATCATTCAATCCAGGAGGACAACCGACATCTTGAAAGAACACACACACAAATGTCAGAAATCTTTGTACCAGCACCTTCAAAAGGTCACCAATGGAAGCCCCTACACTATCTAGGGACCTAGAAACAGGACACCCCTTTGAAGGTCCAGGTAGTTAGCTCTGTCTTCGCCCGACCGAACCAACCTGATCTCCTCCAGTCGACCGGTGTTCAACGACGCTCTCGTCTTCAGACGGCCGCGGTCTTCGGGCCGGCTCCGTGGTTCACCGGAGCCCTCGGGGCCCACATGGCTCAGAACGGTATAGGCTGGTGATTGGGTGAAGGCACCGAAAGGCGCCGAAATCCAGTGTTGCTGGCTGCCGTAGAAAAAACGATGGAGACCATGCATCTCTGGTTTCTGAAACACACGGGGAAACCAATCAAAGGAACGGTTCAAAGCTGGGCTCAAACAGAACACCCGCGAAAATTCACAAAAAATCAAGCTGCTGTGGGCATACTGCATGCTGAGGTAGTGAAACCAAAGATCCGCAAGGGGTTATACCTGACTTCGAAACACTGGCCACGTAGAGATGCTTCGGAACCTTTCTTCATCATGCTTCGCTGGGATGTGTTTCTGTGCAAACGTAGTGAAGTGCCCTAGGCCCTTCGCTGATGTAGACTGTGGATCAATCACCCCCCCTACCATGGTTTTCCAGCTTCACATGGACCCCCGTACCAGGTCAAATTCACACTGGGGGCGGCTGTCATAAAATCTATTCTCACGCAGCCCACAAGTCAGCGTTCGCTCATGGATGAACGGTAGAGGCGAAAAGCAGGCGGCTACTGATCACTAGGGGGTGGCTGTAGCCACCAACAAATCAACATGAAGAGGGTTGGCACGTCGAACGGCCCAATTCCTCGCTCCAGCCTTTCGATCACCAAGCCCTTCGCTCCCTCCATCCGCGTCCTCGCGACGTCCCAATTCGCGCGGAGGAGGGCAGTACCTCGTCCTTATAGACGAAGAGTGAGGTGCCTTTTAGGACACACCACCTGGGAGGCACACGGGCGCTCGGGGTCCATGGTTTGCCCCACTAATACTGAGGTACTGCTGGATGCTTGTGATCTTCACTGCAGTAAATACTCGATCTCTTTGCCTCATGACCCATACCAGAGTTACTAGAGGTCCCCAAAGAGATCAAATGTTTGACTTACCCCTGCACCTTCAACTACCTCCGTTTCGATGCTGGTTAGGGTGGGTGCCAGGGGGTCTAACCATCGAACCTGAGGGCCAAAAAGGGCGTTCCGTTCGCCCGGATGGGTACTAACATGGAGTTCCGGATGGGCCCTGGGCCTTCGCAGAAGCGCCATGTCCACTTCACCGGACGTGGTTCGAACTCGCTTCGGTGCTCGGGCCCCGCTCTCTCTCTCTCTCTGCCGGAAGAGAAGCGCGGGCTTCGGCAGTAACGGTACCAAGAGTCGAAGAAGGGCACACACTCCCTTCATCCTTCAGACATTGTGCCGTCCAGGAAGCTGGATAAAAGGCATTCAAAGGCAACCCCCTAAGCAAAACCAAGTCCTCCGTCTGTGAGTTCTCATGAGTTCATCTATGTTCTATGTCTATGGGTTGCTGAGTTGTTCAACATGACCTGCGAGATCCTGCGAGGCCAGTTGTTCAGCACTCCACATGACCTGTGCGTCCGCGCGTCCTACGCGCAGCAAGTTTCTGTGGTGTTCCTGAGTGTTTGGACTTCTTCCCCTTGCCACACATGGAAACGATACGAGATACATACCAGCACCCTCCAACAGGTGGTTTTGGGACGCCTCGAATCACCTCTAAGAGGCTTTTGATAGGCACCTCTTGGAGTGTCCTGGTATATAGAGATACACAGAGATGTACCACATAATATGCGTTCCGCTCATGGTCGATTGATGTCAATCACCTGTGCCATGGAAATTCCGAGGGCTGGTTGTGGGACATTGCTCCGAACCATCCTACCAACAGTCAATGTTCAGACCGCGGTCACCTTTGAAAAGCGGGAGCAAATTTGAGACGGAGTCTGATCTTGCCCTTAAACCCTCAACATGAAAAAAGGTGAGGTGGGTTCTTTGTTCGAGTTACCGGTGCTAGTGTCTGATGGTGAACTTTCACGTCCGCACCCCGTTCTTCCCACGTGCAAACAAACAAACAAACAGAAACATTGACCAACTTCCGCCCGGCCTGGGAAGTGGTGAAAAACCAACGTCGCCACCGGCTGTGAAAACCCAAGTCGGTGGTGTCCGATGTGAGTTCGAGCGCCTCCATCTCCAAAGAAATCCCAAAAACCGCTGCTGCAACGGACCAAAGATCAAGACCTGTGACGGCTGACGGCGTGCTGCTGACGGCGCCCTGAAGACTCCCAGAGTGCGCTATCATTCTTTGAACCCTGCTATCATTTATGTATCTAGAATCTCAATCTGCTTTGCGATTTCAAGATCATTGATCATTGACATGCACACTAGAGTTATCTATATAGACTTTATTGTGCCAGAACTGCTCCTGCCTGGCAACCTCTTCCACTGCTGATCATACACGTTGATCGAAACGACCTCGTCCTTGGACATTGTCCTAAACGAGTAATTATCTTTCATGAACTTCATGAAGCTAACACCAGCTATGTCAATGTCTGTCACATTGATGATCGCAACCCCCAAAAAGACTGGTCACCTCTTCGTCAAGGGTGAACAGCTGAAAGAACGGTTACCATACGGGAAACACCTTCGTCCCCTTCTTTGAACATGAAAAGCGTTGGGTCTAACATGGTCTAACTTACACATCCTCCCACCATTTCCATCATCTTGGACACCATTTCCATCACTGGAAAAACCCATCACATGGCCAGCTCCGGTCCGATCTTCGACTTTGACCCCCAGGTTCGCCTTCTCAGGTCCAGTCACCCCAGTCCGAACCCTTACCGAACCCGCCGGTCACACCGCGCGTGCTTCGCTCGCCTCTCGCTCGGTCGACTCGAGGGGGTCAACCTGCCGAAGCGTCGTGACGGGAGGGCGAGCGGGAGGGCGAGGCGGAGGCCAGTGCGGGATGAGGTGGATGAGGAGGATGGCGTGCCACGGCCATCTGGGTATGGTGCATGGGACTTAGGGTCCCCCAGGGTCCCAGATGTTGCCGATTGGATCAGGCAGATCAGATTCCTCGATATTGGAGGGAATGTCAGCAGAAAAACCTTGGTTTGTGGATGTTTCTAGGGTGAGATTAGATTCCCAAAAAACACACACCATGGAGCTGTTCACAAGGAGCTGTTCGATTGGAGTGAGAGGGTGTTGTTCGGGCTTCTGCAGTTCATTATGAGCCTGTTCCATTGATGTCCATGTTTTACCCCCAAATTTGGGCCCAGTGCATTGTTTGGGGGGGATTCTCACCTCTGGATGTAGCATCTCCTGGTTGGGTGACCTCTTGGAGATTGGGTGACCTCTTGGAGAAGATTCGGAGGTGCAACGGATCCACTTCTCATCTGAGCCACTCTAAAAAACCTGGAGTCACTCCCTATGTCGTATCACTTTCCTTGCGCGAGGCCTTACGCGCTGCTTACGCGGCCCTCACTTTTGCTTACGCAGAGCAAACTTCCGAAATGCTTACGCGAAATGCTTACGCAATCTTACGCAACCCAGGGTATTGCTTACGCGGAATTCGATATGACAAGGTCCTTACTTAAGATGTAAAGGCAGGTTTTTAGAGTGGCTCATCTGAAAAGTGACAGATGCAGAACGGGATGAAACATGATCTGGTTGGTGTTCTTCAACCCACGAACAAAAAAAAATGAGTCAAAGGGTCCTTCTTCATCCCCAGGTGGTTGGGTTGAACATAACAAATATCCAAACCCATCACCTAGTGATGTATGTTCAACTCAGCTCTGTCAGTCCGTTCTCTTGGACAAGTATATATATATTATTTTATATTTATCTGTGACCATGATCGTACAACATCGTACACGGTCCTTAGGCCCTGTATGATTGAGACATGTGTGCTCTTTTTAAAAATGGCTTTGCATCTTCTGTGTAGATCCTGAAAAGCTGAAACAGTCTAGTAGTTCTTTCGACACGATTTTGGAATCTTCCTGCTTGTGTTCATGATCTGCAACCTACCCCACCCACCGACTTCTCTATCAGGCTCCACTCCGGACCAGGTGTGAAGAAGTCCAAGTTTTTGGACATGATGTCCTGTAAAAGAATCAACTAAACTTGAGTAGCATTAGAAGCTGTAACATCGTGTAACATGATCTACACACATTTACACTCCCTGCAACGGAAGTGGACAACCCGACTGACAACCCCCGGGAGGGGTTCAAGGGACTGGAACAACACCAAGAAAGTCACGATGCCCGGATTCTTTTCTGCGAATTCATAACAGCAACCAAACACTGCCATATTTACCTACATGGGGGTGGTTTTAGGGGTTCAATGTAGGCATATATGCCACAAAAAAAAACGGAGTGTTTGGGATGTTCAGTAAAGATTTCACACTACAAAACCAGGACATGCATTGTTTAAATTGTCTTGGAAGGCTAGGGTGTGTGTATGATGAAGTCTAGTAGATCAATGATGTCCCTTCGGATCAGCGCCAGGTACCATATATAGATATATTGCTTGTGCACGACCATTACGGGGAGAACCCCTCCCACCCACCCACCCACCCACCCACCAACCAAAACCCTAGTTCAGGCCATCGGTGGGATCACACCTTCACATTTAAGAGTGGATCCTTCAGGAATCGGTCAACACCTTCGCGGACGCCCGAACATCCATTTCCCGGACATCCCTGGAACAGGCTTTGCCTTTTTCCAGCTGTTGGATTTCAGGAAAAGCCATTTTCCAAACTGCTCACCAGCAGGTGTTGGATGTTAGTGCACTGAATACCTCCCCCCCTTCCTGTAGAGACTAGACTAGACTTCGCTCGCAGGAGCTCGTCGCACAAGCCTGGCTCAGTTCCACATACCTGGCCGCGAAAGCGGAACGACCGAAAGCCATGGTTGAAACAGCTTGTGCATCGGTCCTTGGGGGGCAAACCACCGAAAATGCAGAACGATGATGACCGGGAACTGCCCTCTCATACTTCAAACCGATTAGAGAACGGATGTCGCTTTGTAAAAATGTGCTGGAAACTGTCCGCTACCTCATGTGGGACCTCTATACAATTTCAATGCCTGGCATGGCCATCCAAGTCCTCTGCTTCCAGCACTGCAATCACTCAACTCCTCTCGCTCTGTCTCTCCTCAGGCCTGGCTTGGATCCCTTTCAGCAAAAAAGAACAAGGCGGTTCTTGCTTATTAGGTTTGGTTGCTCTGGCTGGAAAGTACATACAATGTGCTGTGACTACCATGGTTCGAGCTCAAAAGCTCTTCACCATTCTCTTTAGTCGTGGGCATCTTGCGCAAACCCAAGCCTTGCTTAATTCAATGTAACAAGTCAAGCTTGTGATAGGCCCTTACAAAGAGAACAATCTGGAGGCTGGGAGCTGTTCCTATTTGAGGGTTGCTCTCGATCCTGTATGACTTTTGTTTTCATTGAATTCAACACCAGTTTGATGGCTCCATCATCAGCCCAATACAATCTGTCTGGCAGACTGCGCTACAAACTTTTGCCACACATTGTTTCCTAGATTCAAGGAACTCGAAGTAGTAAGGGTAGATAAACCATCTTTGCAGCAATCTCTGAGACTCAATCAGTCGGCGCAGTGGGAGGTCAGGCCCACTCAAGGTCTCCGTTCCAAACCTGCTCAAATGAAGACAAACAATTCTTTAGCCAGATATTCAAAACCACCGGGAAAACCACTAAAACATCTATATAAACCAAGAAAAACAAACTCCATACTTACATCACACTGTTCAGCAATATAGCGTGTTTGAGTTTTAGCATTTTCACTGCAACAGTAAATGTTCAAACAAACAAATCAGAAGAATACCTCCACCAGGTCTTCACGCAACTGACTGCCCCAACCTTCCAAAACAAAAACAACTTACAAACATGGGATGAATCTTCACCAAACTTGAACTGTAGTTTCAACATGTTTCCACTCACTTGAACAATATGTGTCAGGGATCAATTATCCCAAGTAAAATTACATGCAATACATAGCTGAAGACTGAAGACCACCACCCAAAAACTCGTAATCTCTTCGTTTCTGCCGGCGTTTTCGACCGAAGGAGGAAACTCTTCGTCGTGACCCTGCCTCCGTCGCCGGAAGTTTCCAGGGAACGGGCCTCAGAAGACCAAACACTTCACACAAAAATGTTTTGGGGTCGAACCCCAAACAACCAGAAATTATATATATATAAATGGTTGTTCCAATATGGCCAGCTTGAAATCATTGGAAATAGGAAATGAGACTGGGACATGTTGGGACTCCTGGTTGGGAGCTGGGTTTCTGGCCACGTGACGTCGGTGAGAGACAAAACACGAAGGAACCCAGCGTTTGGCTCGGTCTACGGAAGTCTTTAGCGTTAAGTTCGTTACAACGTTAGGTTCCTTATAACTTATAACGTTAACGCTGGTTGGGTTTAAGTATGGGTAAGTAACCATCTATGGTTCAAGTCTTCAGAATATTGCATCCCGTTACCACTATAGTAGGTTAATTAGCGGTGAAACAACTAAGGGATTGTGATGAAACTTCTTTGAACAAGATCTCATAGGGGATCAGCGGCATACATATCAAGCCTAGCTCGCTCGCTCTGCTGAGACGCTCCCCATGCCGCCGACCTCTTTTCTAGCATCACCAGGGCTCATGTGGATTCGTCAAAAAAACGTCAAAAACAGATGAAAATTATCAAGAAAGGTCACTGTACAGTTTATTTATCGCTTCAAATTCTCTAGAAAATCAAACATTGAAAATGGATGCAAATTTTGAGGACAAATTTTGGTCGAGCATCATTAGCATCAGCAGTCTCAGCAGGAAAGATGCAAATCCTTTGGTGCATGACTATAGGCGCAAAATACTGCAAATTACACTGTTTTTGCGAAATGTTTGTAGTTTATGAAACTTTGCTGCTCGTATTCTGGTGCCAATGGTGCTCGACACAAATCCTACCTCAAAACTTCCTCTCCCCTTTGCATACTTCCTTCTCTAGAGATAAAGTTTTACAGTAGCCATTTTTGATCATGGCCCCATCATCGAAAGCTGCGGCACGGGGCCCATCAACATCAGGAACAGCAGTGACATTCGCATAAACAACCGTGGCACTGTGCCATTCAGCAATAACACCAGTGTTAGGCCTAGCAGCCGCTGCCTTTGGAACAGGCTCTTGCTGGGGTTGGCACAGCCCGTTTCACGCCAACCGCCGGACACTTTTTTCACTGCTGTGTGACAGTGACATTTGTAATTACTCACAAACTTGTACGATGTTGGCTGCCTTTTGTTTTGCGTTATTGATCACTGGTGGTCTTCCTCGGGCCTTTCCCCTGGGTTGCAGGCGAACCATCATCCAGTCATCTGACCAGGCCGTTTCAGTAGCACATGAATTGGTCTCCAAATCTTCCATCTCATGAAATCTTCCCCGGAAGTGCTCCCGGAAACGAGCCCAAATCGTATGAGACCATGTCCAAGGGTGATGTTGGGTGTGTATTCTACAATGCAAGTCGATGAAACCTTATGCATACAAACCACCTTCCAAAACCATACAGTCATACAGTTTGCTGCCCATACAGTCATGTTGATGACTACGGGTCTGGTGACCACTTGAAAAGCCGCAAGCATACATTCACGGAGAAGTTCGTGCTTTCCTTCAATTCTCAACTCCGCAAGCCTTGTCTTTGGCTTTTGATTGGTCATCACGCTGCAACAATGATTTCTGGCTCAGATTGGCCCTGGTTGTTGGCAAGAACTCCCGGTGCATCCGCGAGATCCGCGCCTCAAAGACTGTGTCTTTGCTGTCCGAGATCGTAGGGGGCTTGTTTTTGGTCGCGCAGTATGTCTTGATCAGGTTTGCCTCACAAACTTAGGCGCAGCTGTGATTCTTGGAGCAGATGCAACACTGGAGACTGGAGCAGGTGCAACTGGAGAGACTGATGTTGGTGCAACAGTGGAGACTTGAGCTGGAGGCTGCTGGTATTTTGGAGCTTCCATAGGAGATGTAGCTGCAAGGTCAGCCTGGCAGGGCAGTACAGATAAATCAACTTCTGATGAGTGATAAAAAGTCCCACTTGTAATTAGCAGCCACTTATAGTTCAAATTACATGTGGAACATGTTTGTTATTTTGCGTCACCAAGAAACCTTGGATTGCCAAATATATATGTCACCACTCACATCTTGCCAAGCATATTCTCCATTGTGCCAAAACCATTGACCATCAGGTGTAGGTGGGTCCCAATGTTCTCTTTCAGGAGTTAGTTCACTGCGCTTAGAAGATGTTGCATCCATAGAGATGCCTTGACCTGGCTGCGCAGTTGTTACAGGCTTTGTTGCGCCAGCAGAAGCTGGTCTTGGACGCTTTGGCTGAGCAGGTGCCACAGGTACTGCCACATGTGGAGCTGCCACTGGTTCTTTACCTTGACCAGCACTAACTTTGGCCTGCTTTCCATCAGGGGAGAAAGATATTGGAAGTCCCACAGGCTCTGGAAACCTGACTCTTTTCTTGCTGCCTGTCCTTTGTTCCAGCCACGCCTGGTCCAGCTCTTGGGCCCATTGCTCAGCTTCCTTTTGGGTGATGCCAGACATTGGCAAAGAAAGCATTGTTGAAGACTGCTCACTTTGTACAAGTATGGGCGCAGTGACACACACTTTGTTTACCATGTAGTGCATGCAAAAACATATATGGCATTGTAGTTTACACACTTGTTCTCTTGAGCCTGCAGCAGGTCATAAATCATGTAGTTGTCACATGTTCTTTGAAGCCAAAGGTGGCTAGTAAAAAACTGGAACTTGAAGCCAACAGTGGCTATTCACAGGAAAGCAGCCGAAGGTGGCTACTAGGTTGTTACTATCTGCAAGAGCACTGAGACCAAAAAAGCTTTTTTCCATCCAAGCAGTGTGCATCAGGGTGGTGCCTTTTTCTTTTGGTAAGACCTTTTGGTTGAATTCAATGCCTCCACAGCAGTGGCCTTGATCTTTTGAAAGACAGCTGCAAGCATAGTTTCATCAACCAGCACCATAAGGTCTGACCTGGAAGGTCTTGCTCCTTGCCACAGGACTGTGATGCTTGTGCCATTGCAGTCCACCTCCACTGTTTTGTCTGCAGTGCACTTGCTGACTTTGGTTTTTTTTGCTGCGCTTTCAAAAAATTCACCTTCATCGTTGTTCTCTGAGACGCACATGGCCACTTTGTTTCTCAGAGACACAAGCTCTGACAATCCATCAGATGCAGCTAGGCTAGCATTTTTTTGGCAGCTGCCACAAATCAAAGTGATGATAGTGGAGCTAGTGGCTTTGGTGCGCAAAAATTGTTGCCCCTGCCACTCCACAAGCAAGGTCTGAGGCACTATCATTTGCTTGCCATCTCCATACTGCAAGGCAATGATGTGGTTCACCTTCACAAGCTCCATGGTGGAAAGGTGCTAGGGCAAAAGCAAGCTTTCAGTCTTGAACCAGAGGACCCAAAACACTACTCATGCTTTCCAGCCAAATTGAGGCTACACTTTTTTGAGCGCAGCAGCCAAATGAAGCTATTGAAGAAGCGGCCAAAAAAAGGCTATACCCAGACAGGTGCCACAAGTAGCTGATGTTTCTTTTCACTCTCATGGCAAAACATCAGTCAACATCACTCTTTCAGATGTCCACTTACTTTGTCTTTCTTTTCTTGGAGGCAGATGGCTTCACCTCATCAACTTTGTCCTCAAGAAACAACTGCACAGATGTGTCAATTTGATCAGTGTTCACCAGGGTGGGCACTTTCAACCCATTATAGCTCATCATGTTCACTTCCATGTTGCCTGAGCCCTCCTCCTTGTTCCTTTTCACCCAAAAGAAAGGTACCAAGAGATGAGCATGTTTGTCTTTGGTCAGCGTAACAAACTCTGTGAAGGCCTTGAAGGGAGTGATGCTGTAGGATACACCTTCCAATTCCACAACCCAGCCATTGTTGTGGGTGGTGCTATCCTTCACTTTGCTAACAGAGCCACAGGGCCATAGCTTCAGCTTGCCCTTGGGAATTTTCTTGGAAGCCCATAGACCAGAGGGCGGTGACACAAAGCGCAGGCTTTCATGCAGTGACTTCTGGCCTTGCAAGCTGTCTTGGTAGCCCTGCAAGAGCAAATGTTGAACCTTTGCCCTCCTGCTCTTCCAAGAAAAACTTGAGTTTTCAGGAGAGTGCAAAGCAACCATTTCTGGTGTGCACTTCTTTGGTTGCTCTTTTTTGGTAGGCCTCCATGCCTTCAAATCATCTATGCCGACTTGCTTGGTCACCTTGTCACCAAACAGGGGTAGGTGGACAAAGGTAGCATAGGCATCATCAATGCCCACCAGCTCAAAAAGGAGGCCTTCATGTTCCTTGTGTGTGTACCTTGGGTTGTCAAACCTATTCAGCACTCCAAAACAAATTGAACAACAGAATTGCTATACGATGCAAAGCCAGCCAGCAGTGCAGCCAAGCTGCAGCTGTCCAAGGCGCAGATATTGATTTTGCATAAGGGCAAGTCTAGCCATAGAGCTGTGCGCAACATCAGTCACTTCCAAGGGCTCTGAAGCTTTCTCATCTGAAGACCCACTGGGCTTGGACAGCTTCACACAATCCTCTCCAAATCCCTGTATCTGGGTGACTGACTCAAAAGCCTTTTCCCTGTCGGTTTTCTTCAGGAAGTGGAGAAGCAATCTGACAGCAAAGCGACCGAAAGCCACATGCTGATCATCTTTGGGCAAGCTGCGTTCACCCAAGGCTTCCCAGCCTTTAGACAGCAAAGTTTCCACACTTTTGGTTTGGGCCTTCAAGGTCACACTCTTCAATCTCTCAGCATCACTCTTTGTGATAAGCTTCTGGACACCATCAGCATGCTTGCTGCTAGTCAAGCAGCAAGCCAAAATTGCCACCCTGCAAAAGGGATACACGGTCTGAGAATCTTTGAAGTCTGTGTGAAGCACTTGCATCCATACTTCCTCTCCAACCAGCAGGGAGTGTCCAAACTTTTGGCCTCGATTGCCCCATCAGCACACACACACACAAGCCCAGGGGCCCAGGGGTCATCAATTTGCAACAAAAGAACAAGTATCAAACCAATGCATGCAAGGTACTGAAGGCGTGCAAAAAGGATACCAATGGAAACTGCTTGCCACCACCAAACTTGGAGGCAAACAAGCCCACCTGCTCTACATACTCTTTGCACCTAGGTTCACCAGCCTTGGCAAAGAAAATGGCCTCCTCTAGCTCCAGGCCAGAATTGTACATTTGTACAATTTGAGAAGCTGCCTCAACCTCTGTCCCACCAATGGAGTTGCTGTTGCTCGAGTTCAAAGCAATGGACACAAAGTTGGGGAAATTGGGCAGCAACTTTTCACACTGAGCTGTGAAAACCTGCCACTTCCAACCATGCTGGCTCAACCGATGGATGGTCTCATCCACCTCTGAAGACAGTTTGTCACCAGAAGGGCTGACGCAACCTTGGCTCAAGCACTTCACAAAGGCACAGCTATGAGAAGCTCCCAAGCTCAAGAACCTTTCTTCTGCTGTAGGGCTGGCCAAAAGGCCTTCACACGCTCTACTCAGGGCTCTTGAGTCACCTGAAGCCATCTCTATGCAAAAGCTGTGGGCTTCCAACAATGGAACGCTGACTCCAGTGTGAAGAAGGCGCTGGCCTTTGAGGTGCACGTCATGGCAGCCAACCATGCTGCCTCCACGGTTCTGTGGATGAATGAACATTTGTTGTGGTGTCACAACAGCCTCATACATTAACTTCTGCTTTTTCAAGACTTGGCACACTCTGTCTAGCTTATGGGTGGCTCCCACATCACTTTGGTTGATGATGCCTTCCACCAAGTTCTTCACTTGGTCTGCCCCAAGCATGGCTCAAATCTCTACAGGCAAGTGTCACACCTGGGTAAACTTTATCATTAAGCCATGCATGCCAGCTTGCTTAGTGCTTGTTTCTTTGCCAGTTCATGAAGGTGGCAGCTTGAAAGACAAACAAATCACAGGTTTGCTTGGATAGCCAAGGCAGGCCAAGACATGAAGCCAAAGGTGGCTAGTAAAAAGTCACAGGTTTGCTTGGCTACCTTCAGGCCAAGACATGAAGCCAAAGGTGGCTAGTGTGAAAAACTTTACATTGGCAGCCAAAACAAAGCAACAAATTGAAAACATGCAGCCAAACATGGCTACTGGTAGAACAATACCTGGTGCCTGTACAGCATTTTTTTTTACCATGCTCAGGTGGGAAAACAGCCAGTAGGTGAAATAAACACAAAACATCCTTAGGGAAAATTAGCAATTTTTCTGTTCAAACAATGTGTTTTTAGGTCAGCCAACCTTGCAAAAAATGCTTTGGACAATTCTTTTTTTGGGCGCTAACTTTTCTAATTATTTAGGTTTTTTTAAAGAAAATTAGAACAGTTAACTAAAAATTACATTTTTTAGTAACTCCGGTAACTAGTTATTCAAGATATAACTGTTTAACATACCTTTAGCATAGGTTTACCACAAGCCTAACACCTGCTTAGTATGTTGCACCAACCTTGTTAACCTCTAGTATTTCCACAGCCCATCAAAGCACTATGTCTTGATCAGGTTTGCCTCACAATTGTAGTGGAAAACCATTGTTGTCGTCATCCTCGACGTCGTCGTTTCCGACTGGTTCAACTCCTCGTCGACCCCCCCTCCGGCGCCGCTGCACTTGAAGCACTTTGGCCCTCGGGCACCCAATCTCAACAAGACTAATTAATTACAGTACTTTTCAAAAAAATGACAACACACCGACAAAACCCGCTTTGCGTTGCCAGTTCAATATAGAATCATGAAACACGTGACAATGACTTGATGCTGTGGCGCTTTGCTTTTCTCCTTCTCTTTTTGTTTTTGCCTTTTGCGCCTTTCTAACCGGCTTTTGTTTTCTCATGCCGCAGCACCGGGCACACTTCGCCACCTTTCCTTTTCAGATCTTTGAAAGATCTTTCTGCCGCAGCGCCTTTCAGGTCTTTCAGAAACTTCTGAGTCGCCAGTCCCTGAGTCGTCATCGACCAGGAAATGATTGCCGCTCCACGACGGCTCCAACAAAACAAGTAAAACAAAAAAATGCAAATTCATTGGCCAAGCTGCTGACAACTCCCCGTCGTCGTTGTAACCCGCGCCGGGAGCGATTCTAGTCGCTTTATCCTGTCGGTTAGTAGCTGGGACGGGGTTCGAAGGGGGGTCAGCATGGTGTCGAGCACCTTGTGCCAATCTAGTCCGACTTCGAAAACCCTGCCTGGGCGGGGAGGAGTGTGTGGACATCAGCGAGCTGCTGGCCGAAGATGCGCGGCAGTCTATTGGGCTGATACCTAGTTGTACGCTCCACACTTCTTGGAGTATCGGGTGGTGGACGTCCAAGAGGAATTTGACGGTTTTTTTCACTGCTATAGATAGGCGAACCAGTTTGTGTTTTGCGTATTCTCCTTCGGTTTGTCCACCAGGTTGAAAGCTGAGCAAAGGAAGCCGTTGGCATGGTTCCAGGACTTGCTATGCAGAACCGGCTCGGCTCTCTCACACTCGTCCGGGTCCTTCACCATTATCTCACCTTCTGTCTATTCGAAGAGGGTGCACTTGGACGCGTAGACGTCCATAAATTTGTCTCCGGCTGCCTGGCCGAAGTACACCTGCTCTGGCAGCACATTTATGGGTGCTGCAAAAGAACTGCATTCTTCCCCCAAGCAGTGTGGACA
>CAXAMN010005158.1:8679-29401 GCA_963970005.1 Durusdinium trenchii | reverse complement strand
CCACACTCACTCTCATCCACACTCACTCTCACTCACTCTCACACACTCCCTCACACACTCACTCTCATCCACACTCACTCTCATCCCACACTCACTCTCATCCACGCTCACTCTCATCCACACTCACTCTCACTCACTCTCACTCTCACACTCACTCTCACTCTCACTCTCGCACTCACTCACTCACTCACCCACTCACTCACTCAATCGCCACATCCCCACCTTCATCACCACCATCACCTCTCTGGACCCCATTTTGTCTAGATCTCTAGACTTTCTGCTTATAGACCTCACACACACTGTTTGAGGTCTCTTGCCGGGATCATTGAGCATTGCGTGCGTGCGTGCGCGTGTGCGCGCGGGCGTGCGGTGCGTGAGGTGTTGTGCGTGTGGTGCGGGGGCCGTGCCGGGCCGGCCGGGCCGGGATCCTGCGGATACGCTCAGTGCCCCCAAGGGCCTCGTCGGTGGGCGAAGCCTGTCAGTAGTGATTAGTGGCAACATGTGTTAACTGTCTGTAAACATGTGTTTAAAAAAACTGTTAAACACTTTCAAAATATGCTATAAAATGTTATATATATAACATGTTAAAACTGCAAGAGATGGTGAAAGTGGATGTTTGGTTCTTTCAAAACCTACGTGTCGCAAAGAAACACTCCTCCCTCTTTGCCACGTTGAGAGAAAAAAACACGGGTGTATCATGTCATGTAAACCGCTACGTGTGGACCTAACCGGACGAACCGATGCGCCATGTGTTCAACCAAATCTCCCACAACATGGCTTCCACGTTCCTTTAGCAGTCCAACGACCATTATATACGCACACGACCTTTTGGAGCCCGAGGTGGTTCGTTCTAGATATTTCCACCAGGATCAATCAATGGGTGTTCAATGGAGGTCCATCAGCGTGAGGATGAGCTCCCATGGGACACCCATCGGATGACCCAGGTGCCTCTACGATCGTGTTAAGGGAGCTTGAGAGTCAGGTCACCAGCGGGTACCAGTACCACCCTCTCGTTTCCAAGTCTTTATTTTGGCATGAGGGTGTTGGCTGTCACTGGATTACGCACCGCAGTAGTACTCTTTGGAAGGAAACCGTCACCTATTGTAGAGTGTTCTATACAAACATATTGGAACAACAACAGTCGTATTGATGAATACATATAATACATGCTATTTACTATCGTTTAATTGACTATAATCAGTTTGGAGTTCAGTTTGGATACATGTTTCATACACCAAAGGCTGATTGGAATCCCCTCTCAGAGGGGATTCACATCCCTGACTCCCTGACACATAGGTTTCACAGCTCTTTGCTGATTCGGGCAGCCCGACCGTACGGCTGTCGCAAAACCTGGCGGAGGGTCGCCCGCAGGCGACCGGTGGGTGTGGCGAATGAGCACCGGTAGCGGCGGTTGTGAATCAAAGCGATGTTTGGCGAATCTTCTGACGGTGTCACGCCAGTGACTTCCAACTGGGTATAGTATGAACCAGTCCCTTGACAATCAGGGATCGATGCCAGGTACTGGTGAATCTTCGCGACTCTGATACCAGGTCTCCCGAATTCGAGTGTCAAGGTTTGAAACATGCCATTGACTGGATCAAAATGGATCAAAACACCTTTTCAAAGGATGGTTCCTTAAGGGATCAGTCTCATTCAGTCTCTACCAACATCAAAGGTCTCTCCTCTGACACTTCTCCAACCATCTGACACTCTCAGTCCTTCCCAAAATCAGTGTCACGTGAACGTCGCATGCCATGGCGCCATTCCCCAAACCCGACACAACCACCCCCTATACAGGTCAAAGATCTCATTTTACTGGACGGGGTCAGATCAAATACATATACCCAAACACGACCTCCATGGGACTGGCATATTGACCTATATATCTTGGGGTGGTTGACCCGGTGGTTGACCTACATGTCATGCCAGTCCGATAGAGTGCCTGAGATGAAGCGGACCAGCCCCAGGGACCTGGACACAGTCCCTGAACCTGTTCCCCATCCCGACGAATCGAGACGCAGCAATGAAACCCAGTGGGGACGGAGAGAATCAATGTCCCTCCACTTGACTCTGGTTGAATAGTAATATTCCGTAGATCGTTGGGTCGTAATTTACTGTTTCCAAATTCTTTGAAATAAAACAAACATTATGTGAGGTCTATGAATTTTGTATGCTTAAGACGGAATCCCGCTCCCGTCCATATCCCACGACATCCCGTCCAAGACAATCCCACCTGAAAGACATGTTGTTGTCTAATCTAGAGATATCCACCATGTAGGTCAACATCATCCGGGATCATCATCTGGATCTAATCCCACATCATCCGGGTTTGCCCAAATCTATAGAGATATATCTCCCCCAGTATCTCCCACACTGATGACCCACCCGAATGATTTGACTCCTGGTCTCCCCCATCTCGCGCCTTCGCATCGACTTCAAAGTCCTCAGACCGACACCGACGACCGTTCTCCCGGTCGCTGATGGCGCCACCGAGGAAGTGTCGTCCCCGTAGAGGACGGTAGTGTTTGCTGGTTTACGATTTAAAAGGTGAGTAGATGGCACCATCCCCCATCTGATAGAAGATAGAAGGGCAGAATGCCATCTACTCTGAATCCATTGTAATTGTCATGTAATTGTCATGTAATTGTCATGTATATCTTGTATCATCTTGTATCTATGTGGTGTTTCTTCTATGTTCGACCCTTAAACGCGGTTTCGCGACAAACGAACCGGAGCAGCTGCCTTGGTCGGTCTAGCGATAGCTGTGTCGCTGCATGACAAACAGTGACCTTCGAAGGAGCAGATCTCTGTGATCTTCGAAGGCGCATGAAATCGAACTCGTCATGGGGCTCGGCATGAGGGCTGGCAAAAGGCGAAATGCATTGGTGTCTTGGAAGGTCGCCAAGGCTACTCAAACACTCCATGAAACAGCCCTTCTGCCTCAAACTGCTCCAGGAGAATCTCCTATACCGGAAACCCAGTCCCAACATGTCCCAACCAAAAATGTTCATGGTTGTTCTCGCGTATGTCCAACTGAGATCGTGAAAACATCGGAAGCTTCCAGGGGAAAAACATCAATGTGTTTCTCGTTGGGCTGGGTTTCCGGGTTGGGGTGCCAAACACCTCCACAACATCCGAACCACCAATTCAACTCCGAACCCCTCCCCCCTCCCACTCCTCCTTTAAAGGCGTTGGGATCTGGCGCGGCGGGCACGTCTCGACCGACCGCGGTGGTTGGCGAGATCTGTTAAGGTCTTAACCAGTGAGATTCACCAGATGATGAAGATCATCTGTGAAGATCCAAACTGTTAAACAGTTAAAGAGTTCCAGGTTAAGATGCTTCATCATCAGTCTCTTGAGATCCCATCACCAGAAATCCTACCCTTTATGGTACGCAGGCACGCAATTTTGCGGCACGCTGGTTGGTGGCAGTGGAAGACAACACTCTCAATGATAGCATTCAAAAGCATTGTTTGTTCCTGGTCGCTTTTCATCTGTATATCAAGTGTCAAACTCTCAAACAGCATCCATACCGGAAGCGTTATGTCAGAATCGACGTGTCCACTGAATATACTGTAAATAGTTCTATCAATCATTTGAACAACAACAGTGGCCCATGCCGAATGCAGGTTCTCGCTCAATTTCCATGTCGAGTCTACGAATGGCCCGCACCATGTATGACAAATAGGGGCTTTCGCATGCGAAAGCAATCTACACTCCCGAAAACTCACATAGACCCTGACGTCCTGGTCCCATGGAAGACTATTTTCCTCTACCAACCAGGGGTTGTCAGGTTCCATGTTAGTCTTCCAGGGTGTATAGAACATACCAAAACCAACTCCAGATCGCTCCACACGGTCGCTCCTCGTACTTCGCCCAAAGCCACTACCAGGTGGGGTGGGGTGCGATCAAGGATAGCTAAGTACGAGTGAAGCAAGAAAAGACTAAGTCATGCATACCAAAAAATACCAAAAAATACCAAGACATACCAAGAACATACAAAATATATCCAAGAACATTCACAGAACATTCGTGCGATCCATGGAGGAAGTCGGGGTGCCCCCCTGTCACATCCACTCACTTCGGGACTAAAAGCCACTCCCTTTGTGACTCCTGGTATAGCTATTTTATGCTATTTTGTAACTAATTGTGACTGTTGAATTAAATACAACCGGTTGTAGAAAATGACCTCTTCAATATTGGCCGTTGGATTCAACAGTTTCCCTATATAAATGGGCAAAACCCAGCTCTTTGATCCAATCATGATCCGACTCTTGATCTGCCAAACGCCTCCAATAAATCTCTTCAGCTGCAAACCTCTCCTAAACCAGCTAAACCAGCTTTGATGACCATCGTCCACCGTGTGACCTTCGCCCACCCAACGGGTCGTAATCTCCTCGTCCCGTCTCAACGCCCGGGAAACCGCCTCTCTGACCTCCCGGCTTCGCGGAGTGCCCGTGGCGGTGCTGCCTGTTCCGCCGCGGACCGGGCGTCGAAGAAAACGGACGGGAGCAGATCGCCGGCGATTCCGCGCCAGGTTTCGCCGGCGATAGATCGCGCGCCGTGGTTTTGGGCGGTGGTGGACGGGGTGCGGGGCGGTTTATACAATGGGTGGGATAGGGACATGGGTGGTGTTTTTGGAAGGGTTTTTGGGAGATGGTCAAACAAACACAGATGGAGCATATGGGTTCGGTAGTTGGTCGAAACTTCAACCCTCAAGTACACCTCCTAAACACATCCCAAACTATTTGCAGTACAAACATATTTAGAATGAACAATCAAACGCCGACAAAACACATCAAAACACCATGAACTTTGAGTGATTGGTTGTGTGCCACACCGATTTCCAACAATGTTCTACACATAATGTCCAAATGTAGGCATCCCAGGACCACGAACAACTATACAACCCACCACTACATGTGACATTTGAACTCAATTTCTAGTCGGTTGAGTCCAATTCGAAACCTCCCTTCCCAAGTCACTGATCTCTTTCCTTTCCGCCTCGTTCGGCACCGGGAAGTTTCCAAGGTCCCAGAACCCAAGAACCTCCACTGTCCACACCGGCAACGGCTGCCACCGAAGGTCAACCCAACATACTGAGTGGTGGAACGCGCCCGGTGCGCGTTATCCGCACGGACATCAACCAAGAAGCTTGTGGTTCTTGCGGCGTAGAACCCAACATGCTATATTAAAACAAAGGAATCCATTGGTCCATGTCCAGTTTGCACTTGCCTAGGTTATTGAAGCCAACATGCTACACGAATACAAGCAAAACAGGTCCTTGCCGTTTGGTTGCCTCCAGATTGCGACCCGCCTAAGCTCGGCTGGCTCAGCGCAGCAGCTTTTCCCTGCATCGTGCGTGCTCAGCGGAAAGTTAGCTGCACCCCACAAGCATGGAAATGGACACTGAAGCATCCTTGATTTTTGCAGTGGCAGCAACTGTGAAGACCTACCTCCAAAGTCCAAGCAACACATAAACACGGACAGGCCTCCCAGAAAGATCTGTTCCAAACCACTTTGCCGGTTGTCCAACTGACCGTGCCAAACGTCAACGTCAAGCTAGCTTGAGTCCATGTGGCAATGGCACATGTGTCAACACCTTAGCAACTAACAATGGTTTCAGACTAGATGGCACTGGCACCCATGATGTCTTAGACAAATGGGGTTCACAAAAAGAACAAAACCTTTGACCTTTTGGGGATTGTGCCGTCTACTCTGTAACAATCGTACTCCGTCCGACTCACTAGGATGGAAGTGGAGTTCCCCACGCGTACGGACGAATTGGGTCTCATCACATCTAGCGGGCCAATGCGGGCCATGCATGACCATGCCATCCACGCAACCATGATGCCATGATGGTTTGCAGGGAGAGTTCTTTTTGTTAAGTAAAGCTTGATTTGGACCATCGGAACTGGAGGAGTGGCCATTTTTAGATTGCGGTTTGGTGGAAAGAACGAGTTTTTCTGGCAAGTATTACCATACCCAAGGACACCATTCAATAGTGCAAGGTTCGCAATGAAGCCCGGAAACCTTCACCCACCGTTGATGGGATCCCAACTTGCTTGGACTCTGAAAACCCAGCCTGCACTGCCTGCACCACCTAAAACACCCTGATCGGAGCCTTGCCCCAAATCCCCCGTAGAATCCTGAAAAAACTCCACCGAAACCTTCTCCCCTCTTGGCCACAATGAAAAGGATCCTGGCCTCCCAACCAGTCTTCTTCACCTTCCCAAGCTGTCTTCCATACCAGCTCTTCCCGAAATACGGATGAAAAACTGTCCAAAGTCATTCAGCCGTGTTAGAATCCCCACCATACAGCCTCATCTGGAGCCGTCAGGATGGGCATCATTGGACGATCGAGGAATCGCCTCTCCTGTCCCAGCACCCGGCCACGACACCGCCACCTGTCACAGACCATTTTAATCTCTTGGATGTCAACGGCCGATGTGCTTTTAAATTGGTCGACTGCCAAAGAACCGAGTTGCTTTGCTTTGCGGAACTTGCGGAACGACCTGTCCCCCAGGGCGACCTGTCCCGGAAATCAACATGCTTGGTATGCGCAGATCGCAACCGCAAATCGTTCCGTCTTCACATCAAAGGATGTGCATGACCCCCTCAACAACACAAACACACACACACACACTTACTTGGATCATTGCTAAGAGCTGTATCAGTTTGGACATCGCTGAGTGCTAGTTGCTGAATACTTAGCACTTGACTTGCAGAACCGTAATAGTGAAGGGTCGGAAACAAGGATGGTTCAAACAAAGACGCATTCGCACTTTACCAACGAATTAAAATGAGGGGTGGCCATCAGCTGCGTCTTACACAGCGCCCAGATGCACCATAGCAGGTACGTTTGCACGTCCATACTTTCACGGTCTTCGTTGGCTCTGGCGTGAAAGTGGACCCAAAGCCCCCTGCCTATTGTACATGAGAATGCAAAGCTTGAATTAGAAAGAAGAGCATTGTGGTCATGTTCCTTTGGCACAGGAATTGATACACACACACACACAACAAACCGAAACCACCGCAACCTTGACTGAAAATTACACCTGACACCTGAAAAGCCTCTAGCAACGAGCGAAAACCTGAGAGAAACGAAAACCCTAGAAGGAGAAAAAGAAAGACCGTGCATGAAGTACTCAGTGTGAAACGGACGAGTGAATACTTAGGACTTGACTGAAAGTTAACCTGGAACCTGAAAAGCCTCTAGCAACGAAGAAAGACCTAGAAAACGAAGAAAACCGAAGGAAGAAAAGCAAGACAGCAAACCCGTCCTATGAATACCTAGCTGCATGGCATGAATCCTATCCGAAAGCATCATAGTTTATTACTTTTTTAAACGGCTAGTGCAATATGTTGGAGCAAGCGCGCCAGTGTGTGTGTGTGTATGCACACCTATGTCGTGTGTGTGTGTGTGCGTGTCACCACCCATCTCCAGGAAATCTACTCTACTTCACTAACTATACTTTAATTCGACTAATGTTGGATCTTGATTAGTAAAGGGCCCCCCCTCCCTCAAACAAATGGAGGAGCCTCTAAAATAAACTACCACCAAAACAAATCTGGGTTCCTGGGAGGATTCCTTTTGCAATTGATTGTAGTCTTCATTTTCCTTTCTGAAGTTCTTTGTCATTAGGTATTCTTTGCAATCCTTTCATACTGCTACATAAAGGATTGATTAAGGAATTGATGGCTTTAAGAAGCTGTGAGTTTTGAAGAAGAACTATAGAAACCTATACTTATCAATACTCTCAGCAAGCCAACCATTGGCTTGGTAGTATTAAGTATTAACTTGCATTGCCACAATTTTCAACAGCAGGGGGACAGTGGACGGCTATCACTCACTGCCCAACGAAGACAGTGAGAGTCTGGTGGTGATATCCAGAGGGGATGCTTTCTGGACGTACCTCTATCAATTTAATCTCACTTGCTGATCCTGTTATTCTAAGTAGTGCTCAACGCTGTCTCCTATTGTTGTGCAGTAAAGGGCTAGTGCACTCGTCTAATGCAGTAAAGTGCGAAATGCTCTTGGGACCACCCTGAAACTTGCTCACATAAACCTTTTCTCAAGTGTGTCGACTATCAAAGGGACCCCCCAGTTGAGAACCTCTCACTCGCAGTGTGTCGCTCTCCTTCGCGTGGGCGCTTGGGCAGGGATGGCGTGTCCTCGACTAGGCACGTCCTCGGCCCGCTGTGCCGGCCCTGCGAGCTTATCGCAGACCCATGACACACCTGACGCGCCGAACTCTTCCGCTCGCCGCGCGGTATGGGTCTGTGGCGTTCGATGGAGCTTTGGGTTGACATCCCGATGGTTGGAAGGGTCCGTGGCTCGCCCCGAACGCCAGGCCCCCGAAAAATCTCGCACACAGTGATCAGCTGTGATCCGGGGTCATCCAGAAGATCAGAACACATCATTCAACCACGATCACTGACTTCCCTTCCATGTGAGGGCTCGTTACTCTTCAAGAAGGAATCTTTGGTACATTGATTGGGAGAAGACATGCATTGATTGAAGGCCAAGGCGGCCGAGGCATTCAAGGACGGTCGCGAGTGCTCCTGCCTTAGAGTCCCACACCCCGAAGAACAGACTCGTGCTTAGGTAGCGACTGAGGGAATGAACCAGCCCTGTAGATACGTCAAGATCCAGCCACCCCTCTTCCTTACTATCCCAAACACGACCTGTCTGGGACTGGCAGATTGACCGTCCCATTGACCTCAGTTCAACCACCCCTGGACAGATCGGGTCCCATCGGGTCCCAGCGCACGAGTCCGACGACGGGGTCGGGCGGGTAGGGGTCGGGGTCGAAAATAGGGGGTTCATGGAACCAAACCCTGGGCTTTTTGAGGGTTAGAGCCAAGCAGCAAAGCATCCAAGGCAGTGATCAACGGGTCGTGACAAAGGGAAGGCCCCCCAATGGAACCCTCTGGATCTCCATTGAACATCATTGAACACCCCTTGGAAGGTCCAGGTAGTCTGTGAACTCCTAGAACACAGACTTAATCCACTTTTCATCCAGGACTTGTGCCAAAACGACATGATTTAAACCACTTCTCGCGCGGATTGCCCCCCGGTGATTTGATGGAAGCCGGGGATTTACTCTATATTATATATACGTTTATAACTATATACAACAAGTAGAACATCCTCAAGGTTCCTCTCAATCTTCCAGATCCATCCACAAAGGCAGAGTCCCCCAGATTTCACTCGGGAGCACTTGGATTGCACAAGTGCGACTTTCGGTGTGGTGAACACACCCCTTCCATCCCCTTCCTCAAGCACAATCTGACCCTCTGCGCAGAAGACTCTCTGCTCCAAAGCACCCCCAACAATAACCCAAGCAACTACTAACCCTAAGAACCTATCACCAGAACCTATCACCTCAAATCCCCATTTAAATAAAAAGAACGCACCAACTCTGCTATCAATCTGCCACTTGGATCCACCAAATCCACCCGTTCTCCCCACCCCCGTTCTCCGCCTGGCCGCTCAGAGATCCACGAAGCTCTCGGTCCCATCGAGCCAGAATCGTCCCATCGAGCCACACCGAGCCCCGTCCGAGCGGGTCGACGGTCGAGCGCGGCACCGACTCTCAACAGCAATTGCAGGCACCGGTTGCGTGTGTTCCATCGGTGTCTCTTGAGTGAAAAAAGCAGGGGTTCCAGCGCTTCGGTGGGGTGAAGGTGGCAACTCTTGCGGGTTCAGAAGGCTTCCACCGCTTCTATATAAGCTAGGTTGGTCTTCTTTTGCTTTTCATCCAAAAAGGCTTGACATGGCACATCGTAGAGGGTCCCATTCAGAGCTTTGAATGAAAGAGCTTGGAACCCAAGTGACGCCGGACGCCGGAACCGGACCCAGGCGATGAGAAAACGTGGAGCTGGTGAGCGATGCGATGCCTCGTGCACGGTGCCAATACAGGAAGACAGGTGGCAGCTGAAGAGTGCAAGATAGGTACGGGCGCCCTATGGCAACATCGAGTTGATAGGTTCTGCCAACTATGGGATTTGAGGTTCTGCCAACTAGGGTTCTGCCATAGTTCTGCCCATCTATTTTCTTCGAAGTATGTTCAATGGATGACCAGGTCCGGCCAACCTTTCAACGGTCGAACGGAAGGCCAAGCGAACTGGTTTTGTGTCTCTCTTTGAACTGTTATAGGTCTTGTGAAAGGAATCCCGAACAATGTGGTCAAGCGAAGAGAGTCTTCCAACAGGAGTATGTAAGACCACAATTGTATCCAAACAACATCCAAATCTGTGGAGGAGTATATATATATATATTATATATTTAGAAGTTTGATGTTGTTTGTATATGCTCAAAAGTGCACCTAAAAAGCCTCCAAATCTGGCGACAGTCGCCCCTTTTTGAAAACCGCCAAGCCAATGTATGTCATCCATGGGTGGTGTATTAACCACATTCATGGCGGCTTTGGGGGCTTTGTGTTGGCCACCCTTCCATCAGATTTAGTACTGATGTTCAAGTAATAATCGCGGCTTGCTCACCGTGCCTGCGGAAATACGGATGAACTACCCGGTTTTGAGCCCGGAGCCCAATGGGAATTGAATTGCGTAGTGGCTCCACTCAACACTGGACATGTATGCACTCTGGTATGCGGGGGATTCTTTTGTGCATGTTCTACCATGCTGCCAAATCTGTTCCAAGACCAGGTACACTGCCTGGTTGGTGGCTTCATTGAAACATATATATATATATAATTATACAACTATTGTTATACAGTCAGTGGATGTCAGTGGGTTCCATATGGTTCAATCATCCTAGCCAAGGTTGAACGTGAAAATGTCTGAAACAACTGCCAGCTACACGCCCGGGTCTATAGGTCTACCGCTGTGATCAAAGCGGGATCAAAGGGCATCAGGCTCGTCAAAATTTGAAACACCCGCAGCTTATGAGCGGGCCATCAGAGATTGGAGGTCGTCAGGCAGACAGCCCAAAAAGAAGAGCCGGGGCCATCTCCCCAACGACTTCCTGGATGTTCCCCCATCCAACTTCCGCTATCTTCCGCTTCACTCCGTGTCAGCCTCCACTTGCTCCGCCTTGTCCTGGATTGGATGCGGAGCCGTGCGTGGAGCCGCGAACACCAAGACCCGCGCCAAAACCGGGCTGAAAGAGAAGACCCCGTGGACCAGGAAAGAGACCTGGGTCGTTGCCTGGGAGGTCTCCCTATTCCAATACACACCCAGGTGGTTTTAAGATGTGTGAGTGAAGGTGAGTGCAGGGTCAGGATAGCCTGGAAACCCGTTCCCAACCAGAAACAAATGGATGGAACTCCCCAGGATCTCGAGATCCGCGTGTGTCCGATGCTTTCAGGATCTCAGGATCTCATACTGGAACAACCATGAACATTTCTGGTTGGTGGATCAAATCGGACAAAAGGTGCATGAAATCCACCTCGGTTGCACCACAGAGTGAGACCAGTGAGTGTTCATGGGCCGCCCTTGAGACCCGGAGAAGGTGTTCTCCGGAAAGACCGCACATTTTCTTCCCTTTGGGGATCCTCAAAGAAACACATGTAAACACCTATTGTGCCACGGAGTCTCCCAATAAAAATGGTTTCTCTTGGACCTCCCTACACTTTGTTTCTTTGGGGCTGAGTGGAGGAAGAAGGGGGGAGGGGTCTCCTTTTTGGAAGGTATCGGCCTGAAGGTCTTAGGTTCTACCAAAAAACAAGTCTAAGTTGATCAATCCAAAGCCTTCTCTGGTGCAAGTGTGGGTTTGGGAAGGGTGGGATTTGACCCACATCTTAGAAATTGAAAAAATAAAAAGACGGATGGATTCCCAAGGTACCGACCTGGTCAAAGAACCACCCCCCCGTTCTCCTCCTCGGCTTCATCCTCGGCCTCATCCTCGGCTTCATCCTCGGCCTCATCGTCAGCCTCGTCGTCAGCCTCGGCGTCAGCCTCGGCTGCGTCCTCATCGATGGCGTCGTCCTCGTCTGCGATCATTGCAGTACCATCGAATTCCCCGGCCACGTCCTCCTCGTCCTCAGCGGGGTCCTCGTCCTCCTTGGGGAACGGGAGGTGAGTGGAGATGGGCGGACTACATATATAGATGAATTTCTTTAGGGGCTGGGGTGTTCAATTGGACTGTGTTGTGATCAACAGTTTCGTTATCATGTTTTGTGATTGTTTGTCCATATAATACCCTTAGCTTCCAACCACCGATTTAATGGTTTGCGGGATTTTACACTGTATATGACAAACCAGGTCAGCCTTTCTTTCAATGGTCTTGGATGTTAGGCTAGGGCATACTTACCCTATTGGCAAAGCTTGGGGGTGATTACCTGCGATGAACTCTTTGGCTGCTACATCCATCGAAGAAAGTACAAGCCATTCATGGTCGTGGTATGGGCCAGGGTCAAAACATGTCAAACCTACAGAACCAATCTGGGGATGAGATGAACTGTGCCTGCAACTTGCACATGCAGGAGTTCACGCTCAAGAACTACACACAAAGACACATTCTCACCCTATCCATCTGCGGGACTCACCCTATTCTCCCATTCTCTCACACATTTCTAGAAATATATTTGCGGTGGATCAAAGCCGGGGGATGTGGGTTGACCACGGGCCATTTGTCCAGAACAGACTACCAGAGATGGTCAATCTACGGGCTCTGAACCACGGGGTTTGACCCATGGCGCCTTTTAACGCACGCACGCACGCGACGCGCGCGTGAAGAAACGAATCACACCACATCGATCGATGGTTCCCCTAAGAGCACTGCTGGGTGGGCCTCTGTCGGGCTCCAGGGGTAGCTCCTCAAAAGGTAAAACCATCTCAAACCATTTCCAACCCCACCCCAAAACATCCCCAAGCAGCTTCTCAAAGGGTATTTGGAGCCTTGGGGGTCACACAGAACTTCTGGAGCCTTTGGGGCACTCAAATAGTCCACCTCAAAGCCTCAGCACTTCTGAAGGTATTTGTAGCTGATGCCCCAGCCAGCGGGGCTTTAGTTTCACCCGCGTTCTCGCGCGAGTGGACGGTCTGCGAGTCTCGTCCATCTGGCTGAGGCTGATGGTGCAGGAGCCCGCGAAGGGGTTGCCAGCATTGGCCGACATGGTGCCACCCGTCAACTTGTTGAGGACCGGGCCTCTACATCGCGGATCCCCAAAAAGGCTCGAGATTCCACGGTGGTTGACTGTTGGGTTCTGATCGTCGCAACTCACGACGACGCCTGGATTCCAGGAATGCCACGCATTTTCACCAGAAACCCATCCATGGGACTGTCATCTGATCCGATCAGGTGGGGATTGGTTGATCCGGGGTCATTGTAGGCATATTATTCCATGGGTATGGAACAGTTGCATCTCACATACATCTTTACCGCAAATGTATGACCTTGAGGCAGCAGATTCCATCCATGGATGGTGGAGTCTCCAGTCAAGAGTCTTTCCCCAGAAAGTCACCTCCCAGAATACGCACTCAAAGCAATGCCTTTTCCCATCAACACCGGGGTCAAACAATTGCATGTGGGTCTGTAACCATAGTGCAAGTAACAGTCAACCACTGAAGCTGGATGAACCTCCTGGAGTTGGATGAACTGGAGTTGGATGCCTGTTTTCTCAACCAAAAGCCATCCTTTCCAAAAAAAACACGTCTCGGCTCAGCTCGTGAGAATCGCCTGGCACTTGTTTCGTGCATTTAAAGGAGCACTTGTTTCCATCATACGACCTCGGAACTCCGACGGCAACGCGAAGCGGGAGGGAGAGGTGGCCGGGAAACCGCTCGCCAGACTTCTTCCAAACGACGATGCCCCGTTTTCCACCCGAAAGGTTTGGTATACACATCTCCCCTACCAAAGAAATTATAAGTGGACGAAGAAAGTTGGGCCATTGCTATGTTTTGCGATGACTGGAGAATTGGTGATCACTGGAGAAGGATAAACCCCAGTGCCCTTCTATGGTGCTGGTTGCTACAAGGATTGTCAGTCATACTGGTCTAAATATATATATATATATATTCGGAGTTGTGGCGACCAGCATCAGGAGCACCAGAAATGAACCCACAAAGAGTTCAGCAAGTGGAGAAGAGCATACCGCATGCCCGCCAATTTCGCTCTCCAAGGTACACCCTCTGCCGGATCTGTTTCAAATCCCCATGTGTCCCTACCCCAACCATGCAAATGGCTAGATCAGAGATGATAAGAGAGATAAGAGACGCCCCCCAACAAGAACCCCCCAAAAAAAACACGAGCTTCGACCCGCGAACAGCGCTTTCGCCCGAGAAATCGATTCCTCTTCCCGGAAGAAGGCCACGACTGGGGGGGTGGTTGTGGGTCCTTGCGGAGGAGTGCGACCTCCTTCAGTCATCTACGAGGGAGTGATGTCCACGTGGAACAGCGAGCGTGGAGAACCAGGACATGAGATGAACATGGATGAACTATAAGCACATAAAGCAATCTACACTCTCTAGAACTAACATGGAAGTGGAAAATAGTCCCCACTGGGAAGGCCATTTCCTCTACAAACAGAGGGTTTCCCACTTCCATGTTGGTTTCAGGGAAGGGTAGAAAAGAGGAAACAAACAACTTTTGGGAGGTTGCCTATTTTGAGGTTGCCTATTTTGTTTATGAACATCTTCTTGCGTTCTTGACCGAATAGGGATCTCTAGCCACAGTGGCAACTGAATCCACGCCCAGCGTGTGTGATATTCGTTCAGTTGATAGCTTTGAGCAGTGCCATCGTGCATTTGGGGAAAATCCATCTGATGAAAAGGACAACTGCTCTTCGTCCTTCAAAAATTCACTGGGGTCCCGGGAACGTTTAGCATCCAGCATGGCTTCATTCATCATGCTTCAGGCGAGCGGAATATATCGCTTGATTTGCCTGAAACCTGGAGCGAAGGCCAACCGTCTTGTCCAAAAAGCCTCGTGAACAAATGTGAACAACTATTTCGAGATATAATTAAAGCCGTTGTAACCGTTGTACTCCTAATTAGATCTAAAGTTGCATAATCATGAAAGCTGCGGATCCAGACGTTCATCAACGTGGCAGTTGGATTGTTGCCCTGCTGGGACGTCATGCACACAATCCCTACCGGTTCATCCCGCCGCGCACCGTCCGAGTGACTGGCCCCGGTTCTTCATGCACCAGGCACTGGGGCCTTGGAGACTGGAGCCGAAGTAGAGGTCGTCGCAAGGCGCGGCCACCAAGCTCTTGGTTTTGGGCCCCTGCCAGCTCTTCAACTGCCCTTTCCTGCCGTTCCGTGCGCGAGTGGTGCACGCGCCGTTTGCGCGGGCGCGGGCCACTCGTGCCACTCGTGGCGTTCGCGGCCACGTGGTGTTCGCTCGTTCCGAGCTCCGTCCAAGGACCCACCAGCGACGGGGGCGGTGCAATGACGCGTTCTTTCTGTCTTTTTCTCTGAGTTCGAAGGTGAAGGGTGGCGATTCCAAACCAAGTCTGGATTCAGGTGGATAGAACCACGCTGGTCTGTATGGTCTGTACCGGACATCCATGTAAAGCATGATGACTTCAAGTGGTGTGTAGACTGACCTCAGGTGACCACGTCCATCGTCCGTCGCAGTCGGGCTTGAGAATCCATCCTACACTGCGGACACCATGGAGGAAGGAGTACAGGTGCCCCTTCTCTCACCTAAACCGGCCCCTGGATGGGAGGAGCCACACCACCCCGAGCTCTGTGACGCCTGGTAAGTGAACATTCATGGATTGTCTGGCACATGTAGAAACGAAGCCGTTGATTCAGCGAAAAATAAAGAAAAACAAACAGCGATGTGGGGTGTATCTTTGGTCGTGCAAGAACAAAGAACCCCCATGTGATCCCAAATGATTTTACATTCACCCCTTATAGATCCTTATAGTATAAAACATTGTATATACCCAAACACTCCAAATATCTCCAAATGTCTGACACATTTACATTCATTGACCCGGAAAAAGTGCCTCACCCCTGGCCCAATCTTCGCGTTGGAGTGCCAGGTTTGGTGGCTCACTTGCGGTCGCGCCCCCCTTCCCAACGACTCCACCCGACCGACCGTGAAGCACTCGGTGCCGAGACCGCGCAGAACCGACAGCGGCGCGGCGTGAAGGGCGGCGCGGGTTGTTGAGGAGGCTCAAATGCGGAACCGATCCGAGGTCTCCGAGGTCCGAGGGCCAGGGGGGTGGTGGATTTCAGGGGTTTAAGAGGGGGGTGGCATAGAGGCCATACGCGTTTTCTTTTCCAGCCACAAGATGCGTTGTTTTTTAGGATCTGAGGTTAGCGGGGTGGATATATCCATCATGTACATGGTCTGTCTTTTTCTTGTCTTCCATGCACAAAAGCACCTCCAGGCTTTTCTGGAGTGAAAATGAACTCCAGGGTGCTTTCGGAGAGAATGTCCATGTATGGCATATATATGGCATATATACCTACATTTGGGGTGGTGAAATGTAGGCATATATTCCATGTCAAGAGATATCTTCACCCACAAACGGTCTGCATTTCGTTCGCCCGAACACTTCGCTGCGCCGCCGTTCTCCCTCGCGCGACGAGACAATCACCGTGTCCCGCTGCAAGAGAAGCTGCAGCTTTGGCCGATGGCGCGACGCCCGCGTGAGGCTTTCTGGCGACACCACCTGAGACCGACAGGATCGGCAGGTGCTGAGCCCAAAGGGGCGTCCAATCAGGGGCATGCCTAGGGTAAGTCCTACCAGGGCAGTTGCCAGCAGAGTGCCATCCATTGTTCCAGACCGGAAGAACTTCTACGTGGACATGCCTTGGGGGAAATCTTGGGTTATCCCATAATAACTATACCTGCACATTCCTGGGACTTTGGAGTCATCGCCAATAATATGCTGCACCTACTGATACTATCACCAATCTCTTAGCGGACGAAAGCCTGTGACCACGGCTACATACCACAGCCTGCACCCTCTGAAACTACTTGGACTCAACGGAACCTGCACAAGGACCTGGAGACCGGACTGGACCGGAGAACAAGGGGGTCGCCGGAAGATGCCGGACGTCTCGGCGTCGCCGGTGCGGTGAACTCTCGTGCGGTCTCTTTGTGCCATGAGACTTGGCGGCGGTCTCTTTCAAGCAGGGCATTGGGCATGTCCTCGGAAAAACAAAGAAACACAAAGCACACATGGACATTGCGGTGTGATACTTCTTGTCCAAGGACTGACTGGGCAAAACGATGTTTCAAGGCCCCTAGATGTTCTCATGATTTCACGGCCCTATATATATATATACATTAAAATTAGTTGTTGACATGATTTCACGAACCAAAAACATCAACATCTGAATTCCTAAACTCGAACCTATAGAGTGCAAATGACAGCCGTCCCATCTGGGCAGATCTGAATTCACTTGAGGTCTGCCATCCCAACTGGCCAGATCTGGACTTCAGCCATCTGGAAAACCAGATCCTGAGTGAACCAAACCCCCTGGGTCAAAGGGAACAAATCCAGATCCCCTCGGCATTGGGGAACAGCTGGAGCCGAGCCAATCGGTCGCTGTCCGGCAGCACCGAACGAGACGTCTTGAACTCGAAGAACTCTCTGGTCGTTTTTGCCTTTTCACCCCTTGTGTCCCCAGAAAATGGGTCGAAGTCGAAGTATGACTTTGAGTTGTGATGTCGTGTATGGTGGAGTGAAGGTGGATGGACTGGGTATGTTTTGCAAAGACGATACGACGGATGACCGTGCTTCCTGTTCGTCCCCAAACAGGTCGAAACCTGCCAACCACCGTGGGCCCGTGCAAAACCTTGGGAGTCGACGTCGACTGCCTGGGGAGTCGCTCGACGCCAGGCCGGTGTCCGCTGGTGCATCGAGTCTCTGCGTCGTGTCGGTCGCGTCGGTCGCCGCCTCTTCGCTCCTGGGTTTGGAGCATCGGTGGTTCGGTGGTTCGGCATCGTTGTTTGCTAAATTGAATTCTAATTAAACTAGTAGTAAGAATGCTACTAGTAACAAGTGCCTTACTAGTAGTAACAAGAAGCTGTTAGAATTAAATTGAATTCTAATATTAAACTTAATTCTAATTACTATTTATTGTTTCTACTAGCTTCTTGTTACTAGTAGTAAGGCCCTTGCTCCTAGTAGCGATGCCAGGAGCCCCGTTCTTAGAACGTATAAAGGAGTTGTGATGGTGCAAACTTGCAACGACCAGGGACATACGTCCAGCCATCCAGTCCCATCCTTCGCTTCCAAGAGATCAGAACGAAGATCCTTCAAACACACCGTTTTCAAATACCACACTCGGTGTCAAGATGTTTCAAGCAAATGGCCGAAACCTAGGAAAGTGCAAGGCTTCAGCATCTTTCAGCATCTTTCCATGAGGAAAAACGAAGCGGACTGAAAGGACTGCCAGCTTTGATCGTAGTTCGTGAGAGTAAAGCTTTTGTACACAAAGAATGCTAAGTACATGCTTGTAGCATCTATGATATGTTCGGGAGGAGCTTTCTGGGACCCAGTTCCACCAAAATGCCGGGATAGCGGACCTAAAAATAAGTATTATACTAGCTAACATCATACCGGGGAAGTTTCACAGTTGATGGCACAATCCCCCAAAAGTGATTGATCCCCATCTGGAGGATATCTTGGGGTTTGTGCCAACTCTGAAACCACTGTACATGTTAGTAAGTGAAACGGACGTATGGGAGATCCGAGAAAGACGACCGTAGCAGGCGCCATGTTTCAGCCTGGTTGTTCGGTGTTTTGGTGTTCGCAAACGGATTTCTAAGACACTTGTCCATGTCCGCTTAATATGTTAGCATCTGTTTGTGCTTTTTGTCTCTCTCTATATATTACCTTTTATACAATATTATATACATAAGTATATAATATAAATATTACAATATAATGAAGGTCGATGAACGTCCTTGGAGTTGTTGCTCCATTCTGGATGCATTCGTTCTTAAGAACTGGACTGAAGTACCACACGACTAGTAGGAATTGCTCCGGACGACCCTCCCCCAGGATTCGGGGATCCCTGTCATGAACCTTCTGCTGTTTCAATGTGGAAGTCTGCGAACGTCGTCACTTCGACTGGTAGACTCTGTGTATTAAAATAGGGAGACCTCGCAGGCAGTTCGACCTTCTGGCAGGGTTCGAAACATCGAGGAAATCCATTGCGGCGATCGGGGGCCTCCCTCCTCATATATTCAAAGACACACATAACTCTGAGTCCAGGCAGTCCGGGTGACGATGTTTAAACATGATGTTCCTATATGTCTTCTTTTTTGACTGTAAACTTCGGAACTTGAGGAGCTTCCTATGCATTCCAGGAACTTCCTTTGCTTCGGTGGTGCCGAACAAAACTGAGACCTTTGCTTCGCTGTGTTTTAGGGTGTGTGAAACCGCTCGACCCAAAGAAAAGCCCGTTCGGCAGCTCCTTTCGAGTGCGGGGGTGGAAACCACTGAGCTGCAACTGGCTGTGGCTCTCAACTGACGTAGTTCGAGAAGAAGATAGAAGGACCACCAGAAGCAGGTTGACTGTTGATTCGATGAATCAACACACCCTGTCTACATATTTACAGTAATCAAGATGGTCAAAGACCTCCATATGGAAGGTTTTATCCAGGTGTTTTATGCATGAGTCAACATGATCCACAAAGCCAAGGATGCCAAGGTTCAAGGAGATCTTGCCGATGTGGGTCCCGCCGTAGCTGAAGTCCAAAGCAGCACCGGCAGCATTGCAGTTGAAAGAGCAGCCGTCCTTGTCGTAGGACCTGGGTGATGTTGCGCGGATGTCATTGCCTCAAAGCACAACCCCCCTGGTTCATCGGGGGTCAGGGGTATTTATCTATTTCTGCATGTAGTTCACCATCCAGTCAAACAATTGTGATATAAATACTACAGGAACATTATGAAATACCCCTATTGTACCCCTTATTGTCTATATGTACATCTGCCAAGTCAGGTGCTGAGCTTTAAAAAAGAACCTTCAGCGTGTCCTTTGCTCCAAAGCTTCACCGTTCTCGCATCAGAGTTTGCCGCCGCACAGATGGGCTTCCAAGCAGAAGACTCTTGGCATCCCAACATTGTACCACTCCTGGTACCATGAAGTACAATCTTCTTGGAATCATTGTACCATATTGTACCTATGATATCCCGACCTCCAGCTGCCTGATCTTTTTTAAATGCTCATCCGGAGGACTTTCCAGGATTCTTCCCGCAGAAGGACTTCGGGAAATTCCTGAAAATGGCTGATCGCAGGTCAGAAAAAAAAGGATGAAGAGTATAGGAAATAGCACTATCATAAAATACAAACAAAACAAACAAAGCTCCAAAAAGCAGCTGAGAAGTCATAATATCGTCCAGAAGTCATAATATCCGAGCAGGGATTGGCACCGCCACCGCCACCGCCAATGACAATGGCAGGCTGGGACTTGTGCTTTCGAGGTCGGCTCCTTGGCGAGGATTGGACCACATCAACACATGTTTGGGCAGCGGTTCAAGTCCAAGGGCATGCAAAGTCTACAAGAGGCATAATGGGCGTGCATCAAAAATCCATATTGGGAGACCTCGCAGGCAACGACCCCCTGGGAGGTTCGATACATAGACCCAAAAGCCATTGGTCGGTGCCAGGGGGATCTCCCTCTCAAAATACATCGATCTATACACATCTATATACACCGTCCCTAGGGATCCAAGTACCTCCGTTTCGAAGGTGGTACTTGGGTGGGTGCCAGGGTTGGCACTAACCACCGAACCTGAGGATATGGTTGGAGCCCTAGGGTATATTATACACCATATAAGCC
>CAXAMN010005147.1:322212-340973 GCA_963970005.1 Durusdinium trenchii | reverse complement strand
GATCCTGGAACAAATAGATGGCATCTAGTAAGATGTTCGAAAAAAAAACGACGTCCTTCAAAAGGCAGAGACACAACACATAAACTTAAACCCCTAGCACACTTTGATGGCATCCACACCCAAAACATAGGTCTCCGGTGGAGGCCTAGTGGTACCAAATTTCCAGAATTTTGTGCCAGAGGCGGGATACCATCAAAGTGTGATTCCCTATAAGTGGGAACGCCTTTGCCATTGATGGAATAAATCACGGACAAGTCCCGTATCGCCTGAAGTGCATCATTTCTTGCACATCGCAGTGCCTTTTTCTATCTTTTTGGGGGGGCTCTGGAATTCTTCAGTTCCAGAAACCTTTGGGTCACAACAAGATGCCCTCAAAAGCTGCACGAAAAGCTGCTTCTCGGTTTGAATGAGTTTGCGCTGAAACTCAGCCTTTTCGCTCGTGGCGGTTTCGCTGAAAGAGGAGCCATCAAGACCTGCAACCTGGCCTTAGAGGCGAACCGGAAAGAGGGTGGCCGGTGATGGTATGTGATGCTGTTGACGCCAAGAGATTCTTCAAACTGCACATTAAGGTTTTGATAGGTGAAATTATTTGAATCATGTCATTTCAGAAGAACCTATGTTTGGAGCTCTTGTTTTCCAGTGATCCACCTGATTCAGCCCTGCTTGCAGCTAAACATGTAGTTCATCTAATACCGAATTATATACTTATTGCAACATATTTTAAAACATGCCGCATCTACTGGCAGTGGACCATCTTCCGAATGCATATCTTACAAGGCTTGCCACGCATCCTGACAGGCTGCAGATCAGTACTATGTGCCAGTGAACAAGACCTGGCGACTGAACGAGCGCATGTACGGTGGTTTGACAGGTGCGGTGGTTTGGCAGGTGGTCGGAAGCAAGATGTTGGAACTAGAGTGGATGGAGAGTAGACGGCACAATCCCCAAAAGGTGGTTTATGTGGACCGGCATCTAAAAGACATGTAATTAGGGGGGTTGTGCCATCTACTCTTGAAACCGATGTAAATAATTGATAAGGGGACTGTCCTCTTCAGGATACTCGTTTTTCGGCAGAGTTGCTTGAAGTGGAACAAGTGAATTGTTAGCTGGAAAATGGATATCTCAAGAGAAATGACTGGTCGGCACCAACTGGATCCCCGATGTGCCGCCCCGGTGGGGTTCGGCTTGGGCGAAGCCACTTTGGTGACCTGAGTCGAAACCACTCGCTCCCCGCAAGTCAGGACCTGCTGGGGTCTCAATGAATCAACACCCAAGTCGTGCCATTGACTCAGGTCACTGGCCTGTTCTTTTAAGGGTTGAACTGTTTGGGTTGTGAACGAGCTGCCTCCAAACTCCAGAAACACCTGGGATTGGCTCACCTCCGACAGCAACCTACATTTCAAGCAGCGCGTTGGCTAGGTTTGGACAAGAAGGAGACTGTGTTGGCCTCAGCCGGCCTACATGAGTTGTGGAGTAGATGGCAGGAACTTCCTTTTCTTGTGATGGGAGCCTTGTTTTGGAACACCTGTTAGAATTTCTGCCAATCGATTGAAACTATACTCGTTCACTAGTTACGTCAGGTCCATGTTGATGGAAACGCCTGGCAAAACCGCTTGGGACGTGGATCGAGACCGGTCAGGAGGAGTCAAGCCACAGAACTCCAATCATCACCGGTCAGAGGGCTTTGCTCCTCAAGCAATGTTGGCGATGCTTACCGGGGCAAGGACCTAATGTGCATCGAATGGCAAGGACCTACAGTGACCTTACAGTGACCTGCACCAACCTTCCAGCACATCAAGATTTCTACCCTTGAGTTCCCGGACCAATGGGTTGAGTTTATTCTTATCATCATTTAGCCATGGAGCTTCCTGAAGGCGCCCCTGTCACACGGGGCAGCCTTTCGAGTGCCTTCATCCCAAGGTCAAGAAGCATGGAGCAGATCAGGTGGGGGGCATTGGCACTGATGACCGCGCTGGGCAGAACCCTACCGACCCCTTTCGATCCTGACAGTTGGAGAAAGTATGGTCACCAGGGTTCTGTCATGAGCGGCTCAACCAAGCCATTTCACGTCTAGGAAGGTGCCACACCTGATCATGCACTTTGCCGTGCTGGAAAAAAAGCGGGGTTGGTGAAGCATTCCCTTGAAATCCCAGAACCACCGCATTTTCACCCCCGGCGCCTTTATTCTTCACGGTGTTTCCATGAGCACAGACCTCCAGAAGAGAGAGGTCCTCTCCAGGTGCAGATCTGGCGTCGGAGCTTCGACATTCCTCCACCCGCCCTGGAGAAGGAGGGAGTTGCTGGAGGTTTCTCCCTGAGGCGGCGTGCCCCAACCACCCAAAGACATCCAAAGACTACAGACTACATGTAGCCCATTGGAATATGAGGATTCATCGGGGGGCAGGGCCTTCGTTTTGCTCGGGGCAAGAAATCAGAAAGTGAGGAACCGAAGATTGACACGGCAAGCTCACACAAGTCAGTTACAGCAACCTCATAGCTCACAATGATCATATAATAGATGTGTTGAGAGAGAGAGAGAGGGATAGGCTTAGGCGTTTTCCTGATGAAAAGGATTTAAAAGACACAACTTCTCATAATTCCTGAACAGACCTGTAGTTGGGCAAGACAAAGGCGCATCATGCGGGGCCCGAGAAAGGCAGTGAGGGATGGGGGTCAAGAATTCTTAGACATCGTGACATCCTATGTTCTTTGTTTGAGCACTGGAGAATACAAGACATGTACGTCTGGAGAGAAGATGAGAGACGTAGTCTTGACGTGTGTGAACTCTCCGTTTCATGGAGACACTTCGAGCCTGCAGCGCCCAGGAGAACAAGTACCACCCATGCCACGAAGCCAAGTATGCAGACCTGGATCCAAAGGCGACGGCAGGGTTGGGACCCCCCGTTGAGATCGCCGGGTTGGTCCAAATTTGAAGGGAAATACCGCGGGTCTTCACCTCAGACGCTCTCGAGCAAGCGAAGGGGACCGGGGGGTTCAAGAGGAACATGTTTGGGGACAGAAGCTCAGAGCTGAATGGCCAGGAGCCTCGGAATCGAAGGATGGAGGTAGGGCGGTTGTGTGGCGATCATGCAGCACCCATGTCCAGTTTGATGGGGTTTCTTGGCCAGGGCATATTGAAGCAAATTTGCAGGAAACAGCTTGCGAAATGTTGCAAGACTGCGCGCGACTGTGTGTGGCGCTTGTGTTGTTTGCTTTTTTTGCTTGTGGACAACTGCTCCAAAGCTCGCTAGAGCTTTGTTATCCACAGATATCCACAGGTAAAAGGCATTGGTACGATTTGGTATGTATTGTGGTGTTCCTTTGTCACCTAAATGTGAAATGTGGTGATGTTGGGTTGCGGGGTCGTCATGAATGAGACCACGCTTGCTAGTGCGCATGGCAATATTGGAGGAAAAGGGCTCTTTGCCATGGCAGCCTTGTCAAAACTAGGAGACCCCCATCCTCGCAGCCTGGCAGTGAGATGGCAAATGCAAACATATTGCTAGATGACACTGGCAGAGAGACCTAAATGTGTCCGCTTCATTCCACTTCCAACGACCGTTATAAAGGACTTGATTGTTTCAGATGTATTTATATAGTTGTTCCTACTGAACGACTCTGAGACCACTGGGTGTTCCCAAAGGTGTCGGCCTCTCAGTGTGTTGCACAGACTAGGCTTGTGCGTTCCCCTCTTTAACCCATGGTTAACCGTGGGTCCTTCCATGATCCGGAAGATGCCACACATCACGTACATGATTCAGGGGAAGTCCATGTTTCTCAGGATTTCTCAGGACTTTTTCCAGATCCCTGCCCCACCGTCAGTGGGACTCTAAGCTGAGTTGCCGCGTCGTTCGGAAGCTCCAACGTTGTTTGGTCCCCGCGTGGTTCACGCCAGGACCTGCCAGACACCGAGTGTTTGAAGGACACCATCGCACGTGTGGCCCGGAGAAAGTGGAGGGGCTGAGATGAGCAAACCTGTCAGTTTCATGGGGTGAACATGTTGGCATGCAGATTTGGGCGTCCGTGTCCTTCTGGGAAGGGTTTGAGCTCGTGGTCATGCATATGTTGCAAGAGCCATTGGTGAGCAAATGTTGTAGTTGACCTTGGAAAGGACTTCACTAACCTTGAGGATGGCTTTGCAGCACTTCAATCACAAAAAAGAGACGGGGTTGTGGAGGATGGTTCATCACCGGCTATGCAAAATATGTTTACATGAGCATGTGATATTTTTGAGCCTTAGATGTTGATCATTACAGCATTAGTGTTGAACAGTAAGCGCAAGAGTCTCAACAAATGCTTTTGCAATTGCAAATGCACACAATTAGTTGAGCGTTGCTCGTTCAGAATCTTAGAAACCCGCCGACCCTATGCCCATGACATACACGTTAGTCCCTATAAGGCTAAGCTAGGCTAAGAAACAATGTGGGAACACGTCCGCCCGCCTGAAGGCTGGCCCGTTCGCCGCGTTCGCCCTGCAGGTGATGCCCTACTGGGAGGAGACCATTGCCCCTGCACTGAAAGCAGGAAAGACCGTTTTCGTGGCCGCACACGGGAACTCCATCCGCGCCATCGTGAAGATGATCCCTGGGCCTGAGATCAGTGTTTTTTTCCTCGGCCGGAGTTTTGCATGGGTTGCTTCGAAGCATGGGTTGTACAGTACATTTGACATTTGTCGGTTCGAGCTTGACATCCTCAGGATCGAAGGTCTCTCTGACGACGTGATCCCGGGATTGGAGATCCCGACAGGGACACCCTTGGTCTACGAGCTTGACAAGGAGAGGCCGGTGACAAGGAGGCTATCGACTCAGGGCGGGGTAGCGACAGAGGGTGTTACAGTGAATTAATAATTTCCTCAACATAATGACTCCCCATGCAACATCATGCAATGCTTTTTGCTTAAGGAGATGCAAGGGTCCCTTACCTTACTTAGCTCCCAAAAGGTGTTGAGCCCTTTTGAACCTCATTGCTTCGCATCGCAAAGCCAGCTCTTGAAGAAAGGCACTCAACTCATAAGGTGGAGTTCTCTGAAGGCTCAGCATTTACAACCAAGGCAGCTCATGAGTCTCCCTCATGTGAGTTCGTTGTTTTTAGTTTTCTATTGTTTGATTGTTCTACAGGGGCTACAACCAAGGAAGCCCCTCAACAGACATGCAACCATCGAGTGTTGAGAACTTAGTTGTTTTTCGGAAGGTTTGGCCACTTGGAACTTTACGTGTTGTGGTATATGTCGCTATAAACTAAGTTCTTGTTTGATAGCGTGGGTTCCCTTGAAATGACCTTCCTAGCGTGGGTTCAGCTGGCACAGCTGGTTTGGCTGCTGAAAAGCCCCAACATCCACCCCTTAATTAAGCTCCGCCACCCGCAGTGCACCTCTGATTGGCTGGATTTTGTTTTCTCTCTTCCTCGTATTCCATTTCATGAGGTCTAACCTCACGACAATGATACCTACCAAGTCAGGACCCTCATTCAACCGTCTTTAAAGATGAACCTACCTGCTACTGGCGGTGCTGGGACCTCATCATTCTTACTTGTTGACCACTCGATGGTCGAGCCATGGCTTTGTGCCCCATGTTTAGTGGGTTCACAAAATATAGAGGATCTCCCGACCAAAGGAGTATGGAAGTTGATATGTCGCACCCGAGCGCAGAGGAAGTCCTCATTTTCCCAACCAGCCATGACGTGACATTGTCCGCACCGGTCAAATGATGTCAATTGGGGTCGTCTTCCAGAGTAGGCGTGACATCCTCAACTGGCATCTACTGCTAAAATAGCGAGCAGTGAGGTGGGCCAAACATTTTAGACCCACCCACAAGCTTATAATGAAGTATGCATGAACAGCTTCCGCACTTTTACACGTGACAAGACCATCACCAACAACTGAGGGATACACTTCATTCATCCATGAAGCTCCTTGCTTGTGTGTACACTTGTTGTTCTTGCCAATCCAAATGGCCAGGACTTGAAACCCTTGCCGACCAGCCTGGCTGTGGAGCCCTTGAAGTTCGGGCGCTATTTGGGCGACGCAGCCCCTTCGTACCGCACCGGGAGGGGAGTCGAAGTGGAGCGGAAGGGGCGTCAAGAGCATCGGCGGAGTCACAGTTTCTCAGTACGGCACAAAAACATTGGACGAGAGAGACGAGGGGGAAAGTTGAGTGAAAGTTCCTAGCCTATGTGCGTTTTCTATGTTCCGATTGGCGGACATTCCGTTGGAGACACAGCTGGACACCGGGGTCTTTGGCGTCAAGGTGGGTTCGCCGGCAGGTCAAGGGTTTGAAAGCTATTGTTCTTTACCTAAGTTCTTCCAGAATTTACGTTTTGCAGGTCTTTTGGGCAAACATATCTGGACCTTCCAAGGGGTCTCCCATGAAGATCCTACAGACTCACCTGAGCATCCTAGCCGCCATGCCTGGGTGGTGGCCCAGATCCTGACACATCCTGACCATCCATAATTCATTTGCCGGCCAATTCTCTACTGCTTTGTCGGAAAGTTGTCAAGGTCCAGTTTCTGGAGGGCTTTGATTCTTGTCAGTGGTTTTCAACCATGGGCGGCTGTCCATGACCATCGAACTCCCCAAGACAGAAGAAGACTGGAATCGCTGATGCTGCAAAGCACTCAATCTTCCCCATCACCGGACCAAAACGCTCCCACCTCGCCTGAGGAGAAGATCCGGGCGGCCGCCGAAGCAGTGAAGAACCAGACCAAGGCGAGCCTGATGAGCGACCACCATCGGGACTGGCAGCCAGTGACCACCCCATTCATCCCGGGTCAACCACCCCAACATAGGACCAAGGTATTGTACTGGCATAGTGGCCACCCCAACATTGATGTATATATATATATACACATACAATTCCATACATGTTACATTGTTACATGTTGTGGATGTTTTTGTCCCCGCGACAAGCGCGCGTTTGGATCAGGCCCAGCGTCACATTTGGAATGTATACCCTCCCTGAAACTAATATGCAAGTGGAAAGCCCCCCCAGTTAGTAGAGGAACATGGTCATCATGGTCGTCCGAGGGGCCCTTTTCCACTTCCATGTTTGTTCCGGGCAGTGTACGCATGATTGTACCAGTCCCATGGAGTGTTACGGGACGGGTTCTGCTCGTTCTTTGGTGGGATTAAGGGCAGTTTACCCTCCCTCCAACAAGCATGGAAGTGGACAACCGCCTGTTTGTAGAGGACAATCGTTCGCCCAGCATGATTGTTGGAGGGACAGCTATTCAAGAAAGATTCTCATCCTTGGCGCATGGTATGAAGAGCTGGTGAGTTGAGACGATTCGAAGAACTGCGGAGCGAAGATCCAACTGCGGAGCGAGATGCGTCGATGAGCAAGATGCATCTCTCCAGGTCGGTTGAGACAGGACATCAGTTCATTGAGGCCGGGACACCTGAGGGCCGGGACAGGGGTGGGACAGGTTGGAGGGAGGGCAGTGTGGTGCAATTGAAAGATGGAAGACTTGGTTTGTGAAGAATCCTGCCAGGCAACTAGTGGAAGTAAGATGAAGTAAGGCAATCATTGGCAAGGGGATTGTAAATCTTTGGCTTCGCACCTGATTTCCGCACAATCGTCTTAACAACTGCGAAGGCATAGTTTTGGACGATGTTGAAGTTTCTGTGGGGTGATGCAACCCAGTCCGGCTTCTATCAGAGATAGAAAGTTCAACTCTGCGATGACAAACAGGTGGCCATTTTTCATGGTTCTTGATTTGGGGTTGCGTGGTAAGAGCAAACCAGGCGGCTTTGGAGGACTCATCAGACTCTGAATTCACGACAAGAAAGCCGGACGCAAGAAGTGAAACATAATCTGAATGCTGTTGAACTGGGCCAGAGATTGACGGGAACAATCGCAGAATTGACACAGGGCACATCATGATGTGCCTTGGGTAGATGTATATGGTATAGTGTACATACTGTATATGTATATATATAGAGAGAGAGAGAGATCTGTGTGTGTGCAGTGTGTGTATGTGTATGTATATATATATATATGTGTGGCACACCAGAGGGTATAGCTCAGGGCTCATATCAAGGGTCCACGGTGTTCTGCTTTGATAGTTCCTGCACGTGTTCAACGTTCCTTGCTGGCTCGAGAACAGGACGCCATAGACCCCATCTCCCCTGCTGACCCGTTCCCACAGACATTTGTGCTTGTTACCCTGCAGTTGTAGACAGCACAGTGGAATGGTGCAAACAAAAAAACACATCCACAGTCCAAATGCCCGATTTCTCTCGATTCTTAATCCATCGTTGTCGATACCCAAAACCCTGAACGTGGACCCCCAGAAAGCCATGTCACCCCCAAAAGATGTGACTGCTGAACAGACGCTCCGTTGACCGCAGGAGTCTCTCCAGCGGAAACTCGCAACTGTGTCATGGCTGTCGGGTGGGGTTGGAGGTGGTTTGAGGATTGAATGAAGAGATGTTGAACATATGTGTACTTGAACAGACTGACCATCGGGAACAGACTCAACCCATGCAGGGGCAATGAATCAAGAGCCTGTGATGGCCAACCTATATAATTAGTTGAAAGCTGGAGTGTTTGTGTGTTCAGTCTTTATCGTTCCTGGGAGGTCAATCATCAGGACCAAATGAACTCTTTCATATGAGGAACTGGATGGTTCAGGGCCGCATGGAACTGCAAGGTTCATGGGGAAAGGCCTTCCCAACGAGAGAGAGAGAGACATTATGTTTATCGATTCCGAGTGAAAGAAGGAGTGGAGGCGCCTTTGGTTGAAGCTTTTGGCCAGCAGCACCTTTCGGAAGTGCTTGGGGCGACTTCGGTTTGGGGGAAGGGATCATCAAACGTTCGACACCTGAGCCAGAGTTGAGGTATCAGCTGAGCGCGCGCTGGGGATTTCTTGCACACTTCAGACTCGAGCCAACTCCGAGCCGAGCTGCGCACATTCGGAAAAAAGGTGCAGGCTCCAACTGAGGAATTTGGGTACGTAGGTGTGACTGGCATAACAGCAAGGGCAAGCATATAATTAAGAGAGATTTCGAGATGCTTGTTTTCTCCATGTTGATCTATACTAATGTGAAAGCTCAAGTCCAATCCATTCGTGTAATATAGCATTTAGGATTTAGCACGAGGCGCCTGTTTTCAGCCAGGGAATGACGCCCCTGAGCAGTGTTGGAGTAGAGAGTGGCCCTGAATGGTTCCCATCGGGGCTAAGAACTTGGTGGAAGTTATCCACGAGTAGATGCTCCGATAGGGTCATATTCCTTTGGGTGATGGCAAACACGCACAGAACATTGCAGAACTAACAGAACTGATTCTGAGATCTACTTTTTCAACCAACCCTTACAAAAGCCTGCCCAGCGGCTTCCAAGTGGCCGAAAGTTCCAATCCATGCTTGCAGGAGATCACCTGCATGAGCAACAGTGTGAGGCGGCCGCAGAGGTTCCCCACATTCGCGCATGCGGTGCATGTTTTGGGGCGCCGAAGCGGGCGGCAACAAGAGTCACCTGCTCCACAATCGAGTTGCTGCCATTTAGCAGAAGAACAAGTCCTTGAACACTTGTCCATTTATGAGGGAGATTCATCTCCATGGTTTGAGCTTCAGCTTTGTGCTGACTGAAGCTATGTGTGCCCAGCCTTCGCCCAAACAAAGGATCCTGAAGGGTGATTCACCATGACCTTACCTCCTCCGAACTCAACCATTTCAAGTCCCGGTCAGACTGGACTGACGAACCCCGGCCTCAAGTCCAAGGTCCAGTTCAGGAAGATGAGTTTTGCACTCTTTGATGTCCTTGATGTGTGATCAGGTCCTCTTTTTTCCCCGGACCCAGACGTGGCCGTGGGGTGTCATGGTGGTGCGAGTGGACATGGAGAAAAGGGTGGTCGGAGGGTCTGCCTTGTTGGTCAACTGGGCGTTTGAAGGTTGTTGGAATGCCACTCGGCATGCCAAGGAACAGACCAATCATTACGATATATTACGACTACAATTGCAGCAGACAGACCAGGACGAAGAAAGAAGAAGAACATTGGCACTTACAAGAACAAGAACAGGACGTTCTTTTGTCATGAAGTTCACCCCTTAGACTGAACCACTGCCGAAAAAGGAGATCCTTTCGTTAGGGTCAGCTGATCCACGGACAGGTTTCATTCATTCAACAACCTTCGTGGTTCAACTATGTTCAATTGTGTGTGACAGTACCAGGACCATCCAAGGGGTGTCCTGGCTGGACTACCCCACACTACCTATAGGCTTCTAGGCTTATGTATGACAGTAGGTTTGCCTTCACTGTACTTTAATTGCACTTTGTTATGTTCATGCAAGCCAGTCCAATCCAACGGCCAACTCGCGTATCTTCTTTATGCCCGGGAGAAAAACCTTCTCCTTGCAACTGGTGTGCCTAGACTGTTCGTGGTTCGTTTGAACACGTTGGAAGCGACTTGAGTCTTCATACCTTAGGACTTAGGACTATGACTATATGATACTATATATATGGATCTATATGGGCAACCTGAGATTCAGCAAAGTGGTTTGCCGCAATGTGCAGCAATTTGTCCATTCTGTCAGGAATCCTTGAAATGCCCCACATATGAATCTTGAATTTTCTTGAAATACGTGATATGAACTATTTCCTAGTAGCTTCTTGTTACTAGTAGTAATGTTGAATTAGCAGTAATAGACAATGATTCAATAATAACTAAGCTTTTTTGGCCTGCCAGAATTTTGAATACTACTTTTAATTGCGTCAACATCCAGACCCCAAAATCTATAAAACAAATTGAAGAGTCAATCATACACATTAGACAATAGTAATAAGCTTTTTCTGGTCAGATCCCAAATTTGCCCTTTTACTGTTAATTTATCATAATTTATCCTATTTTATTCTTATTCTTCTTCTTTTGTGGGATCTTTCTTTTTGATTTTTGCCAATCAGATTTCTAAAAAACTTTGGCTAGCCAAAAGCTTTAGATTTCCTTATGCAAACCCTATCAAACAAATACACATATGTTCAAAGGGTACCCCTTTAGACTCCTACCCCCTGCAATTATAAACCAACCTACAATAATAAACACCCTCCAATTGGGGAATCCAATTGGGGAAATTGAGTTTTGAATTACTTTCAATTCATATTCCACATCCCCTCTGCCAAATGGCCTGGAGGTTATCTATTGAGGTTGAGAGTTTTGACCTACCCCGAAAAAAAAGAAATATATTTCTTTTAATAGGGGCGGAGGGGGGGTTTACTATTGCTAATTGAGCATTAACGTCCTTGTTACTAGTAGCTTCTTGCTGCGCTACGTTTTTCGCGATGCAGCGATGCACGAGTCTTACTGGTTTGAAAGCGTTGGATGTCTTACGTCGTCTTCCGCGATGCATTTGTTTTCTCTCCATCCTCTCCTGCAGGGAGACTACGAGTCGTGCTTGATGATCTCCAAGCGTGTGCTGGAAGAGGATCCCTACCACTTGGCGGCCCTGCCAGACGCTGGGCGAGGTTTTTGTTGTTTTGAATGTTCTTGGTGCAAACTGCCATTAAAGCCCAACATGGACACTTAAACTCAATCAGCCAATGTTTCGGACAAACACCTGCATATCTTGCAAAGCACTTGCCACTTCGTTGGTTTCTTTTCTGCAGCTTGGAAGGCTTGGTGTTTTTCAGCTGCGAGGTTCACATCTCTTCGCTGGTGATGCTCAACATGACTAATGCCTCTGAGCTTGACATGGCCGTTCGTAGTGCCCCAGAGCCCCCCGGTTGGTGAAGGTACAGAATACCGAAGCCGGAACCTAAAAAGGCGAGACTTTGCACGCCAGGAATTCATCCAGGCCACAACGGTTGGCCACAGTGTGATAGAGTTTGTGTCCATCCCAAGACGCGGCGCGTTCCTGGCGCCTGGAAGTAAAGTAGGGAGAGGTTGCATGAAAAGCATCCAAAGGCAAGACACACAATGCGTGCATGGAAAGCATCCAGACCAACTGAGGTTGTTTTCTATGTGGCCCATCAGTTGATGAACGCATACCCATCGACGGCCATTGCATGGTTCACAGCAGGCTTGCCTTCCAGGATTGGCAGACAAGAATGCAGTCCTTATTTGTGGCTATAGGTTTGTGGTACATGCTGTTTGGAGTTGGGGAGGCAATTAATGAGAGATGCGGAGATTATGCGGAGGGTGTCGGAGAGAATTATATATATCTCCTGCAAAGGAGTTAGAGTCATGTTGCATTGTCCTTGTTATCATGGGCTGCTATTGACTGAACAAGTTGGGCTTTCGGACACCTGTTGTGAGGAGAACTGATTCCTGTTCGGGTGTTCAATGGAGAGGCTAAGTCGTGGTTTACGTAGTGTAGGATGGACGCTGGTGACAGGTCAAGGTTTGAAAGGTGCTCCAAAAAGCAGCCAGAGCTTTGGTGCTGGTGTAGCATGCTTCAAGTATTTTAGTGGTTTAACATGTTTAGCCACATAAAACTGATCCGTGGATTCGATGCCGGGTGACCTCCTTTCTTAGACGAGAAGAGGGCATAAATCATAAATCTCATTCTTTATGCCACCGACACGCATGGAATGAGGTGCACAATTGCATGTCACAATGTGCAATTCATCTTCAGCAGGTTGCTACTACTACATGATCAAGAAGTTGCTTGACGAGTTTGAGATTTCTGCCCGTGACGTAGAAGTTCCGTTTTTTTTGTCACAACACAGCCCACCATCACTTTTAACAGGCTCCATGAGGCAAGTAAGATTCAGCCGCACGCATACGCAGGAGATCTCAGGAGGTTTCTTTTGGCCAATAGATGCTGCTAGAGAGTTCAGAGGAGATGTTTGTTTCATGTCCCTTCCGTGTTCCATAGTTGTACACCTGTTTTTCTTCCCCCTTTCCTCTCTCAGCCCAGGTACGAGCATGCTCGGCGTTTCTTTCACAAGGCGGCCTGGGCTGAATTACCGGGTTCGGTTTGGGGTGCTGGACCGTGTTTTCACCACCCACCAGTTGTGATTACATTTAAATTAAATGCGTTAAATGCTTCCGTTCTTTTTGGAACGGCTATGAATATAAACATATCATATAATAAAGGATATTAAAGGCGTTTCTTAGCAATCGGTCCTGTCCTATGGATTTTTTGTGGGTAATCGTTCGCCCTCTCCTTAAACGTTAAACATCCAGCCTGGGTTTACATGAGTTTTGCACAAGAAAGGACCAGGATCTTGGTTTTCCGACAACAAAAGCAGAAACGAGTCTGACCGGACTTCCTTCTTTGGGGCCCATTTCGAGACCCAAAGAGAGACAAATATAGACAAAGACACTTGCGTCATACAGTGTTTACCATTCAAAAACATTCAAAAACAATATTCACACCCTTCGCCACCCGGATGACCACCCGTTTTGTGGGATTGAAGTCACGGATAACTAGTCAACACAGGTGAAGGACTATCAGACAGTGACAGACCTCCACAAGACTATAGAAAATTCACATAACTCAATGAAACTCCACTTTAGTCCTCACTTCAGATCCTGATAGATCCTGTGCGATGAAGGCTCGACATGTCCCACCGTGTCTCACCAAGGCGCTCCGCTTCGACGGTCGCTTCGCACCCGCCTGGGTGGCCTATGGCCACGCCTTCGCGCAGCATGACGAGAGCGACCAAGCCCTGGCAGCGTCACTGGGCCGACGGCTACAGCCGGGACCTGGGGACCTGCCAGTGTGGAACCATGTTTGATGCATGTGACCTGAAGGGGCTTGACTCTAACAATGTGGGTTTTACATGTTTTTACCATGTAGATTCTGTAGATCAAGATTGAGATGATACAACGTAGATGGGTTTGGGGGATCGGAAGGCTTGTTCCATCTCATAGGTGATGTCGATTGAATGATGCGTATGCTTTTCCTGATAGGTCATCCCAGAGTTGAGTGTTAATTACATCGGCATAGACCCCAGATAGCGGGTTTTAAGGACACGCTGCGGACGGCTGTCACCGCAGCACGCAACATCAGACCATTCCACCAATATGCGCAACATCTATCAGCTGAATGCGCCCGCTTTGCCCAACACAGACGTAAAGCTGCAAATCGGCAAGGACCAGCCATAGCTGCCCAGACGACGGTGTCATGCACAAGATGACAGCGTGTCACCCCTGGCGTGACATGATATCCTCCCTGGCATGACATGATGTCACTCCGGGCATGACATGATGTCACCCCTGGCATGGCATCATGTCACCCCTGGCGTGACATGATGTCATTTTGTTCATGACGCAAAACGAAACGCCGATCCAGAGCCAGCGCCTGCACCAGAACCAGAATAACAAAACGCCGACCCATCACCAGCACCAGCACGGCAGCAGCACCTGCAAAGCCAAAACGCCGATCCAGAGCCAGCACCTGCATTCGCACCAGCATCAGCACGGCAGCAGCACCCGCAAAACCAAAACGCCGATCCAGAGCCACACCATTGAGAAGTTAGAGCCCCTATAGCCTGGAGCTATGTGGGGAAAATAGCAAAGTAGGTGTGTGTGTGTGTGTTTGTTCGCGCTGGATCTTTGAGCCTCACATTTAGGGGCGAAGTGTGGGGCTTGGCTGTTGCAAGTGGCATTTCTTGATGGGGGGCTACAGGACTTCTTCCCAGTTGGCCCGCTATGGCCCACTCTTTGATAACAATCATTGTTGCCGAACATGGAAGTGGCATGGCTTGCGTGGTCTGGTTCTCAGTTTCTTCACCTGCTTGACTTCCTTTCATGCACCATCCCGGATACTGCACACCTGGGTATGAGCTACACCAGGTCACAAACACATGCGGCTCAGGGGGTTCATTGTGAGTGACGACCCTCGAAGTACATGCTCCACTGGGGCTTTGTTGATTTGTTGATCATCTGGGCCTGAAAAGCCTTCTTGGAAACATAATGAAATCAAACACACCACCCTACTATAGTAGCCCAAAGCACCACATGCAGATTCCTTTCCAGATCCATTCCATTGGATTCGAAGTCCTGGATGGCTTTATATTTAGTTAAATATTGCCATAGGGTATACGGTGTATATATATATATATATGTAATTTTGTAATTCATTGAACTCAAGAAAATCAGCTGCTTGGCCCCTTGCGCCATGGCGCGGCTGGTGCATGTTACCGTTCAAGTAGGCTCATGCTGCCTGGGCTTGGGCCTCATAGGCAGGGCAGCCAGCAGGACGGTGACACCCTCCAGAGGGTGTCACGGTCTAAAATTTTGAACGGGAAACATTTGCAATCAAACTGTGAATAGGAAGGGGTTCAGCTTTCCACAAACTGAGCAAACAACATGTGACGGTCATGTGGGAACAGTTGAAAAAGCAGATGTTGGATGCCATTCAGTGGAAAACATGAGTTCCCACGGACGTGGGAAACTGTTCTTTCAATGCCTCATGTTTGGCGAAATCCGACGGCCGCTTGTGTGAGGCCTGGGTGGCAGTTGCCTCATCTCGCCGGTCTTTGCTGCAGAAACCTATGGCCTTCCAAGCACTGATGCTCAGACGCTCCAATGGGCGCCTGGAATTGCAGAAGGTTTTTCTCGCCCGCAGCGATGGACGTGCTAAAGACATGCAACTTGTTGTGTACGAAATGCACTGTGCCAGAACCCCGTAGTATAGCAGTGAAACTGCAGTGATGTCCTGGCCTTCATTCTTGGCGATTTTCCTGCGATGGTGCCTTTCCGTCATCGACAGGTGGAGAAAACAAACTTCAGCATTCAAATTCGAGATCTGAAACAATCCGAGCTCGTGGTTTTCCAGGGAGCTGATGAGCTTAGAGTTCCCTCTGTTCTCCCCACTGCCTGGAAAAAAACACGACGCATCAGGTGAAGGTGGCCGGCATCCGCGACTTCGGTCTCGGCCACTTGAACGGGGGAGGAGCTGGGAGGATGCACTCCGGGATGGATTGTGGTGCTGGCTTCCGGAAGAAGGCGTCGATGCGTCGCATTCGAAGAGCGTGTAATTCATCGATTCCGGGCTCGCATGATCGGTGCGTTGTGTGTTCGGCGGAACCGAATGTATCTCAGTCTAGAATTGGAAAGCTGCAGACTGAGATGTCCAGTGTTTGGAGGATCGTCCCACAGGTTCTGGGTTCAAAATGAAATTATCAAGTCCCTGGCTAGCTGGGAAGATCTCAAGTCTCACATGCCAGCTGAGACCCGGGGTTCCCACAGCTGAACCCAGGTGTCGCAGCCCTGGCGGTGTTTCTCTTCCACCCGCCGGCCATGCGAGCCTTGGCGCCTAGCGCCATGCTGGTGGCTTTGGGCGATGCTGCGGCCCGGAGCGAGGTGAATGGGGGCAGCAGCTCGTTTTGGGAATGGCAGTCCCAAAAAGCGGATAGAATAGATATATCTATATATTATATACTATGTAAATATATGTTATCAGTTTCATTTGTTGCTTAATAATGGAATTTTCTGCTGAACTTCATCTAGGCAGAAAATTCATCCCGCTTTCACAAGAATGCCTAATTTGCAGGGTACAAAAACGCTGAGACACGATCACGTGCATTCTTAGGTCCAGGAGGCATTACTTGAAGCATCAAGGGAATGCCCTACAAAACCATGTAGTTCAAACCCCTGGTTGCAGGGTGCTCCTCATCACTATGGGAGTTCCTGGAACCATCAATGGATGATGGATCCTTCTTTATTTGTGCATTTCCTCCAAAAGAACCAGACACCATACAGGCGACAAGAACAAATAAGCACGGACAAAGGTGCTTGTACCATTTTGTACCCATAACCGGCAGACATTTTCTGCCCAAGAGGGAGGGGTCATGAAGCGTCGTCAGGCATCGCTTGGTCTCACGAAGTGTGGATGACCAGTTCATCTCTATCAGTCAGAGTCATAGTCACATGATTAGAACAGCTGTCTTAGGTGTCATAGTCACATAGTCTTAGATAGTATTAGTACTACTGTAGGTGTTTTCAGTCTAATCGGTGTGGATCATGTTAACGGTGTCACGGATTCGACCGGCCTTTCTTGGACCGCTTGCTGGGATGGATTTTTTTCACCCAAGGCCATGACCATGGATGGGCCCTTTCCAGCTGCTTGGAGGGCAAGTGCGGGAGAAGGAATGAATAGCCAAGCAGAACAAAACACATCAAAAAGATATAAGACATCAAAAGAGGACAGTGCCTCTAGTCACTAGATGTCACTAGTCTTTTCAGGCCATTCCTGTGGCCCAATGGTGTCCAAGTATCCCCAATTCCTTCAATGGAACTTCTTCGTTGGGGCGATCCTCCAGGGGTGTGCCCTGGAAATCTACCACGGCTTGGCAGCTGTTGCGGACGTGGCGCTTCTCAGTAAGATCCAATATATTCACCAGAAGTTCTCCCGCCCTCTCTGCCATGTCGCGCGCGGGCATATCAATCTGTAGACCATACCCGGAGCTCCCAGTCACTCCCTACCCGCCAACGTTTCGAAAAAGCCGAAAGACCGATGGTCGACCCCCATGGTCGACCCATCCGAATCGGTCGCGATTTGTTTCGATCCAGGCGCCATACCCTCACGTGCTTGGCTCCTTCGGGCTTCTGGTACTGTCCATTTGCTCCTGGCTGGACTCGGAGCTGGATGGCCCGAGGACCAGATCCGAGTATCAGAAGTTCTGAGACGTGAGGATGGGATCTGGATCCAGGGTCGGGGCACCTTGGGCTTTCGAACCTCAGAGGAGTGCTTTTAGAGCCTAGAAGGCTTCCTTTGGTTGAGTCAAGATGCTTTTTGGAGCTGCCTCGGCTGGGGGCAGAAGGAGAGATTGCAGGTCGCAGTAGTCGGCGAACTCGTCAACTCCTGCATTGTACAGGGTGTTTGTCGCACTACCTCGACAAAGAAGGCCCATTTGAAGCATAATCTTCATGTTTCACTTCAGTCTATGCTCCAACAAACGCGCGGAGGGAGGTAAGCTCCCCTTGAAAGCACGTGGAGCATGCTCCAGCAAAATCGCCTCGCGTCGGCTCCACACCGGCGCCCTCCATTTGCCCATGGATCGGCACTGCAGAGTCCAAAACAGCGTGCGTTGGATCAACGCTGTCGGATGGAGTTGGACCAGGCTCGGAGGAGAACCAAGCACAACAATGGTAGAAGAATCACGTGTTATGAATATTGCAGGAATGAACGTCCAGTGTCATAAACACCGCTGCATGTCCAGTGTCATTCCAGTGCCCAATGAAACAATCATAAATCAATCATACATACACCCTGGGAGTCAAAGACTATATACAAAGATTGGTCTTTAGGTGACCCGAGTTCAGGCAGCCGGTCAAAGTATAGTCTTTGGACTTGTAGGGCATATCCTTCAGGTTTAGTGCCCCAGCCTCAACAGTCGGACTGCTCAGGTATCGAACCGCTAGTCGCTTGCCGCTTGGCAGAAGACGGTCATTGGGGGTGATCTTCCCAGTGAAAGAAGGTGTGTTTTGGAAATGAGACTTGGCTGTAACTTGGTTCAGCCACTTCGGAAGCGTTCAGGTGCAACTCCAGGACATCGATTGATATTTTTGTTACGTCCCGTGTTTGGACATCCCCAGCTTGGTGCTTTGGTGCTTACAATCGGCTTTTACCAGAGCGGGAAAAACTGGCTTTGCCTGCAAACATGCGCGACCTACAACAAGACACATACCAACATCCTGGTAGATGTTACGTGGATTTGATATATGCCGATGAAGGCAGGTCTTCCACCCTAACAGCTTCACCACGGGACGGGTCACACAGATGACCCATCATCTGGCTTTCGAAGCATGGAATGAGCTATATACATACATAGATACCTACCTACCTACCTACCTACCTACCTACCTACCTACCTACCTAC